>BLKM01000067.1:30230-199401 GCA_013340265.1 Coptotermes formosanus
TGTAAACACTCTCCACTTCGGTTATAAAAACCAGTCTCTTAATGTTTTATAAGGCAAAAGTTGCTGTTTGTTCTGAGATCCGTACAAAACACATAAACGCAATGTGGGCACCACGTAGAATTTTTTAATGTTATACCTGGTCGTATGTAAAGTTACCGCTAGGCTTTAAGAGGTTAAAGACGAAGCGTATCTGTTTTATATAAGGACTCAGTGTGTACCGCGCTGTAAACACTCTCCACTTCGGTTATAAAAACCAGTCTCTTAATGTTTTATAAGGCAAAAGTTGCTGTTTGTTCTGAGATCCGTACAAAACACATAAACGCAATGTGGGCACCATGTAGAATTTTTTAATGTTAAACCTGGTGGTACGTAAAGTTACCGCTAGGCTTTAAAAGGTTAATAAAGGTAAAGCTATAAGACATTTCATCTCCACCACGTGAATTATCAAGCTACTTTTTTGACTTATAACTTATATTTAAGCGTAAGTCTAACGGTTACTGTAGCTATCAGGGCTCTGGAGTTGGGGTATCTAGTTAAGATTTTAGACTGAGGTCGGAGTCGGAGTCGGTACATTTTTATAGACTCCGACTCCACGACTCGGACTCCGACTCCACAGCCCTGTACACAACTACGTGTTTCGACCTATCTCAGGTCATCCTCAGTTTCACAGTTAGTTTTTAAAATATATTAAGGAAGAAACACACATTACGTAGGTTCGTAAAGTATAATTAAAAGTATTAAAATTTTTAAAAATTTTTATGGTCATAAACAGGAAGAATATGTGCGGACAGAAGTTCTGCCACAACTGTCTCAAACACTTTACATTAATCACACAGTGCGTTTATCATAAACCAGTAAACACGAAATAAGGCACAATGATAAAACAGTTTGTATTTAAAAATTGTACATACCCCTACATACATTTTGACAAAAATCTTATCATCAGTGTGTGATTTTAACATATGGACGTTTCAGTGGGACGTGTGCACCAGTTGATAACCCCCTGATTATGACAAAACATGTGTCGAAACATAAGCAAGTGTATGTCCAGTTTTTAATACAAACTGTTTATTGGTCTGTTACCAATACCGTTTACAGGTTTTACTTCCTTTGATATTCCAAAACTCTCATAACATCACCTCCAGTCCGAGAATATCGATGTATATTCAGTCCAGTTATTTATGTAAGTGAGTTTCCACCTTTGCTGATCTCTAACATACGTTTCGTTTCCTTTCGTAGTTCTTCCCTCTTCTACCTACTTGTTCACAGCAGGTGTAGAGTTTTTTTTTTTTGTTAATTTGCAGTTGATCACACTCAGACACACACCACAGTCGGTAGGACTCCTCTGGACGAGGTATTGGCCCGTCACAGAGACGAACAAAAACACTGTACAAGAGAAAAAAAAATCCATGCCCCCGGTGGGATTCGAACCCACGATCTCAGCAAGCGCTCGGCCGCACACCCACACCTTAGACCGCGCGGCCACTGGGATCGGCCATAATATACGTGTTTCATAAGATTCTCACAACAAAGAGGAAGTGTCGCCCTAAACACTAACCACCAGCTGTTTGTAATGCATATGCAGTGGGTTGACTGCAACTAAACACGCTCAATATGAATTTCAGTCTTGAAATATTTGATGTGTAACAAAATGCAGGCTTCTGGATTCTGTTCAAATGAAGTATCGGTTTCGGCTTGCACAGCAGAAATAACCAGCCGTTTGTACGAATAGTTTAGCTGTGGTTAATTTTCTGAAGCTGCGTGTATATTTATGGGTCTGTGTGTCACTATTGATAAATGACGCCGTCCACGAACGGTCAAGGTTGTAAGGCCGTACTCGTAGAAGAAAAGAATATAGAGGGGCGTAGCCCCACTGCTACGAATCTGTCAGGCAATTGTAAATTACAGATTCTCAGTCATCTGAAGCAGTTTGTGTCTGCCATTACGGCTGAAGTTTCTTCACTTTTCACTTCGTCGATTGAGGCAGTATTGAGGGGAAAGGGCAGTCAGCAAATTACGATATACTGCGTCCTAAGTTGCCATTTTCCTCAAGACTATGCAGGCGCGTAGTGGTACCATAATTCGCACAGAGACACTGACAACTCACACGATTAGGTTTGCAGGCCTGACTGTTCCAGCTTGACCAAATGGTACCGTTACGTGCCTTAACATTTTAAAGCCTAGCGGTAACTTTACATACCACCAGGTTTAATATTAAAAAATTCTACGTGGTGCCTACATTGCTTTTATGTGTTTTGTACGGATCTCAGAACAAACAGCGACTTTTGCCTTATAAAACATTAAGAGACTGGTTTTTATAACCGAAGTGGAGAGTGTTTACAGCGCGGTACGCGCTGAGTCCTTATATAAAACAGATACGCTTCGTCTTTAAAGGGTTAAAGATCGCAAGCACTGGCGCACCAGAGGGGGGGGGGGGCTGCAACCCGACACCCCCTCCCCACAAAGCGAAATTTAAAAATCGCAGATTTTGTAGACACAACCTTATGAAAGGTTTTACGTGATCTACACTTCAGCCTAAATCAGTCCTGAACTCGGGTGATGACCAGTACACTGGAATACTGAAAAATATGGATAGAACTTTCAAATACGTAAATTACTTTCCTTTTCAGCTAGTTTTAATTTGGCCTGTAACATAACCAGAGATTTTAACAAGATTTTCTTAACATAGTTTTTAAAATCAGACATAAATTATATATAGCCTCAGGGTCAGCCCCCCCCGCCCCCCAAAGGAAAATTCTGGGAGCGCCTATGAGCAGAAGAGTAGTTAAAAAGGAAGGGCAATGGAAAAAAGTCAGAGAAATTTTATTTTGGGCACAGAAAATCATAACTTTGTTACAAGTTGCCCATACTGTGCCCGCTCGTCCTACTGAACGTTATGGAATTGAAAATTTGAGGTTCATTCACATAAGAATTTTATTGCTGCTTCACAGAGAGCACAGTCCGTCTTCATTACAAAGACCAAGCCGTTAAATCATTACTGTTCATTGTGAGAATCACACGAAAATTTCTCTGGGGATGAAATTCTAAACAGAATGATGTGCACGGAGATTAGATTGCCAGCTAAACGGGCAACAGTACACATACAGCGCCATTCCAGATAGTCTACACAAACACTACAATGGACAAAAAACTTAGTACGAATCACAGTAGGTCACAAAAGCTAAAGGTAAATGTAAAGGTAAAGGTAAAGTAAAGGTAAAGTTAAAGTTAAAGTTAAAGGTAAAGGCAAAGGTAAAGGTAAAGTTAAAGGTAAAGGTAAAGTTAAAGGTAAAGGTAAAGGTAAAGGTAAAGGTAAAGTTAAGGTAAAGTTAAAGTTAAAGTTAAAGTTAAAGTTAAAGTTAAAGTTAAAGGTAAAGGTAAAGTAAAGGTAAAGTTAAAGGTAAAGGTAAAGGTAAAGGTAAAGGTAAAGTTAAAGGTAAAGGTAAAGGTAAAGGTAAAGGTAAAGGTAAAGGTAAAGTTAAAGGTAAAGGTAAAGTGAAGGTAAAGTTAAAGTTAAAGTTAAAGATAAAGGTAAAGGTTCACCCTATAACAGGCCCTGAGGGCCCAAGAGGGGGAGTAGAGGTATAGCTCTACCCGTTAGTGAGCCTCGGCACGAGGAGGGGATGGGATAGTTAGCCCCACGCCCCGGCCGCTTTACCCCTGGGAAAGAAACCCGGTACCCATTGTACAGGAGGCTAGGTGGGCCCCATGGCCGGTCTGGACGGCTGCGGAAAATCTCGTCCCCACGGGGGATTCGATCCCCGGACCGTCCAGCCCGTAGCGAGTCGCTATACCGACTGAGCTATCGCGGCCCCCGTCACAAAAGATAAAAGAGATACATTCATCATGAGTCAATTCATTCCTCTTGTATTTATAGTGAAATAAAACCAACATATAATTCAACACAATATATATTCTAAACAATACCAATTGCTACATGTTTCGGCTACATTATTAGCCATCATCACGTTGTTTAGAAGAAAATAAAAAAGTGTTGACATTGAACTGCAATATTTAGTGTACCGGGTCTCTCTGTCGCGGTCCGTATGCGCTGGAACTAGGAGCAGTCCTTGGGTGGATTACCGCTAGTTTCGGTCGTCGAATCCAGCGCTCCGTGGACCAGGGTTGTTTAACCCTTTAAAGACGAAACGTATCTGTTTTATATAAGGACTCATTGCGTACCGCGCTGTAAACACTCTCCACTTCGGTTATAAGAACCAGTCCCTTAATGTTTTATAAGGCAAAAGTTGCTGTTTGTTCTGAGATCCGTACAAAACACATAAACGCAATGTGGACACCGCGTAGAATTTTTTAATGTTAAACCTGGCGGTACGTAAAGTTACCGCTAGGCTTTAAAAGGTTAAAGACGAAGCGTATCTGTTTTATATAAGGACTCAGTGCGTACCGCGCTGTAAATACTCTCCACTTCGGTTATAAAAACCAGTCTCTTAATGTTTTATAAGGCAAAAGTTGCTGTTTGTTCTGAGATCCGTACAAAACACATAAACGCAATGTGGGCACCACGTAGAATTTTTTAATGTTAAACCTGGTGGTATGTAAAGTTCCCGCTAGGCTTTAAAAGGTTAAAGACGAAGCGTATCTGTTTTATATAAGGACTCAGTGCGTACCGCGCTGTAAACACTCTCCACTTCGGTTATAAAAACCAGTCTCTTAATGTTTTATAAGGCAAAAGTTGCTGTTTGTTCTGAGATCCGTACAAAACACATAAACGCAATGTGGGCACCACGTAGAATTTTTTAATGTTAAACCTGGCGGTACGTAAAGTTACCGCTAGGCTTTAACAGTTTAAAGACGAAGCGTATCTGTTTTATATAAGGACTCAGTGCGTACCGCGCTGTAAATACTCTCCACTTCGGTTATAAAAACCAGTCTCTTAATGTTTTATAAGGCAAAAGTTGCTGTTTGTTCTGAGATCCGTACAAAACACATAAACGCAATGTGGGCACCACGTAGAATTTTTTAATGTTAAACCTGGTGGTACGTAAAGTTACCGCTAGGCTTTAAAAGGTTAATGTCTAACTCCGGGAGTGTGGGTCTTCCTTTTTCACGTAAAGGCTGTTTCTCTTTTTTTTTTCACTTGCTGTTTTTTTAAAAAACGCTACCGTACACATGTATTCACCTAAAATCAGTTTCCTTTGTTTTTCATTTAGGTTTCTTCTTCACTGAAAGAGATACGGGACTTCACTAACCCCCCTGCCCTTATTTCCTTTCCCTTACGGCTGGGGGTTGCACAAAGACCCCTCCTACCCTCGCTTCACAACGCTAGTGGGATTTGTCCCAGAGGGAGCTAGTTACTATCGCTCGACTGATCCTGTTTTGAGTTGTCCCACTTCACGTCCGTACTCGTATTCCCAACTACCAACGTCCACCTGCAGTGCCTGGGTCCCCTGTACGGACGGCCACATGACACTTTACTTATCAATAAGTAGTATTTAATGCGAAGTTCGCCCACGGATTCGGCCCGTTACGTTATTTAAAATATCTCAGTCTTTACTATGAATTCATTCACTGAATCAATCTGATAAATTATATTAAGCCAGTGTTGAGCCATCAGTAATATCACGTAACTGATTACATTTGTGCACCTTAACCTTTTAAAGCCTAGCGGTAACTTTACATACGACCAGGTTTAATATTAAAAAATTCTACGTGGTGCCCACATTGCGTTTATGTGTTTTGTACGGATCTCAGAACAAACAGCGACTTTTGCCTTATAAAACATTAAGAGACTGGTTTTTATAACCGAAGTGGAGAGTGTTTACAGCGCGGTACGCCCTGAGTCCTTATATAAAACAGATACGCTTCGTCTTTAAAGGGTTAAAGTGTTTTAAAACCTAAGCAGAAATACAGTACTGTATCACGCTGCTGGATTGTGACCAACGTCACTTCCCAGAAGCCAAGAGCTATTGTATATAGTCACAGCCATAAGAAACTCAAATCCCATTTACAGTGTCGTATATTTTAAATTTAAAAGCGCTGTAAATTAGAATAAATCACGCCGTAAAACAGCAGTAAATATAAATGGACTATGCAGGACATTCTTTCGGGCAACACAAGCCTACGTGGCACCATTATGTCGGGCACAAAAAAAATGCTTTACTTCTTTCGAAACTCTTCACTGTCTAGACAAGTTATGGCAAACAATCCGTGCGTTACTTTGTATGAAATTGGTTGACGAATTAATTTCAGGATTTTATTATCTCATTACACCTGTGAGACAGGCGTTATATTGCTTCCAGAATCTCGAAATTATATTTGTCAGTGTGGCGGATCAGAAAGAACCTTTCTAAGAACAACTTTTGCAACTTAGTTAATATTCTCCCTAACAGTAACTTAACAAGTATTTCACATTTTTTAAATAAAAAGATTACAGCAGCGTTATGAAACTAAATTCTCAATTGCAAAACAAAAGTGAATGCAACTGGCATTCGCACAGCCCACAGTTAGTTCAATGTATAACAGGGTTTCCCAAAATTTTTTGTTCTCGGATTCCATTTGGCTTCAAAAAATAACCACAAATCCTCATGTGCTTGCCCACGTAAATACGACTAACAGAGTGTCCGGAAGATAGGTGTCAAAAATTAAAAATGTATATCTCAGAACTGATTTTAGATAGATACTAATACATCCCAGCATCACACGTAACACTGCATTGCATGATTTGACCTTAACTAAAATGACTTGTCTTCCGCTTCGTTGGTAAAGAGTGTCCGTTAATTACATATTCTAACGGTCATACGAAATAAACATATCGCCAATTAAAGGAATTCCGCGATTACTTTTAACAAAATATTATTCCTTTAATTTAAGACGTAAGTAAACTTCAAAGTAGCCATTATATAATTGTATCCACGGATCCCTGGGAATTGATCGGAGATCCTTCAGGGTCCGCGGAGCAAAATTTGGGAACCGCTGATCTAAAGGAACAACAAAGAATGAAATTATGGTGCCTTTAGACGTTTCCAGGTCACATTCATCACCTTGTTCAGATGCCAGAGCGTCAGAACGTAAATGACCTTTTCTAGAGGTCAGACGGGCATCACGTAAAACGAAGTTGTTTAGGTGACGGACACGCAGCATATAAATCACCTTTAGATGACAGACAGGCAGTACATAAATCGCCTTGTCTAGGCGACGGGGATGCGTCACGTACAAAACTTTATCTGACGGGCATGCACAACCTAAATGACCTTGCTTCGATAATGGACAGACAGCACGTAAACACTTTGTTTAGAAGAAGCACAGGCAGTGAGTGTCACTTTGCTTAGATGACACATACATATTATCACCTTGTTTGGTTGACAGACACGCAGTACGTAAATCACTTTGTTTAGATGACACACAGGCAGTGCCTGAATCACCTTGATTAGTTGATGGACACGCAGTACGCAAATCACCTTGTACGGGTGACGGATATTACGTAAATCACCTTGTTTAGATGACGGACACGCAGTACGTAAGTCGCCTTGTTTAGATGACACACAGGCAGTTCTTGTATCACCTTGTTTAGGCGACAGAGAGGCAGCAAGCCGTAACAAAGGTCAGTCTATGTGTAGAAGCCCTTTCCCCACCCGTCAGCATTTTAAAATTTGTGTAGGGTGAACAAACCCAGCTTTGTGACAAGCGGTGCAGGTAAGGAACCTGCAAAACCCGTGGAACGGGTGACATCTGAGTAGGGCAGGGGGACCAAACATATAGAATACCACAACTTGGGGATTATTCCGGAATAGATTCCGTTTGGATCCCTCTCATGATTTCTGGGGAAAATTTCGCTATCGGTTATAGGGGGACCTCCGATTACGGCAGAACGATTTGCCGGGCCCGGACCGGTTGTCTACACCACCATATTTGTGCAGTCATCTATAAAGACTTATGAAAATTAAGTGTTGAACACACTACAGTTTTATGGTAAATTTATGACGTCTGACCACTAGATAAATAAAACAAATTTGCATGGGACACCTTATATGTGCAGCCAACTTTCGTCGTTAAAAACGTGACAGCGTGTCAATGTTGCAGGTCTGATGAGAGATATTAACAAGACCGGCAATGTACTTATAAAGGTAACACTAAGGCACGTTCGCGTAACCATTTTTGCCGTGGAAAAGCAGTAATCATTACACATGTCGAGTTTGTGTCCGTAGCCTTAGTTATCCAGCATGCAAAGCGCATGCGCCATATTGTCATCTGTGACCTGTCCGGCTGTAATCCATTGTTCCACACTATCTAATAAACAGCAAGATTTTCGATTAAATTTATTAAAATTAAAATGTGTTTTTTTTCTCTACAACTTTTATCTTAAACATTTCACATTCTAAGAATAATTCAGCGAGATATTATCATAAATGTACATAGGTCTTCATGTAAAGCATCCATTATTCTTGTGAGATTTTAATGAAACTTAATTTTTTTTTCTGCGCAGACTTTCGAAAAATATCCACATATCAAAATTCATGAAGATCCTTCCATTGGGACAGGAGTTTGCTCCACGCAGGCGGATGGACTGACAGACACGACGAATTTAACAGTCGCTTTTCGCAAGATTGCGAAAAGCGACTAAAAATTTATACACGAGAGTAGTCAGACTACAGCGCAACTGTTGCAGAATCTGAGAAAGTATAATATTCATGTGACCCAGCTTAGGGCCGAATGGCGGCCCTTTTGAACATGACAAGGAACCTGACATTACATATTCCGCCCTTTATTCTTACAAGCAATTACATTAACCAACAAATTCATATAAAACAATTATCATAATAGCAAAACAGAGCCAACTTATGCACAATATTGTTGTTTATTTATTTATCTTATTTGTTCAGCTTCTCCCCGACATGTTTCGGCAAGTAACTATGCCATTACCAAGGGCCGTGCCATGGCTCAGGGGGTTAGCCGCCGGCCTCCCACCGCGGAGGCCCGGGCTCGATCCTGAGTCAGTCCATGTGGGATTTGTGGTGGACGAAGTGGCACTAGGACAGGTTTTTCCCCGAGTACTTCGGTTTTCCCCTGTCAGTTTCATTCCACCGGTGCTCCATTACTAGGAAAAGGACAAATGCCGTTATCAAGGGGGCTATATCAAATTATATAAGATGTGCATTAAAATGTGAATATAAAATGTTAAAACTTTTAAAATGTTAAAAAATCTTCTATAAAATTTTAAAAGTTTTAAAATTTTATAGTTACATTCATGCACTTCTTATGTAATTTGGTATAGCCCCCTTGATAAAGGCATAGTTACTTGCCGAAACATGTCGGGGAGAAGATGAACAAATAAGATAAATAAATAAACAATAATATTGCGCATAAGTTGATTCTGTTTTTCTATATCGACCACATGCACGGCAATGAATAACATAAATTAAGTATCATAAGTAAAACTAAATGTCACCCTAGAACAGACCATGAAGGCCTAGACGGGGAGTACAGACATAGCTCTACTCTTTCTTTAACCTTTTAACGCCTAGCGGTAACTTTACGTACGACCAGGTTTAACATTAAAAAATTCTACGTGGTGCCCACATTGCGTTTATGTGTTTTGTACGGATCTCAGAACAAACAGCAACTTTTGCCTTATAAAACATTAAGAGATTGGTTTTTATGACCGAAGTGGAGAGTGTTTACAGCGCGGTACGCACTGAGTCCTTATATAAAACAGACACGCTTCGTCTTTCAAGGGTTAATCTCGGCACTAGAAGGGAATGGGTTTTCAACGCCACGCCCCGGCCGCTTTACCCCCGGGAAAGACCCGGTACCCACTGTACAGAAGGCTGGGTCGGCCCCAGGGCCGGTCTAGACGGGTGAAGAAAATCTCGCCGCCACCGGGATTCGATCCTCAGACCGTCCAGCCCGTATCGAGTTGCTGTACCGTCTGAGATATCCCGGCCCCAAATATCACAAGTAACGTTACATATGATATTTCTTTTATATGCATTTGTTTGTTACTGTAATTCCTTGTAGGACAAAAAACCTTCGATTGTCATTAAAAATGGGTGACTTGACCAGTTAAGTGACCGTCACTTTCACAAGTCATTTATGGATGACAGGTTGGGACAAACAGGAAGTACATTCAACGTCGACGCCTGAAATTCGTCTAAATAACATACGATACAATAATTCAGTTCCTATCTCATAGCAGACACACTGCATAATCATTACAAAGACCAATCGGTTATTGCTGCCTAGAAAAACAGTCGTTGTTTACTGCAAGAAATTCAAGGATATGAAGCAAGTACAGTGTGTGGCCAAAATATCGCTTTCTTAATGTTAGAACAAGCGTTACGTGTTGCTACGTTTATGCTTTAAAGGGTTAAAGTATTTACTGGTATTTACATTTATTAAAGAAACGATTGAACCGGTAGATCCACTTGAGTGGGCTTTCTAGTATCACTCATACAGACATGTATAAGTGATGTCGAGGGCACTAGTTAGATGGATATGGCACGGTCAGTTCCTTAGGCAGCTGTTTACCAACTTAATCTTAGATAAAGGCATCCCGTTATACCGTCAACCACGCAGTTTATGGAAAATTACAGTCAAACACAACATTTCAATTTACTGTAAAATTTTTCAGTTCTTAAGCACATTCACAAAATTTCGAAAAGCGATCATTAGCTACGTTACGTCTATCTATTTGTCCGTCCTTCCGTCCGACTGTCCGTCCGTCCGTCCGTCCGCATGCAACAACTGTGCTCCCACTACACGTATTTTCGTGAAATTTGATATTTGTTTTTTTAATTCTGTCGAGAAAATTAAAGATTCATTAAAATTTGACAAGAATAACGGGTACTTTATATGAAGACCTGTGTATATTTACGATGATATCTCGCTGAATTATTTTTGAATGAGAAAAGTTTCAGACAAAAGTTGTAGAGAATATCAAAACACATATTTTATGTCAAAAAACTTTGTTTCAAAAATCGTGCCGTTTATGAGATAATGTGGAAAAATACGGTACAGCCGGGCAGGCCACAGATGACAATATAATATGGCGCATGCGCTTTGCATGCTGGATAACTAAGGCTGCAGACACACACACACACACACACACACACACACACACACACACACACACACACACAGAATATTCAATATTACTGCTTTCCAAAGCAAAAATGTTTAAGCGAACGAGCCTCATATATTACATACATCGCCTTCATTGTTATGTAATTATGCTACACGTTTTAGTATTGCGGCCGTCAGCAGGCAAAACTTCTACAAAAATATACAAAGGAACGTCAGTAATAATGACGGAAAAGGCCTGCCCGTTACAAGTAATGTTGTGTTAGTGTGTGTGTACGTACTATGGTTAACAACGCAGCTAAGTGTTGTGTCTGTCACAAAATAATCACGTATTACGCTCGTTTAAAAATATTATTATAAAATTTCTATTTAGTTTCAATGAGATTCTTAAAAGTTATTAAAAAATTATTAAAAGTTATTAAAAAAGTTATAGTACCCGGATGTTAAATTTAAATACTAGAAATATGGAATACGTTGATTTCCGGTGCTTAATATTTCAGGTGCTGTAACTTAAATCATTTATTATAGTTTTGCAAAGGTCATATTAACCTTTTAAAGCCTAGCGGTAACTTTACACACCACCAGGTTTAATATTAAAAAATTCTACGTGGTGCCCACATTGCGTTTATGTGTTTTGTACGGATCTCAGAACAAACAGCAACTTTTGCCTTATAAAACATTAAGAGACTGGTTTTTATAACCGAAGTGGAGAGTGTTTACAGCGCGGTACGCACTGAGTCCTTATATAAAACAGATACGCTTCGTCTTTAAAGGGTTAAATATTAAATCATAAAACAAAATTGTAATAGACAATATTAAACAATTAAAGGGCTGTACTGATGTACTGATAATTACTAAAGGAATGCAGTAAATAGAAGTAGAAACTTACATAACCAGTAGGAGTCCGTGTTGTGTTGAAGGTGGAAGTGAGCGAAATACTAAGTAAGATAACCAAGGGACGTTCTCCAGTACGTTAAGGAAGACATCTGTTGTCGTCTTATACCATTAATACAGCAAACACCTTAGCATACCCCAAAGCAGATATCATTAATTTGATTGTTCTTTTGTTTCTAGATGTATACAAAGCTTTTCCAGGGTACCCACGTAACGTCATTTGTTTACAAATGTAAAGCACCCGTTATTTGATCTATATGTCCGAATGAATGCTGTTTCATGGAGATGCTGGGCAATCTTCGAACTTTTGTTACAATTCGTAAATTATAGGAAGTGCTCCTTAAATCCTATTTGGACAAGTCTTCCAGTTTGTCCCACATATCCCTTCTTACAATCTGAATAACGTACTGTATATATTCCATTAGCTTTACATTTGTATTTATTTCTGAGTACTTTACAGGTTAGAATTTTTTAACACTGTTATTAGTTTTGTAAGCCACTTTCAGGTCAGTGTTCTTGAGTAGTTTGTTTATACATCTGATTTGTTTACTGATGTAAGTACAGAACAGCCGTAACACTCCCACTATGTTTATTTACGCATTATGTAAAGGTGCTGTCAGTAGCTTAGTCTGTACAGTGTTTAATACTAGGATGATGGCGAGTACTGAACTGTAAGGGAAATGTAATTTAGAGGGCTTGTCTTAATTTTAGGTACTATAAAATAATTCGAAGTGCTACCTCACAATTTTTGATGGCCTGTAAAAATCGGAGGTATTATCTTACAATCTGAGACACTATCTGACAATCCGAGGTACTATCTAGCAATTTTGGATATTATCTAAAAATTTTAGGTAATATTTAACGCTTTTGAGGTACTGTCTTACAATCTAAGGTACTGTCTTACAATTTGAGGCACTATCTAACAATCTGCGGTACTCTCTAGCAATTTGCAGTATTATCTAACAATATGAGGTAATATGTAACACTCTGAGGTACAATCTTAAATCTAAGGTACTATCCAACAATGTGAGAGACTAACAATCTCAGGTAATATACAACAATCTGAGGTGTTATCTTACAATCTGAGGTACTATCTAAGAATCTGAGGTACTGAATACTACTTTGAGGTAATATCTAATAATTTTAGGTACCACGTTACAATCTAAGGTACTATCCAACAACTCTAGGTACTTTCTAAAAATCTCAGGTAATATCTAAAAATCTGAGATAGTATCTCACAATCTGAGGTAGTATCTAACAATGTGAGGTACTGTCTACCAATCTGAGGCACTATCCAGCAAAGTGAGGTACTATGTATCAGCTTTCCTGGACGGACTCGACAATAACAAAGCTCAGTCAGAATACGGGTACAGCAGGCACGTCAAACTCTTTAAGTGTGCACGCCGGAGTGAGCTACGAGAATGGGGGCAGGGCAGCAGAGTGTCAAAAATAGCTAGATAGGTATTGGCCTACTGCTGTAAAAATGGGATACTGCAAATAAATAAATATTTTTGAGTACAAATCTAAATCTAACAGAAAATCTGATTTCGATGATCCAGTAAAATTCTACTCTAATAAATGACGTCTAATCGAAATGTCTTCCAGAAAAGTGGCGTCCTGTACTTCAGTTTTAGCTTATTAACCCTTTAACCTTTTAAAGCCTAGCCGTAACTTTACATATCACCAGGTTTAACATTAAAAAATTCTACGTGGTGCCCACATTGCCTTTATGTATTTTGTACGGATCTCAGAACAAACAGCAACTTTTGCCTTATAAAACATTAAGAGACTGGTTTTTATAACCGAAGTGGAGAGTGTTTACAGCGCGGTACGCACTGAGTCCTTATATAAAACATACGCTTTTTCTTTAATGAGTTAAAGACGAAGCGTATCTGTTTTATATAAGGACTCAGTGCGTACCGCGCTGTAAACACTCTCCACTTCGGTTATAAAAACCAATCTCTTAATATTTTATAAGGCAAAAGTTGCTGTTTGTCCTGAGATCCGTACAAAACACATAAACGCAATGTGGGCACCACGTAGAATTTTTTAATGTTAAACCTGGTGGTACGTAAAGTTACCGCTAGGCTTTAAAAGGTTAATCTCAGGTTCATATTTGTTTGCGTTGATGTCATTTTGATTATTAATGATAAATGTGTAAGTGTTATCTGCGATCTTCCTGCGCTCGATTCATTTCATTCATAGCGAGACAGGCGATGAACGTTCAACGTAACATTCAGGCTGTCTGCGTAACCACTGTTGCAATGAGAATAAAGCATTTAATATTATGAGTGCGTGTCTGTATTCTTGAGTTAGTTATCCAGCATGCAAAGCGCATCTTTTCTCTTATTTGTGGACTGTCTGGCTCTGCCATTCTTTTCCACACTATCTCATAAAGCGAAAGATTTTCAAAAAAAGGTTACTGAACATAAAGTGTGTGCTTTCACTTTCTCTACAAATTTTGTCTGAAACATTCCTCATTCTAAGAATGCAGCGAGATATTATCATAAATGTCCACAGGTCTCCTTTTGAAGTACACGTTATTCTTATCAGATTTTACTAAATCTTGAATCTTTTCAACAGATTTTCAAAAAATTCTCAAATTTAAAATTTCTGTCCAGTGGGTACCGAGTTGTTCCATACGGGCGGACGAACGGACGGACGGACAGACAGACAGACTTGACGAAGCTAATAGTCGCTTTTCGAAATTTTGCGAACTCGACTAAAAAGACTCTTCGTGCAAGTATGTGCTGCCAAAGAGGCACGTATTCGACAAAAAAGATCCGTTATTTTTAGAAATGTAACAAGATGCTGGCGGCATTAAAATATGAAATGGCAAAAACAGTTTCGCTCGAAAATTTCGCAACCAATTTTATGATCATATCCAGTCCAATGTTCCTATTTATAAACTGAAATATTCTGCCCATAGTCGTAATTTTTGTAGAAAAGTTTCGAGGCCCGCCAAAAGAATCCCAATGGGTCACATCCGAAATGCTGCCGCCAGTCTGACATGCCTAGTGTGGACGGTCAGCAAGACAAAGTCCGAAGCCAGGAACTTTCGCTCACCAAGACCAAGACCTATCGACTTTACCGCCATTTTCATCCTATCGACTTTACCGCCATCTTCATCCTATCGACTTTACCGCCATCTTCATCCTATCGACTTTACCGCCATGTTCATCCTCCCGCGTTATCAGTGTGTGTGCGCTAAAACATTGAAACAGTTTGCTGTTATCAACAGACGAAAGGATGTAGAATATCAGAATTTTGTTTACTTTAAAATTAAGGGAAACAAGAGCAAAGGGCAACTGGATAAGGGACATACACTACAAAAACAGGAAGAAACGAAGGAAAAGAACTGCGTGAAACACGTGAAGGGTAGAGATGACGTACAGGAAACAGCACAGACGTTGTTTCTTCAGACCACTGGTGGGGTAACACAGAAAGAGGTTTGAGACAAAGGTTTCGAGCATTAGAACACAGTGCTACATAAGGAGTCAGTGCGTACCGCGCTGTAAACACTCTCCACTTCGGTTATAAAAACCAATCTCTTAATGTTTTATAAGGCAAAAGTTGCTGTTTGTTCTGAGATCCTTACAAAACACATAAACGCAATGTGGGCACCACGTAGAATTTTTTAACCCTTTAAAGATAGAACGTATCTGTTTTATATAAGGAGTCAGTGCGTACCGCGCTGTAAACACTCTCCACTTCGGTTATAAAAACCAATCTCTTAAATGTTTTATAAGGCAAAATTTTCTGTTTGTTCTGAGATCCGTACAAAACACATAAACGCAATGTGGGCACCACGTAGAAATTTTTAATGTTAAACCTGGTGGTACGTAAAGTTACCGCTAGGCTTTAAAAGGTTAAAAGTTCTCTTATGAATGAAATCACCCATAAGAGACATTTTAATCTCATTTTAGTGTTTTATTTATGAGGACTGAATTAATATGTGCTTTGTGTGATGATACCACCAACACTGCCTACCGAATGTGGAACCATAGGTGGCGTATCTAATGACAGTTTTAAACTTGGCATTACGCGCTCCCTGAAGATGGTGTTCTGAACGCCGAAACATGTCGCAGGGATATATGTAGTGTACATGAATATTTTGTGCATTAAATTGGTCTAATAAATTGACTATAAAACAAAACGTGTTCCCTCTGGTTTCCATTCTATGATTCTCCGTGGAAATGTGTTTCTTGGCATTTTCCGTGGAAATGTGTTTCTTGGCATTCTCCGTGGAAATTTGTTTCTTGGCATTCTCCGTGGAAATGTGTTTCTTGGCATTCTCCGTGGAAATGTGTTTCTTGGCATTCTCCGTGGAAATGTGTTTCTTGGCATTCTCCGTGGAAATGTGTTTCTTGGCATTCGCTTTAAGTGTTCAAACCGTCGTAAATATTTTCTTCAGTTACTTCTAACGTATTATTCCTCACATCCATAGTCGCTTGAATGATGTCATTTCAATAGTTTTCTTTATATAATTTCGTTACGGATCATCTCCAAAAATCCGTACCACATGCAAGTATATTTGAACTCGGTTATAACGGCACGAAAAGGGACTGAATATTTTGTGTCGTTGTACACGAGTGTCGTTCTAACCGAGGAGTATAACGTTATGGCTAATCATGCGGAATTAATTGGTACCACAGAGTATCTGACGTTATATACGAGGTGTAGCATAAACCGATGTTGTTATAACGGGGATCGATTTTAGTTCATTTGCTTGTTGCGTTATATAATGCCCAGGTTTCTGCGCCATATAATAGCAGTACTAATAATGACAGATATGCAAAACTACTTATCTTTTCTATCGAAAAGCAAGCTTTATGACTTCTATTGGTAACACCATGATGTGTTAAGACCGCAGCTAGACTGTATCAGCCTCACATCATATGAGCAAAGCAATGTGTGAGACAACACGTCCTGAGCCCTGAAAGTTATCAGAAAATTAAAACAAAAATAAACTAGCCGAGCGGTACAGCAACACACAAACACACACATACACACACACATTTCTCAGAGCTCACTTCCTGTGCTGCTTGACTCTTCCGTAAGGTACGGCGGCAGAGAAGAGGAACACAGGCTACACAGCTGTCAGCTTACCAAGCCAACTGAAGCCTGGTGTGACGCAAACAAGATACTATCGATACTCACTTCGATATCTCAGTTCAGGATTTTTTCATCGTCCACTCAATTAACCCTTTAAAGACGAAGCGTATCTGTTTTATATAAGGACTCAGTGCGTACCGCGCTGTAAACACTCTCCACTTCGGTTATAAAAACCAGTCTCTTAATGTTTTGTAAGGAAAAAGTTGCTGTTTGTTCTGAGATCCGTACAAAACACATAAAGGCAATGTGGGCACCACGAAGAATTTTTTTTTAATGTTAAACATGGTGGTATGTAAAGTTACCGCTAGGCTTTAAAAGGTTAAAACACCACACTACGTTCCGGAAGAGATTTCTTCCTTCCTCAAGTGTTGCTACTAAAACCAAGAGACACATGCTAACTAAAACCAAGAGACACATGCTAACTAAAACCAAGAGATACATGCTAACTAAAACCAAGAGACACATGCTAACTAAAACCAAGAGACATATGCTAATTAAACCAAGAGACACATGCTAACTAAAACCAAGAGACACATGTTAACTAAAACCAAGAGACACATGCTAACTAAAACATGTAAACCTCATGAGGTTATAGCCAGCATGTGTCTCTTGGTTTTAGTTAGCATGTGTCTCTTGGTTTTAGTAGCAACACTTGAGGAAGGAACAAGTCTCTTCCGGAATGTAGTGTGGTGTTTTTAATTCAGTGGACGATAGGAAAAGTCCTGAAAGAGTTACCGACCTGCGTGACGTCAAGCCATTATCAAGAATTGGTATGTTGTAAAAGTACTATTTAGTTAAACGTAAATTCTATACTGAAATGAGTTCATACGCCTGCCTGAACCGGGACATGGACTGGGCTCCCCTAGCATAAAAACCTACGGCGTTGCCGCTGCACCAGTGTGCTTGTTGAAAAAGTTTAAGGCATAGAAATCTGCGCATTTTGGGGAAGTTTAAGAGAATCACACAACTTCTCTGTGAGTGTTTAGGCGCTTGTATGTCACGTGATACACACTGTGATCCACTTCCCCCCCCCCCCCCCCCAGCACTTGCCCTATCCGCTTCAGGAAGATTAACCCTGTAAGATCCAGCGGTTACAAACTACCCGGTTGAACAGTCGAAAATTCTACGTTCTGCACACAGATAATATTTATGTGTTTTTTACGAATACCTGAACAAAGAGCGATTATTTCCTAATACAGAACACAATGTTTTTCTACAACCGAGACGGAGTGTTCACTGCGCGGTACGGACTGCATGTTTAAATAGAACTCGCTTTACCGGCGGTCCTTAAAAGGTTAAGCACATTTATAATATATTTTGTGTTTTTCTGTATGTGGCCTGCTGGTAAAAAAAGCCCTTGAACAACGTCCCACGTGTTTTTAAGAATATAATTAAGCGAGACGGAACATAGCTGTGTTTATAATGCTACTGGCAAGAAACAGAAAACTAAGTTTTATGTTGTTCGTCTCCGTACATATGTTCAATACAATAAAAGAAACCCAAATTATGCACAATGCTACCGTTTATTTATCAAACTTTTTTATTTGACAAGTAGCGTTATGCCTAAGCGTAAATTGGTTTTCTTCTATTGTAGAAAACTACAATTTTTGCGTCGTTATTCTGAAAACAAAACTCTTTTAATTTCAGCAGACATCACCTAGATGTAGACGGAAGGGTTATAATGAAATGGACCTTAATTAGCCCTTTAAAGAGGAAGCGTATCTGTTTTATATAAGGACTCAGTGCGTACCGCGCTGTAAACACTCTCCACTTCGGTTATAAAAACCAGTCTCTTAATGTTTTATAAGGCAAAAGTTGCTGATTGTTCTGAGATCCGTACAAAACACATAAACGGAATGTGGGCACCACGTAGAATTTTTTAATATTAAACCTGGTGGTACGTAAAGTTACCGCTAGGCTTTAAAAGGTTAAATGTGATGTGGACTGCATTCTTCGTAAAACAGTTTCCAGTTGTGGGCCATCTTAACCCAACACTGAACCTTCGGCTTCCACCAAAAAGTGGGGAATTGCTCACTAGCTTGGTTACTGTTGCCTTCTGAAGGAGAACTCTGGTATACGGATTTGAGTGGCTGGCTGGTTAGAAGTCATTTGCATCCATTCTGTCCTACATGGAATTTAAAGTGACGTGTCCGTCCAATAATTAAGAGCAGACTGAAGTCGGGGAATGCTTGCTATCATTCGGTGCAGAATCTTTTGTCTTCCAGGTTGCTATCCAAAAACACAAAGATTAGGGTATACAGAACTGTAGTTTTACCTGTTGTTTTGTATGGGTGTGAAACTTGGTCTCTCACACTCAGGGAGGAACAAAGACTGAGGGGGTTCGAGAATAGGGTGCTGAGGAGGATATTTGGGCCTAAGAGGGGCGAGGTGACAGGGGAGTGGAGAAGACTACATAACGAGGAACTTAATGACCTGTACTCATCACCAAATATTATTCGGGTAATCAGATCGAGAATAATGAGATGGGCGGGGCATGTAGCACGTATGGGGGAAAAGAGAGGTGCATACAGGATTTTGGTGGGGAGACCTGAGGGAAGGCGACCACTTGGGAGACCCAGGCGTAGATGGGAGGATAATATTAAAATGGATATTCAAGAAGTTGGATGGGGCATGGACTGGATTGAGCTGGCTCAGGATAGGGACAGATGGCGGGCTGTTGTGAATGCGGTAATGAACCTCCGGGTTCTATAAAATGCGGGGAATTTCTTGACTAGCTGAGAAACTGTTAGCTTCTCAAGAAGGCCTCTGCTCCATGGAGTTAGTGTCCGTCCAATAAATACCGCATTACCATGGGACTCAGTATTCCACAAAAAACACAATAATGCCACCTGTTCTGTGAAGCACAAAGAATGATCGGGTGTCAAGTTCCATTCGCGGAGCCCAAAGTGTCAGGTTTTGGTCAAACCAAGAGCCATTTTCCAAAAGCGTTTTCGTAGCGCCACAAATAGTAGCGCGTCTGAAACCCAGAGAACACATCTGTGGAAACGACACCGTAAGCGACAATGTGTCCCTTTGGCGCGCCGCGAGTTGTGGCGCTTCTCGTAGTGGTGGCAAGCGACAAAGAGCATTTGTATCGCCTCAGTTTCTGATGCATTTGTACGTGCTAACGCAGCGTCCACACTAAACTAACAAAACTGAAACGAAACAGAAACTCGGTGTCTTGCGACAAATCTGCAACAATTCTGCAAACATCTATGAAACATTTTTGCATCTTTACTGTTTAGCTGTTTTCTGCTACTCTCCCTAATTCCCTCGCCAGTCTGTAAAGATAAAAATCGTTCTGTTCGGTTTCAAGTTTCACGGACTGCAGACCGGTGTCAGCGCAGTATGGACGGCACAAAGACAAAACAGCAACAGTTGAACTTTCGCAGTGTACTTACGCAGTTGTGCAATCATATGTTTGGACATTGTATGCTGTTCTGTGTTATGGACATGGCTTCAGCATAATGATCCAAAAGTGGGGTGCAAAAGGGACATGCAAATAGACTTTTATACAGAAGACTCGCTATTATGGGACCCTTGCTGTGTGGGCTATAAGAATTGGTACCGATCAGCACAGTGATAGGTTTTGTCCCCGTTACCTCAGTGACCACGATATCTGCTCTTAGGTTAATTTACGTGGGAGGACTCTGCAGCTTCCGCTATCCAATTAATGCAAATGATTTACATTTAACGCTTAACCCTTTAAAGACGAAGCGTATGTGTTTTATATAAGGACTCAGTGCGTACCGCGCTGTAAACACTTTCCACTTCGGTTATAAAAACCAGTCTCTTAATGTTTTATAAGGCAAAAGTTGCTGTTTGTTCTGAGATCCGTACAAAACACATAAACGCAATGTGGGCACAACGTAGAATTTTTTAATGTTAAACCAGGTCGTATGTAAAGTTACTGCTAGGCTTTAAAAGGTTAAAGACGAAACGTATCTGTTTTATATAAGGACTCAGTACGTACCGCGCTGTAAACACTCTCCACTTCGGTTATAAAAACCAATCTCTTAATGTTTTATAAGGCAAAAGTTGCTGTTTGTTCTGAGATCCGTACAAAACACATAAACGCAATGTGGGCACCACGTAGAATTTTTTAATGTTAAACCTGGTGGTATGTAAAGTTACCGCTAGGCTTTAAATGGTTAAGATTTATTGGAATGGGTACACTTTTGTTGTTGTACATCAAGAAGATTAGCAACAAGTGTAATTACCACGACAATTGGAATAACAGGGTTACTTCACTCTCAATTTCGAAATGTTGACACAAACTGTCCGAAAATTGTAGCGAACCGAACTTACGAACTGTGCTTCCCAGCTGCCAAAAGGGGAGTCCCCTCACACTAGTCGCAATTGGCAAAGTCAAGTTCCCCTTTCCTTGTACCAAACTGATCTTATTGGGCGAAACTTAAATTTAGGAGAACCCCATAGGACGAGTTCAAATTTTTGAATAACTAAACTTGGCTGGTTGCGCTAAGTTAAGCCAGTAGACCCAAAACATACGATTAACGAACCTTTTGGGGGTGTTGCCCACTGGCATTCCCCACTCAAGGAATTATGTCTTCAAAAAGTGTCAAGCCTCGTGTTTCCCTAAGGAACACCGAGCTGCAAAACTCCGTCCAGCGTGACGGCTGAGGGATGTTCCGCTCAGCCTCAGCCTTTTGAATGCTTTAGTCGCACCCACTCCCTCTCGCTGTCTTCCCTAGCTATCCCTATTTACCGTAACAAGTCCTTCTAATAACTAACAGAATAGCCGCCGGCCTCCCACCGCGGAGGCCCGGGTTCGATCCCGGGTCAGTCCATGTGGGATTTTTTGGTGGACAAAGTGGCATTGGGAGAGGTTTTTCCCCCGAGTTCTTCGGTTTTCCCCTGTCAATTTCATTCCACCTGTGCTCCATTACTAGGAAAAGGACAAAAAATAATAATCATCATCGTCATCTTCATCATAGGGTTTTACAATAAGCCACAAGGCTGCAGTGCGTCCGTAGCTACGGGGTCCTTCACCACTAAAAAAAAACTAACAGAAAAGAATTTATCTTACTAAGGCCTGTCCAGGGGTTGAAACTGAATCGCCGGTCCTGTCCAGGTTTTGAACCTGAATGGCCGATAACAGAATAGATTCAAAAAATGGATGCATTGAAAGAAATAGCAAATGCCTTGGACAGTACTGCGGATGAAGTAGAAAGGAAACTTAGGCATATTAATTCGCAGTGCCTCCGCGCATGCGCATTTACAGATAAAAAGGAAGAACTCTGGAGCGGAGAAGCAATTCCATACCAAATGGTTTGGCCATTCCCTCCCTCATGATAGTTTTAATATTAGCCATCCTCTTGCACATACAATAATAATGTAATATTAGGTTAACCCTTTAAAGCCTAGCGGTAACTTTACGTACCACCAGGTTTAACATTAAAAAATTCTACGTGTTGCCCACATTGCGTTTATGTGTTTTGTACGGATCTCAGAACAAACAGCAACTTTTGCCTTATAAAACATTAAGAGACTGGTTTTTATAACCGAAGTGGAGAGTGTTTACAGCGCGGTACGCACTGAGTCCTTATATAAAACAGATACGCTTCGTCTTTAAAGAGTTAATATCCGCACAGCACAGCACAGTTTTAATATGTTCATTTACACATTATCTATAAAAATACACACAACATGTTTCGGCCTTATTTGGTCATCTTCAAGTGTGGACATATTAAATCTTATAATTTTTACCTTGTATCAAAGATTTACTATGTCCACACCTGAAGATGGCCAACTAAGGCCGAAACATGCTTCTATTTTTATAGATAATAAGTATACAAACATATTGCGACTCTGTTGTGCTGTACGGATATTAACCTAACATCACATTATTCCCTGATGAGGTTTGTTTGACAGAAATAAACCTGCTGGACCAAAAAGACATTTCAAATTCTCGAAATCTTCGCTTGATATTCTAAAAGAATCCTTGACGCTCGATAGCAATTCCCACTTAACCAATATCATCATTCCGCAAACTGATTAGCAGTTCATCATCATCATATACTTTTCCTTTACTCGATGTTGGCCTCACCCAAAAACGTCACTTGTTTATTTCTTCTGATATTTGTGATGCGAGACTTATAAAGCCAGCCGCAGGCACGCGTATATCCCCGTCTTCTTCATTTCCTGTGAAGCGCCACATAACGTACGGTTATTCACCTAACTGCAGTTGTTCACTGAATGTGGACATCCAGAAAACGTCTGCATTTTGTCGGATGTGTGTGGACAGTAGTTTCACTTTTGTTTCTGTTCTGTTTCTGCTTTGTTTCTGTTCTGTTTCTGCTTTGTTTCTGTTCTGTTTCTGCTTTGTTTCTGTTCTGTTTCTATTTTGTTTCTGTTCTGTTTTGTTTCTGTTTTGTTTTTGTCAGTTCAGTGTGCACCCGACTTAATACGCTCATTGTAACTATATAGTTCACTAAGTTGCGCTTCTATTTGTGGCGCCACCAACACGCTCGTGAAAAGGGGCACTTCATGGTAGAAGGGTATACTCATGTGCGGCAATCGGATGTTTGCATTGCTAATAAGTACGTTTCTGTTGAAAAATTTTTCCAGAATTAGCTCTGTATTCATATCAACAATTTAAAGACGAAGCGTATTTGTTTTATATAAGGACTCAGTGCGTACCGCGCTGTAAACACTCTCCACTTCGGTTATAAAAACCAGTCTCTTAATGTTTTATAAGGCAAAAGTTGCTGTTTGTTCTGAGATCCGTACAAAACACATAAACGCAATGTGGGCACCACGTAGAATTTTTTAATGTTAAACCTGGTGGTACGTAAAGTTACCGCTAGGCTTTAAAAGGTTAATGGTAGTTACAAAAACGATTGAAATAATAGAGTTGCAATGCATATATTAAAATGGTTAAAAAATTTAAAAAAGATAGTTCAGAATGTGTGCGCTAATAGTTATTAGTCGAACTGCAAACGTTATAGTTTCTAGTTCATAGTTTCTAAAAGTGGACTTAGCCAACTTATGCACGAACAACGCTGGCTCAAACTTATGGCAGCCAGGTTTAGGCACGTGAGGGTATTTCCGCATATTTCTGTATGATATGAACCCAGCAGAACTGGTTTCATGCTAGCTATTTAAACGTGCTCTCTAGCCAAAGTAAAACGACGAAAAGCGTCCAAAATTATGTGTCACTTTAACAACAACTATAAAGTTATGGTCCCACACGAACAAAAGCCATCCACTGCGGCCCATACTATATGTCAGTTTAACAAGTCCTGTTGGTACAGTCTGAAACGATCCAACGCCAGACACTGAAGCCCATATTATATGTCACTTTAACAAGTCTTGTTTGTATAGACTGACATATCCAACGCCAGACACTGAGGCCCATACTATATGTCAGTTTAACAAGTCCTGTTGGTACAGTCTGACACGATCCAACGCCAGACACTGAAGCCCATATTATATGTCACTTTAACAAGTCTTGTTTGTATAGACTGACATATCCAACGCCAGACAATGAAGCCCATATTATATGTCACTTTAACAAGTCTTGTTTGTATAGACTGACATATCCAACGCCAGACACTGAAGCCCATATTATATGTCACTTTAACAAGTCTTGTTTGTATAGACTGACATATCCAACGCCAGACACTGAGGCCCATACTATATGTCAGTTTAACAAGTCCTGTTAGTACAGTCTGGCACACTCCAACGCCAGACACTGAGGCCCATACTATATGTCAGTTTAACAAGTCCTGTTAGTACAGTCTGGCACACTCCAACGCCAGACACTGAGGCCCATATTATATGTCAGTTTAACAAGTCCTGTTAGTACAGTCTGACACACTCCAACGCCAGGCACTGAGGCCCATACTATATGTCAGTTTAACAAGTCCTGTTAGTACAGTCTGACACACTCTAACGCCAGACACTGAGGCCCATACTATATGTCAGTTTAACAAGTCCTGTTAGTACAGTCTGACACACTCCAACGCCAGACACTGAGGCCCATACTATATGTCAGTTTAACAAGTCCTGTTAGTACAGTCTGACACACTCCAAAGCCAGACACTGAGGCCCATATTATATGTCAGTTTAACAAGTCCTGTTAGTACAGTCTGACACACTCCAAAGCCAGACACTGAGGCCCATATTATATGTCAGTTTAACAAGTCCTGTTAGTACAGTCTGACACACTCCAAAGCCAGACACTGAGGCCCATATTATATGTCAGTTTAACAAGTCCTGTTAGTACAGTCTGACACACTCCAAAGCCAGACACTGAGGCCCATATTATATGTCAGTTTAACAAGTCCTGTTAGTACAGTCTGACACACTCCAACGCCAGGCACTGAGGCCCACAGTCGGAATCACCAGATGTCACCCAATGCCTGAAATGCCAGACAGTACGTAGGCGGGCAAATTCCTGGAACGAGATGCCAATTCGAACCTCGTGTCACATAAACACGAGGTCGTGTGTTTCTTATTGCACTCACACAATGAAGCTCACACGCATCCCTACAGCGCACGTGAAGGCTATGCGACGCGTGCTGCATACCTTCCCAAACACGAGTCTGAGGGCGCTAAGACATTTGGCATCTTCAATCTGCGCAACGATTTCCTGTCTATGTAATAAATAAGGTTTGTTTAATGTGAAAGGTCTCTGAGTCTTCTGCTGCTGATAATGCACGATAACAAGTTCTCTGAGATAAGAAGTAAGTTGTCAGTACACGCAGTACGTGAAGCTTCGCTCTGAATTCTAAGGGTATTTGAATTTCTTAAGGAAGCAGATTTCACGTTGGTGCATGTGTTTTATTCCTTATTCCTGAATTATAAGTACACAGAATTAAGTAAACCACATGTTTTGACTAATTAATTTCCAGCCACCCTCAGATCCAGCTTATATAAATACATAAACGTCATTTATTTACAAATTATGTGTATAGAAGGATAAGATTTCAAATGTTTACAGGCTTCTTACATGAGTAACACACGAAAAATTTCTGAGTGTTTTAAAAATTAATTCAAGCTAAGATTTTCAATCTGTTTTCGTCAGTTAAGAGCCAATATAGAATAATGTAGTGGCTGTTTTACAATTTTTGTTCCAGCATCCGCATAGCAATTAAATACACAATTACACAATCTATAACAAGCCTCTAAAGTTGTGCTTGTTTTTTTGTGTGGCTTGTGTTACTTTATGTTGTTACAGATGCATATTCGTAATTAGACCCAACTAAATTAGTGTAGAACCAACAATACTGCATGTCTTTATTAACCTTTTAAAGCCTAGCGGTAACTTTAAGTCCCACCAGGTTTAACATTAAAAAATTCTACGTGGTGCCCACATTGCGTTTATGTGTTTTGTACGGATCTCAGAACAAACAGCAACTTTTGCCTTATAAAACATTAAGAGACTGATTTTTATAACCGAAGTGGACAGTGTTTACAGCTCGGTACGCGCTGAGTCCTTATATAAAACAGATACGCTTCGTCTTTAACCCTTTAAAGACGAAAGGTAAGCGGTTCTATATAAGGAATCAGCTCGTACCGCGCAGTAAACACTCTCTAACTCGGTTATAAAAACCGCTGACTTAATGATGTATAGGGTAAACGTTGCTGTTTGATCTGAGATCCGTACAAAGCACACAAACGTTATGTCAGAACAATGTACAATTTTTCAGTGTTAAACCTGGTGTAACGTAAAGTAACCGCTAGGCTTTAAAAGGTTAAAGGGTTAGTGAAACCATGTCTCTGGATACAAACTTGCTTTTACCGCGGAATTTCTAGTAACTGAAGTGCTAAGTTCTTTTGTAGTTTCCATACTGTAAGACAGACTTAGTACGCGGTCTGTGGATTGGTACGCCAGATTTACAGTTGAATAGGCAGAAGGGCAATGTTCAGGGGATTCCCAGCTTACATAAACGGGGCGTATTATACCTGATGCAAAAAATTTTATAAAGATGGTGAATTTTACGTGTAAACATCGTGTTACCTACGACAAATAGCCTGGTACGTCAATTTTTATTTCGGACAAATGGTGGGACAATGCTGCTTCGTAAGATGACACCAGTGATTCAGTTCAATAATTTAAAAAAATTATTCAAAAATCTAAAATTCTCTCAAATTTGAAATTTAAGGAGATATCATTCGTTACAAAGCCTCTATTACGACAGGTTCATAACCACTTCCAAACCGATTCATTAAGAGACGACAAATTCCAGTATCATCTCATTTCCTTAAGGTCATCCAGTAGCTGCTTACGTCTTCTTCCTCGTCTACCTGCCCCTTCTGTCTTTCTTTCAATCACGTGATTTAGAAGGCAGTTCCTACGCAAGATGTGACCAATCCAGTTAGCCTTCCTTCTTTTTATTGTATGTAGGATATTCCTCTCCTCCTTCGCTCTATGTAATAATTCTTCATTTCTCACACGATCGGTCCAACTGATATTCTCCATCCTTCTGCAGCGCATTTCAAAACTTTCAATGTACCTCTGACCTACGAGTATTTTCCGATCCACCATTTGTCCAAAAGGAAATCTGGAGTACAACGCTATTTGTCTTATGTAAAATGATGTTCAGAGGTCAAATTCAGCATCTTTATAAAATTTTTTACATCAAATATACTACGCTATAATACGCCCCCCCTTATGTCAGTTGGGAATCCCCTGAACATTGCCCTTCTGCCTACCAGTACCAATTCACAGACGGCATAATAAGTCTATCTTACAGACGGGAAACTACAAAAAGCTTAGCAGTCCTGTGAATAGGAAGGCCACAGTGAAAACACGTTCATATCCAGAGACATACTGCATGTATTTGGCACGCATTATTGTTGATTTTGCACTAATCTTACTTCGGTCTAATCCACAAGATTATAAATTATAAATCTTCAGTTTATAAATCAACACTAGACGTACACAAAAAAAAACAAGCACAACGTTATCCTGTATTGGCTAGTTAGTTAGTTAGTTAGTTACAAATCTTAGCTTGAAATTAATTAATTTTAAAAACTCATTCAAACATCTGAGAGCTCGGAGTTCTACACACACATTATTTGTATATATATATATATATAAAGGTAAAGGTAAAGCAGTCCCACTTCAGGCCTGGACAGGCCCAGAGGGTTCCAGGAGGTCGAGGCTCCCAGATTTCTAGACAATCGGCACATGAAGGTGGTAAGGTTGTCAGTCATACGCACCGGCCGCCTTTTTACCCATAGTGCAGTCGACAGGATTATGCCAATGAAAAAATCCACTGACAGCATCGGGAATCGAACCCGCGTCCTGCCGGTTTGTAGCGCAGTGCCTCAACCAACTGTGCCACCGCGGCCCCTTGTATATATATACTTCATGTAATTTTGTGAGCTGGACCCGAGGGTGGCTTTAAGTGAAAAAGTCGAAACATGACGTGAAGTAATGGGTTTTTGGACTTTTTCCATCATCCGAAGAATAAAATAACTACAATTAAAAAATTACGACGTTTCGGAAACCTCCTGAGGCTAGCTCTATCTAAGGGACCCAACTGAGCAGGTGTTCCTCTCTTCCCTCTCTTTTCACCTGAGGACGGAAGCAGAAACAGCTTTCGAAACGTCGTGATTTTAATTATAGTTATTTTATCCTTCGGACGATGGAAAAAGTCCAAAAACCCATTACTTCACAACATTGCACACCGTCGTGAAACCCTTTTAGAATTTATCGAAACATGGCGTTTACTTAATTCTGTACGTTCCTAATACATGAATAAAGAATAAAACATTTTATCAAAGTGAAATATTTTTAAGTCTAAATCAATCAACAAATGCACAAGACTATTGGTGAGTGTAAGATATATTTTCAGCCGCTACATATGTTTCGGCAGATAGATTGCCATCCTTAGGGTGTATGTATCAACAAACTAAAGTGCTATCTGCATCCAGATATACAATATATGGTTTCACAGTGAAAATGTGAAAACTGTGAAACCGTATATTGTATATTTGGATGCAGATAGCACTTTAGTTCGTTGACACATACCCCCTGAAGATGGAAATCTATCTGCCGAAACATATGTAGCGGTTGAAGATATATCTTACAATTACCAATAGTCTTGCGCGTTTGTTGTTTGATTTAGAGGTACGATAAAATGCACGACAAACAAAACACAAAATGTGAAATATTCTTCTTCCTTTACAATTTTGCACGAGGGGACGCCAGTGGCGAATCACAATCCGCAAGTCAAGTCTGGCGGAAGTGTACAGACTCCTCTCTTTTAGCCTTTCCTCTCCCTCCTCTCTCCTCTCTCTCTCTCTCTCTCTGTCTCTCTCCCCCCCTCCCCCTTCAACTCCACTGAACACATTAATAGTCAAGCATCCAGCGCTGTCCAAGGTAACAAAAAACTGCAAAAAACTGAAACGTAATTGTGTTTACATATAACCATTATCTCAAAAGAAAATCTGAAGTTCTAATGTGATATATTTGGTAATTTTAAGAGAAAGTCCGCTCTTCTATTCACTGATGAAAATTTTTCAATAACCAGATCGTAAAAGTTCGGTTTTAAAAGTGATGTTTTTACGCATTCGTGGAGATTGTCCCCCCAATAATACGAAGAATTCTATCGCTTCCTTTTTTCATAAAAAATCAATCAGGTATTACCCAAACGCGATAAAGGAAGGAAATAAAGTATCATAAAGAAATATATTCTTAACTGTACCAAAACAGGGACTGGAGGTTTCCACCGAATGACTGACTTCATTCCCAAGCTTCCAAAAAATGCACCGTATTCATACTCAGGGTTAGAGTCAAGTCACGGATTTATACCTCTGAAGATCAAGGCGGTACGTTCCTTCGAAACGTCGTGAAGCAATTACACAATTACACGCTGCAACAACCCAGAAGACCTGCATCCTCAATATGAAAACAGTTTTCCAACCAATCAATCTTTCAGGGCTGTTGTCATTTCCAGTGGGGAAAGCGGTAGCCCTCCCGCTAGCCTAGTCATATCTTTCACTGCAATAATCTTTCTCTCTCTCTCTCTACAGCTGGTATTGCAGGCGCTTAACTTTAGACTGATTTAAACGGACGCTGTGCAGAACACTCCACACTGCCTTCCGTCGCTGTCTTTTGTCTTTCCACACACACACGCTTTAAGCGTCGACAGCAGCGAGTACACAGCTACCGTAGCGTTTTAGGAAAGGAGCTGCTTTGAATTGTAGCCTATATGATACAAAGTAATGATTTTCGGGAAAAAGAAGCCGGCCTACAAAACCTGTCTCTTTTTTAACATCGAAAGAATTGAATTCCGCCATTTCAGTATTATAGCGGCACTATACTAGCTACATGGGAGAATTCGTCGCTGAGGGACGCACACCATGAAAAATGTGACGCTTCATTCTGATACCAGGAAATAAGTGAGATCTAATGTACGTGACCGTTGCTCCTGTGACCGCAAACTGACAAGGTAACTCGGTCTGACACTGCGGGGTACGTTGGGCTTTTTGTGTTGAAGGATACGCTGGATGACAAAAGGTTAAAACCCCACTGGTCTAGGCTGTAGAATGTGAATTTCATATAAATTATTTCCTTGTCTTTTATGCTGTAATTTCCAGAAGACAAGGAAGTCGTATAGCCATAAAATAAGCATCAAGTATGCGTCGCTAAAAACTGCGTACAGAGCATGCGTGGTAAACATCAGAGGCCTGAGGAAAGACGTAGGAAAAAATCTAAGAAGAAAATATTTTGGCACTGGGGCACACCACAATTCCTGTTCGTTTGCACTCAGGATACAAACAGTTATAAAGCGACAAAATCTCACATGGACTGGCCGCGCATCTCCGTGATGGAGAGGTCTCTGCCTAAGCGACTGAGTCATGGCACAGCTTTCGATGCCTGTCTGCGGTATGTATTATTTAAAAAATCAAATACGTACCCCACAGTAAACACACTGCTTCTCCGTTAAAGTACCACTTTAGATATGGTGACTAAAACCAACAAATGCACGCAAGTTTATGGAAATATATGACAGACGTTGTAATGCTTACTACATGTTTCGGCCATTCATGTGGCCATCCTCAGGGAGGTGTGTTACGAAGAATAAATAGATTGAAATGTTACAAAGGTTATGTGAACCAATGCATATATAAAATATTAAATATTTATATAAAAAATACATTAAATATAAAACAGTATAAACATAAATGTATAAATATGAAATATTAAAATTGCATGTAATTTTAATATTTATATAAAATTACATTAAATATAAAATAATATAAATATAAACGTATAGATATTAAAATCACTGGTAATTTTAATATGTCATATTTTACTTGTGCACTGGTTCAACAACCTCCGTAACATGTCAACGTTTTTATTCTTCGTAACGCACCTCCCTGAGGATGGCCACCCGAGTGGTCGAAACATGTAGGAGATATTACTGCTTTTATAATCTGTTTCCATAAACTTGTGTGCATTTTTTCTTTTTAGTTGTCACGTCCAGCTGTTTAATGCACGGCTATGGATTTAAAAGAGTTCCCGCTTGTTAATGCAGTTTAGGGTAATAGTGCATCTTTATTGTGCGAATCATACGAAATACTTAAAGAAAAATGTGGCCAAAATTCGGATATTTTGAATATTAAAGCAGGTGACCACTGTGTTAGTTGGAGGAAAATGATAAGACTTATGTGCGTGCAGTAAGCCAACTAACTAACTAACTAACTAACTAACTAACTAACTCCATGGAGCAGAGGCCTTCTTGAGAACCTAAGAGTTCCTCAGCTAGTCAAGAAATTCCCCGCATTTTATAGAACCCGAAGGTTCATTACCGCATTCACCTGTCCCTATCCTGAGCCAGTTCAATCCAGTCCATGCCCCATCCCACTTCTTGAAGATCCATTTTAATATTATCCTCGCATCTATCCGTGGGTTTCCCAAGTGGTCGCCTTCCCTCATGTCTCCTCACCAAAATCCTGTATGCAACTCTCTTTTCCCCCATACGTGCTACATGACCCGTCCGTCTCATTCTCTATTTGATTACCCGAATATTTGGTGATGAGTACATGTTATTAAGTTCCTCGTTATGTAGTCTTCTCCACCCCCCTGTCGCCTCGTCCCTCTTAGGCCCAAATATCCTCCTCAGCACCCTATTCTCGAACACGCTCGGTCTTTGTTCCTCCCTCAGTGCGAGAGACCAAGTTTCGCATCCATACAGAACAACAGGTAAAATTATAGTTGCTTAAGCCAACGTAGCCCTAGATACAAGAGTGTTACTGCGTGTGATTCTCAACCATTTGTTTCGTTGTTTTATTTGTAATTACCTTCATGGCAAACGTCAACAATAAATTCACGCACAAGGCCACATCTCGCGATGCGCTGCACGCCTCAAGAAACAACGAAGAACAAACTGCATACAGAGGACGAAGCTGTAACTCTATGAAGCAAAGTCCGTCTACAACAACTGGTTGCTGCTCAGCTTATGAGGAAATTCCACACTTTTTACGTAACCAAGAGGTTCATGACCGTGTTCACAACAGTATGCCAGCTGACCCCCATACTGAGTCATCAGACTGCAGTCCACATCATCATATCTAATTTGCTAAATAACCATTCTAATATTATCCTCCAGTATACGCCTAATCACACTAATGGTTTGTTTCCAACAGTACAGAGCCGGCCCGAGATATGTGAGCGCCCCGAACAGGCTAATAATTTGGCACCCCTTAAATCCGTTATTATTTAAAAATTTTCAGCCTAGAACACAGCTGGCGAAAGTTTTTAGGACGTGTGCCCAAATTGCCGATAATTTTCGGAGAAATTCTTTCGCGGGTAGAAACCTGACTCTATTAGCACCATATTCCCGATTATTCCAATGACGTCTTAGCGCCCCTTATTCGTTTGCGCCCCGGGCAGCTGCCTGGCTGACCCGCCCCTTGGTCGGGCCCTGCACCAGGGCAAAAAGAATTTGAAACCGGCTCTTCCTAATAAGCGACGTAAATAGAATTTTTTGGCGCCTAGGGCGAGTAATCACAGTAGCCGCCCCCTAGAAAAGAAAAGAAAAGAAAAGAAAAGAAAAGAAAAGAAAAAAAAGAAAAGAAAAGAAAAGAAAAGAAAAGAAAAGAAAAGAAAAGAAAAGAAAAGAAAAGAAAAGAAGAGAAGAGAAGAGAAGAGAAGAGAAGAGAAGAGAAAAGAAAAGAAAAGAAAAGAAAAGAAAAGAAAAGAAAAGAAAAGAAAAGAAAAGAAAAGAAAAGAAAAGAAAAGAAAAGAAAAGAAAAGAAAAGAAAAGAAAAGAAGAGAAGAGAAGAGAAGAGAAAAGAAAAGAAGAGAAAAGAAAAGAAAAGAAAAGAAAAGAAAAGAAAAGAAAAGAAAAGAAGAGAAAAGAAAAGAAAAGAAAAGAAAAGAAAAGAAAAGAAAAGAAAAGAAAAGAAAAGAAAAGAAAAGAAAAGAACAGAACAGAACAGAACAGAACAGAACAGAACAGAACAGAACAGAATAGAATAGAATAGAACAGAATAGAATAGAACAGAATACAGAAGGGTAAGCACCGCAGTGATGCATGCACTTCATTATCATGATTTTGTGCAAACCTTTAGCAACCCATTCAACAGTGCCACACGTTGAACAAAGTGCACTGTCTTGCTGACAGAGATATCTTCAGTCACCTGGTTTCATAAGGTGACCCAGGTGCCCGAATCTTAAGAGTGGCCAAAGCCTCACAGTTACAAAGGCCATGCGAGGCTGTTTCAAGTGCCTCTTTGTATCTCTCGCACTCGGCCCTCTTTACTGGCCCCAGTTTAAACAGAAGTCCTTTCAAATGACAGTGTTCTCTTAGCAACCTTGCCATTACTCCTAGCTGGTTTCCTCTCAGATCGAGCAATTCCCCAGCTTCTTTGCAGGGGGTTTATTTTTAACGAAAGTCCTTAACCCGCCTCTGTCCACGTATAGACTGCCACTGCTCCTCGTGTTTCCCACTTGTCCAGTCCTTGGTCACCTCCCTGCCAACCTTTGCAGATCCACCAACCGCAGTGTCAGGTTCTATAAGTGGATGTGAACAGCCGCGTCTGCAGTGTTCCCTCTAATTGTTTTACAGCTCCGCAGACCTGCTACTCTTCTGATCAGAAAATTTTTACACGAACTCACAACTGCGCGGCACTTTAAATGCAAAATTCCAGCTGCGTAGCAACAATTCAGTGTGCGCGGAAACATTCCAGCTATTGCGCGATAGCGCACCCGCGCAGCTTAGAGGGAACATTGCCGGCTAATTGATCATCTATTTCATTTCCATCAATTCCCGTGTGTCCTGGTATCCATACGAGTTGGTTCCCGTCACGCTTGGCCAGTTTCACTGGGAACGGATGGCAGTCCCAGACTAACTTGCAACTTCTGTAGAAACTGTTAAGGACCTTGATACCTGCTTGACTCTCGGAAGAATATAGACGCGTTTTGTTCAAATATATATAGAATATAGAACATAGATGTCATTTGTTTCAAAGTTCATAGTTTTTCTTAACTGTGGGGTTAAAAACTATAAACTTTTAAACAAATCACAATTTTTATAGAATTTCCTTACATTCATATCAGTAATTTAAAACCAGTATAGTGGTGAAAAACTAGTTTTAATTTAAAATATTAATTTTTCCGCCCCTTCAAGTCTGCTGCCCTTGGTTGGCGCAATACACCCTCCACCCCCCTCCCCCACCCCGCTACGTCACTGGATCCAATTATGCTTCCACTGGACCGTGGCATTCGGCAGACTGGGATGATTATTGCAGACAACATGCTCTTAATGATGCTTCCATTATCACAGACTTGTAAATTCAACAGCGATCCGCTACAGGACAGACTGGGTGCAGAGTGCTCTCTACCCCGTACCGCTGTTAGTCCGAAAGCCCGTCTTCAGAAGCTCAGCTGTTCACGTGACTCGCGCCTTTTAATGGAACCGACAGGTCACTACCCAGGGCTGTGGAGTCGGTACACAAAACCTCCGACGCCGACGCCGACTCCTCAATTGTTAAAACTCCGACTCTTTCATAAAATCTCAATACGTATTAATAACGGTAAAACTGTAAGACATTTCATCACCACCACGTGAATCATCAAGCTACTGTTTAGACTTATAACCTATATTTAAGTATAAGTCTAATGGTTACTGTAGCTATCAGGGCTCTGGAGTTGGAGTATCTAGTTAAGATTTTAGATTGAGGTCGGAGTCGGAGTCCGTACATTTTTACCGACTCCACCTAAAAATTCCTTCCGACTCCGACTCCACGACTCCGACTCCACAACCCTGTTGCTACCACATTCAAGAGGGCCTGCCAATGCACCATCTCCATGGCCAGCCCATAGTCTTCTCCCTTCACGTTTTGCGAATACAGCTTTTATCGCGTTAGCATCCCCTTATATATTAACACAGGGACTTACCGCCGTCGGCAGAAATAACTGGTGGCGTTCTTTATTAGGTTTTAGGCGCATTCGCAAAACTGCGAAAAGAGACTATAAGCTTTGCCATGTCCGTCTGTCCGCATGGAAGAACTAGGCTCCCACTGGACAGATTTTCATGAAATTTGATATTTGAGTGTTTCTCGCGAAAGTCTCTACAAGAATTCAACTTTGATTAAAATCCGACAAGAATAACGGATATTTTACATGAAGACTTATATACGTATATGACAAGATCTCGATCAGTTCTACTTTGAATGAGAAATGTTTCACACAGAAGTTGTAGGAAAAATCAAAACACTAATTTTATGTCCAATAGTTTTCTCTGACAATCGTGCCGTTTTTGAGCTAAGGCGGAAAAACATGGTAACGCCAGAGAGCCCACAGATGGCAGTATAATACGGCGCATGCGCTTTGTATGGTGACTACCTAAGGCTACAGACACACGCTGCTGAGAATATGTAACATTTACTGCTTTTCCACGGCAATAATGGTTACGCGAACGCGCCTCAATGTTCCGTTATACGCATTTTTTTTTTTACTTTCTACAAATATATCACAAAAAGGAAGAAAACATTTACTGAACTGAAGAATAGCAACCTTTCGAATTTGATTTGCTCTTAATTTCTTCTAGAATGTGGATTCCTTCTTTAACATTTACAGCCCTCACCAAATTTTTTAATTGTGTCACTCTGCATGCACAAGAAGTAAATATTATTTTAGTTACAATAAAAAGAGGCAAATAATGTTATCAAATATGAAATTAAGCGCCTGTAAATAATTACAAGACCAAAGTGGCAGCATAAAGAGCAGCTACAGACTATCCTGAGCCAGTTCCAGCCAAATCCCATCTACCCACAACCCATTTTAATATTATCATTCGGACTATTTTTTTTGGTATCAAGGATGCTGACTCTCGAGGTTTACCTACCGTAATTGCGTAAGCATTTGTTGCTTTCCTCATCCCAGTCACAAGGCAGGCCATCTGAAGCGTCCTACATTTCAATACCGTAACAAAGGCAGGTGAAAGCATAAACACAATTAGTCATCCTCCGCAGGTCCCACAACGTATCAGACATCACGCTTGCCCTCGCGTATTAACTAACATTCATTACGCCGATCCGATTTTATCCAAAACCTGAATTTATCCACACATTTTAGTTGGCTTGACCAGCATAAAATTTATGTCAAATACGTACGATTAGCATGTCTCGAATTATTACATGTGGCTACACGGACGGACAGACACCACGAAACCATTTCGTTCGTTTTAGCTCTATTAACTCCGTGCATTATTCTGTCACCAGTCACTAAAATAAGAACCAACTAAATGTACTGTATCAAGTTTTATTGTTATATTTCCACTCTACCTCAATACATGTCGACGTCTAGCCGTCATCCTTACTGAGGATGACGGCTAGGCGTCGAAATGTGTCGGGGTAGATCGAAAACAATAACAACAAAATTCGGTAGAGTGCAACATTATTAAAACAAACCAAAAAATATGCACACTGTTCACACTGGTATAACTGACTAACTAACTTAACTAACTAAATAACTAACTAACTAACTCATTCACTCACTAAATAACTAACTAACTAACTAACTAACTAACTAACCAACTAACTAACTAACTAACTAACTAACTAACTCCATGGAGCAGAGGACTTCTTGAGAAGCTAACAGTTTCTCAGCTAGTCAACAAATTCCCCGCATTTTATGGAACCCGGAGGTTCATTGCCGCATTCACAAGGGCCCGCCACCTGTCCCTAACCTCAGCCAGCTCAATCCAGTCCAGGCCCCCTTCCCACTGCTTGAATATCCATTTTTATATTATCCTCCCACGGACGCCTGGATCTACCAAGTGGTCGCCTTCCCTCAGGTCTCCCCACCAAAATCCTGTATGCAAATCTCTTTTCCCACATACGTGCCATATGCCAAGCCCATCTCATTCTTTTAGAGAAGAATTCACAATGGTGTATTATATTGAATTAATTTTACCCCCATATGTTTCGGTGGCCAAGTCACCATCGTCAGGGGTGTAGTATATGCTACAGTTGCCATATGCATCTAAACTATGGGCTATTTCATAGGTAACCAAAGGTTAAATTGATAGGTGCATTTAGTTGGTTCGTATGTTAGTGAGTGATCATTTTATTCGTGTTTGTAATTTTCGTTGTAAATGCGCTAGGAAAATCTGCGTAATTTTGTTTCCATCTACCAGAAAAAGGCGAGAGAGAAATATGGTCAGATTAAGAAAACACTAAACTTAACAAGACTGATAAAAGTGAAGACATGGCCGATCCTTAAGGCAGCTGTGCGAGCAGTTCAGGATCAACTGGTAACAAAATTGTACAAACCGCGATGGCGTCCCAACAAATACAAACAGCATCACGCGTTCTTCGCCGTGGATAGCGTTATATTCTTCATTAATTCTTTAAAGACGAAGCGTATCTGTTTTATAGAAGGACTCAGTGCGTACCGCGTTGTAAACACTCTCCACTTCGGTTATAAAAACCAATCTGTTAATGTTTTATAAGGCAAAAGTTGCTGTTTGTTCTGAGATCCGTACAGAACACATAAACGCAATGTGGGCACCACGTAGAATTTTTTAATGTTAAACCTGGTGGTACGTAAAGTTACCACTAGGCTTTAAAAGGTTAAACAGATCAGCTGGTGTTATAAAATAATGAAATGCAGAATTTTTTAATGTCAAACCTGATCGTATGTAAAGTTTCTGTTAGGCTTTAAAAGGTTACTATCACAATACATGGTAGCCAAAAATTTAAAGAAAAAAATAACACTCAAATTACGAAATTAAAATTTGTGTCAGTGAAAAGAACTGAGAATCAAAATTCGAAACACATCACAGAAACTCTACAACACTTCCACAATGCTGTAACGGCCGTGTCTGCAATACATACTGTCAAGGGCACGCCATGCATTTCGTAACATCGCTGTGTGTTCGCTGCTCGTTTCGGGGTAGGAGTATGGGGGAAGTAACATTTTTATTCTCAGCCTAAAATTAAAATAAAAACAATGTCAACGTGCATATATGACGTAATTAAGATGAGGTATTGCCTTAACATTTCAAGGATAGATCCTTTGCTTTTCACCAACACGAATGCAAGAGGATTTCGGGAATCGTAAAAATAACACGGGTGCGGTGAGGGAGGGGGGGGTGCAAACACTGACGTAGATAACTTCTTGAGAAGCCAGTAACTGCAGCTCAGTTAATCGACAAATTCTCCATCTTTTACGCGAAGAATCATTACCGTATTCTCATATAGGGGTCATATGCTGCGTCAGATGAATCCAACGCATACCTTCACACTACACGTCAGAAAGCTCCACTTAATCTTCTATAAGGGGAAGTTTATTTGCCTAAACTTCTCCTTATTTTAAAATTAGTTTCTACTCCACAATTTCATTACATGGCCGATCACTCGATAGGGGTATAACTGGTGTTGACTGTTTGAATCATACGCAACACATAAATACATACATCATGTGGGCAAAGAACAGAGTTTTTGTGTGTCAAAAGAGGTCGTACATAGAGTACGTGCTTTGAAATGGGGTAACATTTGTTCCACGCCCAGGTTTCCCAACTGGATCACTTCCTTCATATTTTCCCCATCATATTCATTTAAAATAATAATAGCTGGTGGTGTCTAATCTTACCACAAACCGACTTCTGAAAGTTTCGTCGGGCACCGTAACACTTCTCTTGAACTGCTTATGTCGTGTAGGTATGGCCTGCATCGCGGGCTGTTTCTAGGCAACTAGCAGTCAGCAACACGGTCACATTACGTAACGCACTCGCGCGGCCACTCAGCGCCACTCATAGCGACCGACTGAAGCTCCTGTAGCCTGGTTGGTTGCCGTACTGGTAGAAGTGGTGGTGGAAGTGAAGGGTTTCCTAAAAACAACTCAGCCTGTTGCCAAGTACCAACGGCCGATATACGGAACACGCTGGTCGTGTTACGAAACTATTTCCATATTATCAGTCTCTTGTCTATCATAGCCGTGGGTTATGTACCAACGTTGGGTGACACAAATGGCGTCCAGTTCAGGGATAATTAGTGGCCAACGAACTGGAACGGATATAGAAGGACGCAGTTAGAAATTAAAACGGACAAGTTCTGAAATGAAGGGACATAAACAGGAAAACTTTTAGCGAGATTTTAGTCTTAAACACCAAAAGTAAAGACTATACTTAGTAGATGTGAGCGAGAAACGAAATTCGCCTGAAGGTTTTATAAAGCGAAAACCATCAAAACAATTTTAACAAACAGCAACTTTTGCCTTATAAAACATGAAGAGATTGGTTTTTATAACCGAAGTGGAGAGTGTTTACAGTGCGGTACGCACTGAGTCCTTATATAAAACAGATACGCTTCGTCTTTAAAGCGTTAATAAACGAGCTCACAAATTTTAAAATCTTGCTTTCAACTTAGCCCATAAGTACTCCCACCTGGAATGTTGAATATTTAAATCAAAGAAATAAAGCATTGCTTTAGAAACAACTAATTGTACAGAAATATTTTAACATATGAGATAAACAAGAAGGACATCGGTTTACACGACACCTCGTCTATAGCGTCAGATATCCTGTAATACCAATTAATTCGTCACTGATATGAGATAAACAAGAAAACAAAAATTCACCACTTACTGCTACACAAAATTGAAAACAAGATTGTAAAATTTGTGAGTTCGCAAATTAAGAATATTCAACTTGCATACATACTTGTGTCATGGAAACGTATTTTTATTCCTGATTAATGTTCGTGAGAAGAACCGAAACATGCAGCGTTGTGGATACAAGCAAGAATTTTTATGTTCTACAGCAGTATACAGTTAACTCGGTTATAACGACATCGGTTTACACGACACCTCGTCTATAGCGTCAGATATCCTGTGATACCAATTAATGCCTCACTGTTAACCATAACGTTATACTCCTCGGTTATAACGACACTCGTTTATAACGACACAAAATACTCACTCCCCTTCGTGACGTTACAACCGATTTCGACTGTATTTAATAATACTGAAACACCAAAGCTACATAAATTAATTTCCTATCTCACAGTAAACGTCCTGAATCCTCATTAAAAATATGAACCTGTTTATATGTAGGGAAATAATTGTTGTTTTTTGGTGCACTAAAACGAAACGCCTAAGTACACTGTGTGTGTGGAATAGTCTAACAGTGTTTTGTGTCAAAGAACGTGGCATATACACTTATCACTGCCCTGTAAGAGATAAAGAAATAGGGTGTGCAGGTATAAGCTGGATTTATATGGCTCTGGACTGAAGTACAGTGCAGTCTTTTTATAAACTTGTTTACGAACTTCCGGATTCTACAGAATGTGGAAAAATTTTTGGCCAGCTGTGAGCATTAGCAACATCTCAAGAAATCTGCTAATTGTTTAATTAGCGACGTGTTAAGGAATACTGCCTAAACGTCCCTGGTGTCACTGTAAATATCTGGGATTTAAAATGCTAATTAACGCGAACAGTAACTACGGGTGTGTGAAGGCACGCTGAAGTCTGCGAAGGCCCGCAGTATCTACCCGCGTGTTTGCTCTAACGCCGTGTTATCTGGAGGAGCGCACCACGCGCTGTCTGACACTGTGCACACAACTCGAGTGGCTGTGTCAGCAGTTACAATACACAGGTGCCGCCTTCCCTTTTTCGTCTATGCAATACAGTCACTCCCCGAATTTACCCAGTGGTAAACGTCCCGGAAGGCCCCGTTCAAGTCGGAAATAAGTACGCATATGGTCGACCACATACAAGCGATTTCAGTTGAAATCTGAACTTCAACACTCTGAAAGTTGATCTGCCGCAGCATGACCGTCTCGCCGCCTATGTTATCGCCCAGCAGTATTCTTTGGCTACCTTCCTTTCACTGCCGTTTAATCCCCGCAAGGAAATTACAGGCGCGCTTTGCAAAAATGTTTTTATTTTACTTCCTGTAAAATTGCATAATTCTTGTGTAACCAGAAGTTACGTGAATGGGGGAGTGTCTGCATAGCAGATTTCGGTTACTACCTCACAGAAAACACAATGCGTCTTTATTATAAATGCCAGCCGGTTACTGCCGTTTAGGAAAATATTCTATGTTTACTGTGAGAACTATACGAAATATAAAAATACACTGTGGGGGTAAAATGTAGAAATTTCAACGTCAAAGCAAGTGGTACATACAGGTGCCACTGTCATAAGGCCAACCACCAGAAGGACGTGGTAGCGTGAGAATACCTGCAGACACACACATTCCGCATTTCTAACAACCCTGCCCCGCTGTTATTGATTCGGCGATAATCCAAGTATATCGTGAAACAAAGACAGCAATACTTCTTTCTCCCAGCGAGAATTAGAATTTCATAGCAAACAAAGAGCGTTATTACTTATCTATCAAACCATTCCTTTAGTTACAAAATTGCAATAACTGTACAGACCCCATTATTTTCTAATTTGACAGGATTCCACGTGTAAGAAATACAGTCCGCAGTACGAAGCATAATGGATGTGTCCTCTAAGAGATGGCGCTTCCGGATCAGACCAGACCAGACTGGTCAAGACTAGACCAGAGCAGACCAGACCGGACCAGACCAGACTGGTCAAGACTAGACCAGACCAGACCGGACCAGACCAGACCAGATTAGACTGGTCAAGACCAGACCAGACCGGACCAGACCAGACCAGACTGGTCAAGACTAGACCAGACCAGACCAGACCGGGCCAGACCAGACCAAACAGCACTGCAATCAAAACGACTCAACACAGGCAGCCGCCACGACCAGTTTAGTGCCGTATTTCTGTCACTGTGGCGTCAAAGCAACAAGCGCCCTTGGGCTGCTGAACCAACAAGACACGCAATGTACATATAACGCAACACTGAGGAGCGTTCGCGTGACAATGGTTGCAGTGGAAGTGTCGTAAGTATTAAATATTTGAGTGTGTTTGTTTTCTTGCATCTCTTCTACACCGCATTACGTTGTCATTTGCGGCTCAAAGGGCTGTACCATATTTTCCCACATTATCTCATAGACGGCTGGTGTGACCGCATGGTTAGTGATGAAGGCACACTTGACGGATCATCTGTTGTGAAAACTCAGCGTGGGTTTAAATCTTGTGACAGAACTCGACAAATAAGAAATTACGCTGTGTCCGCCATTATGAGTACTAATACCATAATCATTTATGGAAAAATCATAAAAAACATAGACTCCTGTATCGTTACTCAGAAAGTTCTGGGGGTTCAAACCCTGGGGCCCGCTATTCTGATATTTTTCGTGTATTACACACTCCCAGCAGCAGCATGCCCACATGGGCCTCAAATACAAACACGAGCTTTTTCCATACTTTCATGAAGCCATTCTTGTCTCTAACCATAGTAATACCACTTGACATTATACACTCTAAGCTACTGATAGCTTCATCAAATGACTTACAAATAAGCAAATAAAGAAATAAATAATATTATAATAAAATTATAAATTAATTATCCCGATGAGTGATCCCAGTGGCCGCGCTGTCTAAGGCGTCAGTGTGCAGCCTTTCGCTTGCTGGGATGGTGGGTTTCAATCCCGCCGGCGGCATGGATGTCTACCCCTTTTGAATGTTGTGTCTTGTCAGGTAGAGGCCTCAGCGACGGGCCGATTCCTCGTCCAGAGGAGTCATACCTAATGTGCGTGTATGTCGTTGGGTGTGATCAGGTGCAAAAATAACCTTTGCGCCTGCAGTGAGTAGGTAGAAAGAGGTCAGAATAAGAAAGGTAAGGGAATTAGACACATTATTTAGATTTACTGCAGTTTTTTTAAGTGGTGAAGGGCCCCGCAGCAGACGCTACGGGCGCACCGCAGCCTTGAGGCTTATTGTGTAACCCTATGATGAAGATGATTATTTTTTGTCCTTTCCCTAGTAATAGAGCACCGGGGAAAAACCTGTCCCAGTGCCACTTTGTCCGCCACAAATCCCACATGGACTGACCCGGGATCGAACCCGGGTCTCCGCGGTGGGAGGCCGGCGGCTAACCGCCTGAGCCATGGCACGGCCTTTACTGTAGTTACTCCACACGCCACGTAGAAGGAACGGAATCTTGTAGCATACGTGGACAAAAAATTAACAATATATTGACAGAAGAACGCTGTTATTAATACGATGATGACACCATTATGATCGTCATCAGTAACAAATTAGAAGAAAAATCTTACTTCTGATATTTGGGGGTGTCTATCATCTTGCAGGCCATTTTACTAATTTGTCTCATTTCTATCACAAAGACGGAGGCAGTATTTTCCTCCGAAACGACTCTAACGACCTGATTACACAGTATCACAGGCCACGACACCACTACGTGAATTTTCAGCCCTGTGTAAGCCTCGATTGTCGGGGATGCATTTAGTTCATGCCGACGCTGTGTATTTGCTTTTGTGAGCCTTTGTATGAGTCATGAATACAACACGTGCCACTTGTTGACGGCCGATGCGGATTCAAATGACGCTGCCTGTGCAAAGTGTCGATGCCAAAGGTAGCGAGCAGAGCTGAACACTGTCAACACCACGTGTCGCTCAGCTGTTATGGTCTGAATGTCCTTACAGGGAAATAACCGGATCGCTAATTGCATTATAATGCTTTCTAACGCACTGTTGCTAATTGCAGTGCAGCCCTCATCGTGTGTGAGAAACAGACATAACATTTTCGCTAAAAAAAAAAAAGCAAGCACAGTAAGATTTAGAACATCTGTAGGCATAAAAAATGTTAATTGTTGCTTAAATTGACATAATTTAAGCTTTAACCCTTTAAAGCCTAGCGGTAGCTTTACTTACGCCCAGGTTTAACATTAAAAAATTCTACGTGGTGCCCACATTGCGTTTATGTGTTTTGTACGGATCTCAGAGCAAACAGCAACTTTTGCCTTATAAAACATTAAGAGACTGTTTTTTATAACCGAAGTGGAGAGTGTTTACAGCGCGGTACGCACTGAGTCCTTATATAAAACAGACACGCTTCGTCTTTAAAGGGTTAAAAAATTCTACGTGGTGCCCACATTGCGTTTATGTGTTTTGTACGGATCTCAGAGCAAACAGCAACTTTTGCCTTATAAAACATTAAGAGACTGGTTTTTATAACCGAAGTGGAGAGTGTTTACAGCGCGGTACGCACTGAGTCCTTATATAAAACAGATACGCTTCGTCTTTAAAGGGTTAGAAAATTCTACGTGGTGCCCACATTGCGTTTATGTGTTTTGTACGGATCTCAGAACAAACAGCAAATTTTGCCTTATAAAACATTAAGAGACTGGTTTTTATAACCGAAGTGGAGAGTGTTTACAGCGCGGTACGCACTGAGTCCTTATATAAAGCAGATACGCTTCGTCTTTAAAGTATTAATCCAACCGAAGCATACCGTGCTGTAACCAGCTCACAATCAGGATAGTGTTATTTCAGTATTTCTTCTCTAATGTTATTCATATTTCCCTATCTTTAACTTTTGTTTCAGGCATTCCTAGTTAGCTAATTTGGTTATAAGAACAATTTTGTGATTTTTCTTTGTATGCTATAAACACTGCCAGTATCATCTTTGAAATAAATATTTAAGAAACCTTTAACCTGAAACGAAAGAAAGGAGTGGAATCAAATGTAGATAGGAAGATCGGTTTTACAAACATTAGAATATCGGAATGGGCGTGAATTGGATGAGTTCAGAATATTTGTTCCTACATTATATACGTACAATACACAGATAAGTGCATAAATATATAGGCCTACATTGATGCATAAATAATTGGTACATAGCAAGAGACAGCCAAGTAAATGTACATATTAATTCTTTAAAGACAAAAAGTAATCTCTTTTAGATAAAGACCCAGTACGTAGCGCGCAGTAAACACTTCCCATCTAGGTTATAAAAAATTAATAAATTAATAATAATTAATGTAAATATATGGGCATCAACATGAATGAAGGTTATGTGTGTACACTTTTATTCGCAGATGATCAGGTAATTACAGGAGAGGATGAGGATGATATAAAAATTACATTATGAGAAAACGAACTGAAGAATACAACAACTGGGGGTTAGAAATCAACTTTGACAAGACTCAATACATGGTAACAGGAGGTTAAAGACAAGACAGAGTAGCAGGTTATGGAAGCACCGATACAACGAGTCTAATACAAATATTTGGGAGTTACTCTTACATCAGGTGGGAGAGATGATAAAGATATATGTAACAAAATGGTGCAAGGAAAAAAGACCATAAGACAGCTGCACTCACTTTTATGGAACGATACAATTTCGAAAAACACTAAACAAAGAATATTCAAATCTACAGTAGAGCCGCCAACAATATACGGTGCTGAGGTATGGGTCATGGATTCAAAGATTTCCAAAAAAAAATCAATGCAGTAGAAATAAGTTTTTAGAGAAGATGCTGCGGCCTGACACTGGAAGATAACGTAAGGAATGATATAATTAGGGAGATTACGGAAACAGAGGTGACACTGACAGACACTGTAGAAGCTAAACTACTTAAATGGTACGGACACATGAAACGCATGGAAGAACATAGATTACCGAAGAAAATATATGAATGGACTCCAATTGGAAGGAAAAAGACAGGAAGACTGAGAAATACTTGGAAGACGAAGGTAAAGCAAGCAATGGATTCAAGCAATCTACGGGAAGAAGACTACCAAGATAGAAATAGATGCGGGATACGGCCGCAAAGACTGTAACCACCCGCTTAGATATATATACTAACTAACTAACTAACTAAGTAACTCCATGGAGCAGAGGCCTTCTTGAGAAGCTAACAGTTTCTCAGCTAGTCAAGAAATTCCCCGCATTTTATGGAACCCGAAGGTTCATTACCGCATTCATAAGAGCCCGCCACCTGTCCCTATCCTGAGCCAGCTCAATCCAGTTCATATCCTCCCATCCTACTTCCCGAATATCCATCTTAATATTATCTTCTCATCTACGCCTGGGTCTCCCAAGTGGTCGCCTTCCCTCGGGTCTCCCCACCAAAATCCGGTATGCACCTCTCTCCTCCCCCATACGTGCTACATGCCCCGCCCATCTCAGTATTCTCGATTTGATTACCCGAATAATATTTGGTGATGAGTACAGGTCATTAAGTTCCTCGTTATGTAGTCTTCTCCAATCCCCTGTCGCCTCGTCCCTCTTAGGCCCAAATATCCTCCTCAGCATATATATATATTATATATACATATATATATAAATTAATACTGTGAAAGGTAAAAGCCGCTGTTTGTTTTGGGATCCATACAAAACACATAAATACACTCTGTGAACAGGATGTAGAATTTGTTAATATTAAGCGTGATGGTACATAAAATAAACACTTGGATTTAAACGGATAATAAAGAAGGCAGTGGACCATAAAGAACAAGCGTTTTCAGATAATTGTTTTTAATGTCTAAAATGTGCTACATATTTCGAATATATTTAAATTCACGACGGCTTTAAACAAAATCGCAAAATGTAGCACATTCTAGGCATTAAATATATTGTCTGACATTAGTCGTGACTGTCTACTGTCTTATTTATTCCTTTACTCACACTCAATGGAATGTCTCGTGTTAAGAAGATAAACACGTTATTTGACGGTAAATATACACACCGCTGGCACTGCACCTTATCAGTCGTTCTCGGATGTACATTTTAAAATGTGTATAGAAGCTGTTAACTATCCATCACCTCTAAAACTATGAATTATAAGACATTCAAAGACTTTTAATTACAAATTTCCTTAATTTAAAATCTGCATACTAATAGCATATCTAAGACCTTTAACCCTTTAAAGACGAAGCGTATCTGTTTTATATAAGGACTCAGTGCGTACCGCGCTGTAAACACTCTCCACTTCGGTTATAAAAACCAATATCTTAATGTTTTATAAGACAAAAGTTGCTGTTTGTTCTGAGATCCGTACAAAACACATAACCGCAATGTGACCACCACGTAGAATTTTTTAATGTTAAACCTGGTGGTACGTAAAGTTACCGCTAGGCTTTAATCCTTTAAAGACGAAGCGTATCTGTTTTATATAAGGACTCAGTGCGTACCGCGCTGTAAACACTCTCCACTTCGGTTATAAAAACCAATCTCTTGATGTTTTATAAGACAAAAGTTGCTGTTTGTTCTGAGATCCGTACAAAACACATAAAGACAATGTGGGCACCACGTAGAATTTTTTAATGTTTAAACCTGGTCGTATGTAAAGTTACCGCTAGGCTTTAAAAGGTTAAAGCACTGTGGTTACTACATGTGCCATCTGATTTTAACATTACAAATCTCTGTGTTTTGCCCACACATTGTATCTATGTGTTGCGTATGCTTTTCTATATAAACATCCTCTTATATACTTTTCAAATTCGGGGTGATATATACGAGAAACCAACCAGTCTACATCTTACAAGCAACACCTAAGACTCCATTTATTCTAATAGTTTAATATCTATAAACATTACATTACCCCCTTCACCCTATTGATTTTAGGAGCTAATAATAAAAAATAGTATTGGTATTATATTCCCATCAGTGCTGTTCAGCTAACCTCGACCATAAATAATTTTACAACAAATTTCAAAACAAAACATTATAAAATTGTGGGATCCCACATAAAACATCATTACGTTCTGTATATTGAATTTTTTATCTTCGTTTTAATTAATGTATTTTTCTAAACTGATCCGTATTCGCAGTCCTTCCCTCTTCTACCTGTTCACAGCAGGTGTCGAGGTTGTTTATTTTCACTTTTTGACACTCAGACACACACTACAGTCGGTAGGACTCCTCTGTACGAGGGATCGGCCCGTCGCAGAGACCTTTAACTTACAACACACACACTCACAAGAGAAAAAAAATCCATGCCACCGGTGGGATTCGAACCCACGATCCCAGCAAGCGTTCGGCCGCAGACCTACGCCTTAGACCGCGCGGCCACTGGGATCAGCTTCTATACTGATGATGGTTGATATCTAGGCCGAAACAAATACAAACAGTAGTGTTAGACAGACTATTTGATATTGTTTTGAACATTTCCTTATACGTACTGCTGGTAAGACTAATGTCGGCATGCAGATGATTACGGGGCACTGGTGGAAAGACACTGATAGCAAAACCAAAGTAAAGACAAAACTATCCCGGTGGGTAAACTGACACTGGGACAATGCGGTGCTTCGGTTTACCCTGTCAATAATATAGGGTGTTCATTTTTCCTGCTTGACCGATAAGCGCCGAGCCAACGCTCCGCCCGACACTCTGCCGGCGTTGCTTCCTACGCAGCGTGTCGGGGAGGTTCAACAGTCGATGACGGGAGCTAGACAAACGATCGCAGTGATAATGACCTTGAGAAAGTATAATATAAACTGAATAGAGCGTCGGGATGGGGTTTCTCGGTCAAGCAGAAAAAAAACACTATATTTCCCCAACCACGTATGGGGGAGGGCAGAGATGCATATAGTATTTTGGTAGGGAGACCTGAGGGAAGGAGACCAATTGGGAGACCCAGGCGTAGATGGGAGGATAATATCAAAATGGATCTTCATGAAGTGGGATGAGGGCGGCATGGATTGGATTGATCTGACTCAAATTAGGGACAGGTGGCAGGCTCTTGTAAATGCGGTAATGAAGCTTCGGGTTCCACTAAAGGCAGGGAATTTCTTGAATAGCTGAGGAATTGTTAGCTTTTCAAGAAGGACTCTGCTCCATAGAGTTACTTACTTAGTTACATTTCCCCAACACTCCACAGACAACGTCATCTCATTACACCTCGTGTTAGGAGAAAAAGCAGGCGAAGTCTCTTAATCTTCGAAATAAATATGCTTTCCAATATCAAGGACAACTGGAAAGAAAAGTACTTCCACGTTGTCAGATTTCAGAGAGTTACAGGAATTCTGTTGCATATATTTATTATAACGGCCCTGTATCCCACCGACAGCGATTAGGTTTCGGACTGAGACAACAGTACCCTAAATATTTTCTTGTTCTTTCTCAGTTACTCCATGTTGCTGCCACGAGAAGATGTTTAAGTAGATAGAGGCTGTTCGCGCTGAGTATATGTAGTCGTGTTCACGCTTCATTCCACGCAAAGTAATTAAGGCTACAGCTAATAGAACTACTCAAATTAATAACTAGCTCGGCTGCTACAATAAAGATGACCTTGAAGCACCCACTGATCACTTAACTATGATCTATGTTTTGTTGCGTGTGTAGAACATTAGGGTACATTAGTATCATGTCTATCCCAGTCCACATAGTCAAACGTTCGTCCATCATTCCACCCTGGTGTTTCAAAAAGGCGCGTCTTAGACAAAACTTCAAATATAAGAAAATATTCCCCTTAGAGAAACATCTCCAGTAAAATTATTTACTTCTTTCTAGTTACGAAATCAGACACCGTGACCACAAATTTATGCATGGGATGTATAAATTATCGTGTATCCACTGAGCGAACTGCAAGTGCGCCAGGAGCTACTCAATTACTGTTCTATTGTACCACTAGAACAAAATAAGAATGTTTCTTATATTTCAGTTCAGATTCTTTCTCGCAGCCATGTTACGTCTTATTTAACTCATCCACGTCTGAAGTCCATCTAAATTAGCGGTACTCACACATTTTCTGCTTACGGCACACTATTCCTTACTGAACGCTGAAGATGGCAACTCTCCGAAAGAGTCGGACACTTGCGCATGCACAGTTGTGGAGGATGATTATTTTGCATATTACGTATGATTTACCCACTCCGTAGTCTGTTTTACGACAAGTCCATAAACACTTCCAAAGCGAGTTCTCCACACAGTACGATCTAGTGCTTCCCCTTTCAATTCCCACTATCTTCTCTTTTCTCTAAAGTCATTCGTAGCTGCTTACCTCTTCTTCTTTGTCTTCTCGTCCCTTTTCTCTTCCCTTCAATCACGTGTTTTAGAAAGCAGTTCCTATGCAAGATGTGACCAATCCAGTTAGCCTTCCTTATTTTTGTTGTATGTAGGATATTCCTCTCTTCTTCGTGTTTCATACGATCCATCCAACTGATTTCCATCCTTCTCAAGCACCATAATTCAAAACCTCCCCGGTATTTCTGATCCGCTTTCTGACGTGTCCAAATTTCAGCACCATAGAATGTTATGCTTCAAATGTAGTACTTTGCTGATTTCTTCCCTAACCTTTTAAAGCCTAGCGGTAACTTTACATACCACCAGGTTTAACATTAAAAAATTCTACGTGGTGTCCACATTGCGTTTATGTGTTTTGTACAGATCTCAGAACAAACAGCAACTTTTGCCTTATAGAACATTAAGAGACTGGTTTTTATAACCGAAGTGGAGCGTGTTTACTGCGCGGTACGCACTGAGTCCTTATACAAAGCAGATACGCTTCCTCTTTAAAGGATTAAAAAATTCTACGTGGTGCCCACATTGAGTTTATGTGTTTTGTACGGATCTCAGAACAAACAGCAACTTTTGCCTTATAAAACATTAAGAGATTGGTTTTTATAACCGAAGTGGAGAGTGTTTACTGCGCGGTACGCACTGAGTCCTTATATAAAACAGACACGCTTCGTCTTTAAAGGGTTAGAAAATTCTACGTGGTGCCCACATTGCGTTTATGTGTTTTGTACGGATCTCAGAACAAACAGCAACTTTTGCCTTATACAGCATTAGCAGATTCTTTCCTATAACTGAGATTGGTAGTGTTTACTTCGCGGTACGAACTGAGAGCTTATACTTGTATAAAACAGATACCATTTCGTCTTTAAAGGGTTAAATCTAAGTCCAAAATGCTGACGAAAAGAGTCTTCTTTTTCTTGAATGTTGCTTTCGTCATGGCAAGCCTGGGTTTAAATATATTACGCAGCTGTAACTTAACCTTATTTTAAAAAATATTTATAAATTTTCTTTTGTCTGCAATCGCAGTACACTGAAAATGTCGCGGCTCACCATTTGAGAGCCACTGATATAAATAATGTATATAAATTCATTTCATACATCAAAGAGAACCTGATTTCGTCTACATTACAAAGACAAAACGGTTAATGTTATATAGGGAAATAATGGCCTTTTGTTGTGATACACGAAACACACAAATACACTTTGTGGACGAAACAAAATTTTAGTGTGTTACAGAAAGTGGGATATGTGGGTAACACTGTGTTTTACAAAGAACTAGTGAAAAATTCGTCCAAATCTTTACTTAACCTTTTAAAGCCTAGCGGTAACTTTACGTACTACCAGGTTTAACACTAAAAAATTCTACGTGGTGCCCACATTGCGTTTATGTGTTTTGTACGGATCTCAGAACAAACAGCAACTTTTGCCTTATAAAACATTAAGAGACTGGTTTTTATAACCGAAGTGGAGAGTGTTTACAGCGCGGTACGCACTGAGTCCTTATATAAAACAGATACGCTTCGTCTTTAGGGTTAATCCTTAGCCTCACAACTGGTCGAGGTCTAACAGCAAATAAACAGACCGATTTTGTAAAGAATTTTATAATAAACACCGGCTGGAATCTGTACATATATTTACTGTCTTCACCTGAAAACAGGGCCGTAAAATGGTTAGTTTTAAGCGTTTCAAAATAGAATTTTGTATTTCTGGAACATGAAGTAACCCGGGAACCAACTGATGCACAGGGGTGTTCCGACACTGGTTTCCTTCTTTGGTTGTCATGCTGCAAAATCCACTCATTTGGGGTAAAGCTTTGACCTCCATCAAAGGATGTAAACGTACATAACCCTTTATTCTTTCTTTTTAAGATCAAATTCGTAACTCATATCTTACTTTAATATGAGAAAGAAATTAACAGGGGCGATGATGCGCACTAACTTACAGGCCAGAATCAAAAAGTGTTATCAGCAGACCAAAGCAAAATTGGAGAAGCATTTCACACGAAAGCTTAGGGACAAGTTCCATGATTATTTATGGGAGGATACTCTTCTCAGAGCAGTGGTTTTGACATCTGATCTCCATACACACGCTGCAGTATATAGACTAACATTTTTCAAACGACATCCTGGCGTTGCAGCATGTTATACGAACACTCACATCTCATCACCAGTCGCCATTTTGTTTAAAATGTTGGCTTCCGTCTACTGAAATGTCTCTGCAAATATATTTCCGTAATGCTGAGAAATAAACACAGTAGTTACGGAACTCAGTACCAGACCGTCTTCAGTGACGCAGTCGGTCACGTGATCTAGTATGCCAGCACGCCGGTCTGCCAGTTTCTACGCTCTGTGACATGCGACACGCTTTTGTTATCACTTCTCAGCTTCGGACAAGGAAAGGACAGCCATCCGGTTTTAACGTCACATAACTAAAGGACTGTCTTATCTAACTAACTAACTAACTAACTAACTAACTAACTAACTAACTAACTAACTAACTCCATGGAGCAGAGGCCTTCTTGAGAAGCTAACAGTTTCTCAGCTAGTCAAGAAATTCCCCGCATTTAATGGAACCCGGAGGTTCATCACCGCATTCACAACAGCCCGCCACCTGTCCCTATCCTGAGCCAGCTTAATCCAGTCCATGTCCACATCCCACTACTTGAAGATCCGTTTTAATATTATCCTCCCATCTAGGCCTGGGTCTCCCAAGTGGTCGCCTTCCCTCAGGTCTCCCCACCAAAGTCCTGTATGTACCTCTCTTTTTCCCCCATACGTGCTACATACCCCGCCCATCTCATTCTTCTAGATTTGATTATCCGAATAATATTTGGTGATGAGTACAGGTCATTAAGTTCCTCGTTATGTAGTCTTCTCCAATCCCCTGTCGCCTCGTCCCTCTTAGGCACAAATATACTCCTCAGCACCCTATTCTCTAACACTCTGAGTATGAGAGACCAAGTTTCACACCCATACAAAACAGCTGTCTTATCTACACAGGTGAAAATCACATTCTAAATATCCAAACAGATGCCGCACGGCATTGCATGGTTAATCTATGTCTGGTTGTCACTTAATTAATCTGCTCAAGTGTTAATTAAACATGTGTTTAACATACGTGTAATAACACATTAACCCTTTAGAACCCAGCGGTAATTTTGTGTCCCACATGCTTTGGCATTCAAACCTGTGCATTTTTCCCACACACAGGGTGTTTATGTACGTAAGGTTCTCAAAATAAATAGAGATTATTTGTCTAAACAGCATTAACCGAATGTAACGGTAACAAACAGTCAAAAACAACACTTCGTTGTAACTAAAATTACATTGGTACACTAAGTCGCTATATGTGTCACCCCAAAATAGGGCCACCTTCAGGCGAAACTGATACAAAAGACTTAAAGGAAGGTAATATCAAAAAAAGCCACACAACGTAAATGCAACGTATGAGTGAGGCGCGTTCACGTAAACTTTGTTGTTGTTGTGGGAAAGTAATAAGCATTACATATTCTGAGTGTGTGTTTCTAGCCTCAATTATCCAGCATGCGCGGGGCATGCGCCCTATTATATTGTCATCTAAGGCCTGTCTGGTGCCACAATATTTTTCCACATTATCTCACAAAAAGTACGATATTCGAAGAAAGGTTACCGAGTATAAAACGTGTGTTTTGATTTTCTCTATAACTTTTTTTCTGAAACGTTTCTCATTCTAAGAAAAATTCAACTACATGTTACCATAACTGTAGAAAGGTCTTCATATAAAGCGTCCTTTATTCTTGTCATATTTCAATGAAAAACGAATCTTCCCAGCAGATGCCTGAACACTACTCAGATACCAAATTTCATGAATATCCGTCCAGTGAGAGCCGAGTTTTTCCATGCGGACGGACGGACAGACAGACATGACGACTATAATAGTAGCTTTTCGCAATTTTGTGAAGGCCTGACGAACGAGGCCTCTGTCTCTTTTACATACGTAAGTACAATTCACTTTTAATAGACATTGCGTATTAAAATACTTCTTCCTGCACTCGTACTCTTAATAAATATTAAAATTTTAATATGTTTAATTACAAGGAAAATTTTTAAGAATTAACCCTTTAAAGACGGAACGTATCTGCTTTATGTAAGGACTCAGTGCGTACCGCGCTGTAAACACTCTCCACTTCGGTTATAAAAACCAGTCTCTTAAGGTTTTATAAGGCAAAAGTTGCTGTTTGTTCTGAGATCCATACAAAACACAGAAACACAATGTGGGCACCACGTAGAAATTTTTAACCCTTTAAAGACGAAGCGTATCTGTTTTATACAAGGATTCAGTGCGTACCGCGCTGTAAACACTCTCCACTTCGGTTATAAAAAAACCAATCTCTTAATATTTTATAAGGCAAAAGTTGCTGTTTGTTCTGAGATCCACACAAAACACATAAACGCAATGTGGACACCACGTAGAATTTTGTAATGTTGAACCTGGTCGTATGTAAAGTTACCGCTAGGCTTTAAAAGGTTAATAAAATTGGAGCAGTATATAGCCTGTTAGTATTCAATTACGATATACGCGGTAAGTAAGCACGTTCAATTTTTTTGTTCCAAGACGTAAATTACGAAATTTTACATTCACACCGTACATTATCTTAGATGTAGATTATTAGAAACCAACTCGTGTCATTTTATTAATATTAAAACGTTTTGAAACTTCTCCTACATGTTTCGAGCCAACATTGGGCCCATCCCCAAGGAGTCGTACAGTCGTTAATTACACACACACACAGTCACAACATGGTAACAGCAGTTGGTCACAGTCTATGATACATTTTTTTTATTGATAAAAAGTCACTATAGCTGTTCTTCTTAAAAGCGATGAATACAAGTTCGTTAAAAAGATACGCCGTTGTACGGGGCAATTTGGAGTGTCCTGTGGCACTGTGAGTGGTACAGTGTATTACACTAGGCGGGTTGGCACGCACTTTTAAGGCCTTTTAAGACCTAGCGTTAACTTTACGTACCACCAGGTTTAACATTAAAAAATTCTACATGGTGCCCACATTGCCTTTATGTGTTTTCTACGGATCTCAGAACAAACAGCAACTTTTGCCTTATAAAACATTAACAGATCGATTTTTATAACCGAAGTGGAGAGTGTTTACAGCGCGGTAAGCACAGAGTCCTTATATAAAACAGATACGCTTCGTCTTTAAAGGGTTAAACTTTAGGACTTTACTTACAACACAGTGCTGTGTTTGACTTTGTTACTACACAGTTATATGACTCAAAGCGATGCCTTGTCCAAAGATTAACTGAATGGTTTTTATAATGGAGACTGTGAGATTTGATTATTAGTTACCAAATGCGTTTTATCGCATATGTAACCTGCGTTCCAAGACATAGCCTTAATCTGTAATCATGGCTGGTATGCACGCCAATGCGCACGTCACCAGTGATATTCATCCTGTTAGTTATGCACTGTCAGCGGTAAAGCTACATCACACAGAATTAACAATGCAGCTGACCTACTTGTTTACACCACAAAGAAGAAGCTCTGAAATGTATCTCGAAGAACGTGTTTGTGTCAGCTCCGGTTGTACCACGTTGAATGACAGATAACTGCCCACTTATAATGGAAAGGACTGGGGAGAAAAGAATTTTGTTTCGTTTCGTAGTCCTTCCCCCTTCTACCCACTCACAGTAGGTGTCGAGGTTGTTTATTTTCACTTGATCACACTCAGACACACACCACAGTGGGTAGGACTCCTCTGGACAAGGGATCGGCCCGTCGCAGAGACCTCTACCTGACAGCACACACACTCACAAGAGAAAAAAATCCATCCCCCCGGTGGGATTCGAACCCACAACCCCGGCACGTGAACAACCGCAGACCCACGCCTTCGACCGCGCGGCCACTGGGATCGGCCGTGTAACGTTCTGCTGATGGCAATGTAACCGAGATGGCAGCGTTATACTTTCTGCCCTAAAGAACTATTGATAGAGTGATCAAAACAAGCTTCAGATGGGCGCAGCATGTAGCATGTAAGATGAGAAATACAGTTGAACTCGGTTATAATGTCATGAAAAGGGACTGACAACTTTATGTCGTTATAAACGAGTGTTGTTATAACCGAGGAGTGTAATTGTATGATTAACAGTGAGGAATTAATTGGTACAACAGAACATCTGACGTTACAGAAGAGGTATCGCTTAAACCGTTGTCATTATAACCGGGTTCTTCTGTACAGACACATTATTTTAATTTAAAAACATGGAGTTAACATGGCCAGCTTTCCCAAGTGGTGTCACGCTTCCAGAATTTGTGACTAAATCTTAGAATGTTACGCATTTCTCCTCTCCCTATGCTTTCTACACGTAATGCCTATTAACCTTTTAAAGCCTAGCGGTAACTTTACATACCACCAGGTTTAACATTAAAAAATTCTACGTGGTGCCCACATTGCGTTTATGTGTTTTGTACGGATCTCAGAACAAACAGCAACTTTTGCCTTATAAAACATTAAGAGACTGGTTTTTATAACCGAAGTGGAGAGTGTTTACAGCGCGGTACGAACTGAGTCCATATATAAAACAGATACGCTTCGTCTTTAAAGGATTAAAAAATTCTACGTGGTGCCCACATTGCGTTTATGTGTTTTGTACGGATCTCAGAACAAACAGCAACTTTTGCCTTATAAAACATTAAGAGACTGGTTTTTATAACCGAAGTGGAGAGTGTTTACAGCGCGGTAGGCACTGAGTCCTTATATAAAACAAATACGCTTCGTCTTTAAAGAGTTAATATTAATAACGGTATTATATTATTATTATTATTATTACCATCCACAATTCCTACTTCACAGCAGTTGCCTGGTTCCCAAAACAGTGCGTATCTCACTGACCAAGCACTTCCTATTCACTCTTCTGCCAAAAGTTCCTAACTATACGGCATGTATTCAGTATTACTGCTTTCTGCATTAGGATACATAAAGCAACGCGAAGATGAAGCAGTTTTAAAATTTTGTGTAGTTTGTGATAACACCCGTTGCGGATAGTACTAATGTTATTATAAAGGCCGTTTTCATTTGTCATATCCATATAAGCTTTTCTTTCAAGTCCGTATAATTCGATTGACGAGGTTGTTTATTTGCACTTGATCACACTCGGACACACATCACAGTCGGTAGGACTCCTCTGGACGAGGAATCGACCCGTCGCAGAGACCTCTACCTGACAACACGAACACTCACATGAGAAAAAAATCCATGCCCCCGGTGAGATTCGAACCCACGATCCCAGCATGCGCTCGGCTGCAGACCTACGCCTTAAACCGCGCGGCCACTGGGATCTGGCCGGTTATGAAGGACTAGTTATGCTTTACAGTTGGAGTTCTCTAACACAGATTGTGGCTGTTATTTATAATGCAGCATTGGTGGTCCCTTTTGGCATTCCACGTTTAATAATCAATTCTTTATGGACAGCGTTGACTACTCTACTTGATTGTGACAATGGATGTAATCGCCTTGAACTAGCGCACGTCATGCATCTGTTATATGTTGAACGGCTTCCGATTTCTTTCCACATTTTCTGCAGATTTCGTAGTAGCGTTCGCATCTTTCAAAACACGCTTGTTATAATTATTGGTACTAATGACCTGATCCTGGATGGCTATCATAAATCCAGCTGTTTCTGGAAAGAGTTCGCCAACCTTTCGACATGCGTTCGATGCAAATATATCGACATCTGTTGGTTCAAGGTCAGTGGCGTGTCTTCCGCGTAATGTTTTTCTCTTCAGTACTGTCTTTCTCTCTTGCGTTGTTCTGATGTTTTCATTTTGGTGTGGTAAAGGATCATGTAATTTAACCTTTTAAAGCCTAGCGGTAACTTTACATACGACCAGGTTTAACATTAAAAAATTCTACGTGGTGCCCACATTGCGTTTATGTGTTTTGTACGTATTTCAGAACAAACAGCAACTTTTGCCTTATAAAACATTAAGAGACTGGTTTTTATAACCGAAGTGGAGAGTGTTTACAGCGCGGTACGCACTGAGTCCTTATATAAAACAGATATGCTTCGTCTTTAAAGGGTTAAGAAGTGTGTAATTAACATCCGTGTCGCATATAATTAGGTGCAGACGTGAGGTACTTTCGTTGTGATATTTCTTAATTATTTAACTTGGCTAGTGTGGAGGTTGTGCATATCGGTAATGACAACACCACCCTCGTTTCTCGGTAGTAGAAACCTTTCAGAACTAGAGTTTTTATTGTACATACAGGCTTTTGTCATTTTATTTCTCATAATTGTCTTTAGACTGTCGAGGTTTCTCTGAAACCATGCTAAAATGCCAAATTACTGCATTAAGACTGGGATAGGCCGTGCCATGGCTCAGGCGGTTAGCCGCCGGCCTCCCACCGTGGAGGTCCGGGTTCGATCCCGGATCAGTCCATGTGGGATTTGTGGTGGACAAAGTGGCACTGGGACAGGTTTTCCCCGAGCACTTCGGTTTTCCCCTGTCAGTTTCATTCCACCGGCGCTCCATTACTAGGAAAAAGACAAAAAATGATCATCATCGTCATCTTCATTACAGGGTTGCACAAGAAGCCTCAAGGCTGCGGTGCGTCTGTAGCGTCTGCTGCGGGGCCCTTCACCGATTAAAAAAAGGTTGGGATAATGCATACCCTATGTATTCGCCGATCCCAGTGGCCGCGCGGTCTAAGGCGTAGGTCTGCGACCGAGCGCTTGCTGGGATCGTGGGTTCGAATCCCACCGGAGGCATAAATTTTTTGTGTCTTGTGAGTGTTTGTGTTGTCAGGTAAAGGTCTCTGCGACGGGCCGATCCCTCGACCAGAGGAGTCCTACCGACTGTGGTGTGTGTCTGAGTGTGATCAAGTGAAAATAAACAACCTCGACACCTACTGTGAGTCGGTAGAAGAGGGAAGGGCTACGAAAGGAAAGAGATACATATTCATTGTCTTCACAAGGTTTTTGCTATTGAAATGAGTTTTTAAATTCTGCAGTCTACTGGTTAGTGCAGTATTTAGTTGCTTCCTAATCGGTGTGTGTTCATCAGCATCACCACCACATTATTAGTATTATTATTATTATTATTATTATTATCATTATTAAAGTTTTTGTACGTAGCATTTATCATCTAAGAACCACAGAACTGGTTATTTCAGTCCGATGCTTCCAACCACTAAATGTGCACTCTGCTAAACACGCTACCAGCTGTAATAATTGCCACTTTTTAAGACGCGACCACACACGTACTGTGGCTTTCGCGATGCTACCACCACTGGTCAAATACTGGGAGACGTCGGTAAGGCCTTGAGGCTTGGGAGTGTCTAAGTGGGGCCCACCCAGAGCCCCACAGTATGAGTTCACCTACCATGCGGGACCAAGAATGGGCCTGCACCCGCAAGACTTAACTAAGCAAAAGAGTATGAAGACATATGAAGAGAGGTTTAAGAGACAGGCGGCGCCATTGGTCCGCCCGTGACGGCAAGGCCGACTTATCCAGCTGTCATGCCGTCCTCCAATTTTGGCACAGCTGCACAACATTTTTATCTGGCCAAGAAATCGCCCACATATTAAAGAAGTCGGAAGTGCATTATATGTACACAAAAGCCCTCCTCTGTACCTTATTATAAACCAGTTAAATCTTACTTCGTTAAAAGACTCTTTTTAATATTATCATCCCAGTTTCGACTAGATGCCAAAGTGGCTTCTTACATCTCTTTACAGTATGCATACCGTTGTGAGAACAATAGATACATATACAATGAAATCCGTCCTCACAACTTGTTCTTCATTTATTAAAAGTTAACAGGAAATAATTGTTTTCCTGTTATATTTTATTTTGGCCTGATGATGACAGCCTAGGTGGTCGAAACATGTTGCCAATTTTTAACTTTTAATAAGTGAGGAACAAGTTGTGAGGATGGTTTTCATTTTGTATATATTTATTGTACTAACAACGGAAACATACTGTAAAGATTCCAGTGGCTAGTGGAGCCAAAAGCATATATCAATTTAGAAACGTAAAAAAGGAAAATTCTTGTATGCAATGCCAACATATATTTTAAATAACAATGCATTAAGAGGAACACCTTTCCAAAATACGCTAATATCAAGCCAATTTTTAACTTTTAATATATAATAAGTTGTGAGGGTGGTTTCATTGTATGTGTGGCTTCATACGTTAAGACTTGTCCTAAATCATAGTGACTATGTATATCATCGCCCTCGCCCATGCTACTTTCCCCACCCATCGATTTTTAATCGATTTGACGACCATTATAACACTTGCAGGAGACCAAAAATTACGAAGCTTCTCATCATGTAATTTTCTCCACCCTCCTGTCCCTTACTCCGTCCGTGACTGCAAATATTCTCAACAGCTTGATCTTAAACATCATCAAAGTTCTTAAAATAAATGTCTCATAACAGCCAATAGAAATACGTCTGCGTTCTGGGACCTTACACCGTGTAGTCTTGCAGAAATTTATGAATGTTACAGACAAATGACTGTTTCCATGTTCAGAGCAGGACAAAAAGCCAGGCCAAGCAGTCCTTGCAGACTTTCGCTCTGTTATGTTCTGCCCTGCTTGGTTATTGAAGCAGGGTGTTTCTCAGCGGATTTGGTAAATTGTTTTCAAACTACACGGCTTCATTTCCCAGAAAACGTTAATCCTCACCTTTCATCTGTGTTCTTCCCTATAGGCAATATCACATTTTACACCGGCGTAGAACAACTAAAAGTGTAAAGCAGTCCCATTACAGACCTGCACAGGCCCTTTGGGTTCCAGGAGGTTGAGGCTCCCAGATTTCTAGACAATCGGCATTCAAAGGCTGTCAGCCCTACGCACCAGCCGCCTTTACCCCCCAGGAAATATTCCTGGTAATCATTTCTGTTAGAGGCTGGGTCGACCCCAGGGCCACAGTGCGACCGGAAGGATTATGTCAATGAAAAAGTCCACTGACACCATCGGGAATCGAACCCGTGACCTTTCGATTTGTAGCGCAGTGCCTTAACCAACTGCGCCACCGCGTGTCACCGGCATAGAACAATTAGGAATGTAAAATGGTTAGTTCGTTTTTGGGTAGGAGACAACAGTTCAAACAAAGAGACTGTATGATTCTGGCCTTAAAATAAAGTTGGCAGTTTTAAAGTAGACATGTCACGTGACAACGTAGCCTCCTGTTTGAACTGCGCCGACAAACAAGAAGAGACGCATGTCAAATAGTTACAGGCCGGCAGTTTTGATGTTCGAAGCAAGAAGGCCACGTGACGAAAGAACGTGCCATGCTAGCCTCGGACTGCTACGTGTGATTTCTAGAAAAATATATTTACTGGTAGATGTGATTCACGAAAAACACAGATGTACTTCAAATATATCTACTTTCAATAACAGCACTTTGAGTTCTGAAGTCCACACAAATAACGTACGAAAATTTGTGTTCTCCTTCCGTGATTTCAGACTTCTGCCGGGGTGTAAATGAGATCTGTGCTGTTTTGTCATATTAACCCTTTAAAGACGAAGCGTATCTGTTTTATATAAGGACTCAGTGCGTACCGCGCTGTAAACACTCTCCACTTCGGTTATAAAAACCAGTCTCTTAATGTTTTATAAGGCAAAAGTTGCTGTTTGTTCTGCGATCCGTACAAAACACATAAACGCAATGTGGGCACCACGTAGAATTTTTTAATGTTAAACCTGGTGGTATGAAAAGTTACCGCTAGGCTTTAAAAGGTTAAGCAGTGTATAATGGTAGTTTCTTACAGACGTTTCGGGAAAAGCTATCCGTCCGATCGTCAAGCGTCAAGTAGTACAAGGACGTCGGTAAGAACGTAGCATTCTGCGTTGCATGAAACCGCAAAAAAGCCCACTTCTCTGGGGTTCTCCTTTATAGCAGACACTAAGTGTCACAGTTAAAAAGACAAAATGCCTAATGGATTGAAAGTTCCACATAATCCGTGTAACTTGTTAACTGTACAGTTATTTTTAGGTTGTCAAATCCGTGCATATTTTTTCTACCAAAGTATTCAATTTCTTGTACCAGACAAATGCGCGTTATTAGTTACATCTCGATTCGTAGTCCTTCCCTCTTCTACCTACTCCCATTAGGTGTCGAGGTTGTTTATTTGCACTTGATCACACTCCGACACACACCACAGTCGGTAGGACTCCTCTGGACGAGGGATCGGCCCGTCTCAGAGACCTCTACCTGACAACACACACACTCACAAGAGAAAAATCCATGCCCCTGGTGGGGTTCGAACCCACGATCCCAGCAAGCGCTCGGCCGCAGACCCACGCTTTAGACCGCGCGGCCACTGGAATCGGCTATTACTTACGTATGATTGTTGAACACGCAGCTACGACATGTTTCAGTACAAGCGTACCATCTTCAAGGTGCGCAACGTGCCAGCTTTAAAACCAACCGCCAGTAACAAGCCACTATTTACAGGTTCCACAGTCTGCAGTAGGCTCCGTTATTGACGTCACTTATGCATAAAAGATACAACATGGCCGATCCCAGTGGCCGCGCGGTGTAAGGCGTAGGTCTGCCGCCGAGCGCTTGCTGGGATCGTGGGTTCGAATCCCACTGGGGGTATGGATTTTTTTCTCTTGTGAGTGTGTGTGTTGTCAGGTAGAGGTCTCTGCGACGGGCCGATCCCTCGTCCAGAAGAGTCCTACCGACTGTGGTGTGTGTCTGAGTGCGATCAAGTGAAAATAAACAACCTCGACACCTGCTGTGAGTAGGTAGAAGAGGGAAGGACTGCGACGACTTTAAAACTATGCAAGTTCATACATAAACGATATCAACAACGGAGCCTACTGCAGACTGCGGAACCGTGTAACTACTGGCTTGTCACTGGCAGTTGGTTTTAAACCTGGCATATTGCGCTTCCTGAAGATTTTACGCTTGTACCTAAACATGTCGTAGCTACGTGTTTAACACTCATACGTAACTAATAGCGTGCATTTAGCTGGTACAGTAAATTGAATACATTCATTTAACTATACAGTATTTGTTCCAAAAAAAATTACATTAGAAAAACAAACACAAGTATTTATAATTATGTGTGAAATGTGTTGTGTACGCCTAAAGAATTTTCCGTAATAATTGCCGTTTATTTTGGTAATCACACCAAAAAGAGTTTTCAGCCTTAGAGCATGCAGTAAACACATTTGCGGCAGCGCTTTAGAGGATTAGATATGTTTAACGCAAAGTACTGCTTTCCTTGTCCACACAGGAGGAAGGGGCACAAGAACCCTGCGTGACCCCCCGTCACAGCTAGTGCGGAATTGCAACGCCCTGCTGACAAGTGACTCAATTTTATTTATGACCGCGGAAGTCCCTATTTGTGGCTTCAGTGTTTTTTACATTTACATTTACATTTAAAACTGTATTTATTTACAATGTTTTAACTCCCACATGCTCCCATCCGTTACAATGTAACCTCAACTTTTCATCAGCTGTGGGCAGACGTTGGTATTATGTACAAACTGTAATTACAAAAGTCACAGCGATATTTTGCCTTACGATATTTCCTTTAGCATGGTGACCTCTAAAACTGTACCGAAAAAAGAAACAAAGACGACGTATTAAATTTGCATTGTGTTTTAGTTACAAACCGGGATAAAATTAAATCAAGTTACTTCAACCCCCGGGGAATCTAAGTAACCAATCAAACCATTTGATTCAGAATGGTAACTATGCACATAGCACGCATTAGCATAATGTACAATACACGTACCAGTCAAACCACAACTATATTTAGAGAACAGAGTTTATATGTTTAAAACAGCAACATGTTTCAATATATATATATATATGTCATTTTCGAACTCATGACTATTCTAAAATCTCATATTGGGGAAGAAAAATTGTTTTAACTCTAAAAAAATCCTGCATTTTTCGCCACACTGTATATATATATATATATAATTCGGGTAATCAAATAGAGAAGAATGAGATAGGCGGGTCATGTAGCACGTATGGAGGAAAAGAGAGGTGTATACAGGATTTTGGTGAGGAGACCTGAGGGAAGGCGACCACTTGGGAGACCCAGGCGTAGATGGTAGAACAATATTAAAACGGATCTTCAAGAAGTGGGATGGGGGCTTGAACTTGATTGAGCTGGCTCAGGAAAGGGACAGGTGGCGGCTGTTGTGAATGCGGTAATGAACCTCCGGATTCCATAAAATGCGGGGAATTTCTTGACTAGCTGAGAAACTGTTAGCTTCTCAAGAAGTCCTCTGCTCCATGGAGTTAGTTAGTTAGTTAGTTAGTTAGTTAGTTAGTTGGTTAGTTAGTTAGTTGGTTGGTTGGTTGGTTGGTTGGTTGGTTGGTTGGTTGGTTGGTTGGTTGGTTGGTTAGTTAGTTAGTTAGTTAGTTAGTTAGTCAGTTAGTTAGTTAGTTATGTGTGTTTCGTATAAACTTCTTTTTTCGATACTCAGTGATTGTATCCGCCTAAAGTATTAACCGGTTAATATTCAAGTCTGAGACAAAAGCATTTAAACCTGACGTACTGAAGTGGACAAACAAACAAACACCCACAATGCAGCTGTGTTCCCGTTAATATCGCTATGCTGCAACATGTTTCGGCTGATAAAGACAGCCTTCTTCAGGAAGTACACACAAAGGTCACGTTATATATTCTTATATATAAAGTTGTAAAATATATATAAAATAAAGCAATCCCTCTACAGGCCTGAGGGTTCCAGGGGCACATAAAAGTGGTAAACCTAAAAAAACATGGCTGGGTTGGGGGAGGGGTAAAGACCCCAGGGCCATAGCGCGGCTGGAAGGATTGTGTCAATCAAAAATGTCAATGACACCATCCGGAATCGAACCCGCGACTTCACGGCTCGTAGCGCAGTGTCTCAACCAAATGACCCAGCGCGTGCCTCCAGGTAAAATATTCATTCCAGTGTAGATTACAGTATCTTCGTATTCCGTGAGCAATCATGTATATAATTTAACACGTTGATTGCTGTGACAGCCACCTGTTGTCTATACCAAGCAAAAGTTAATGGTGCAGCAAACACCGCGGTACAACCCTAACGCTCCGTAACTCCAGCATCAGTATGTGGAGAAGCAAAATTAACCTCAGATGCTGTGAGACCTCTTTGTGACTCTCATAAGCAAAGAAAATCATGGCAAATTCAGAGATATTACCTTGTTACCTGCGGAACTGCTGAGTAAAATGGCCTCGATTGCCGAAGTGATACAGAGTTCAACCCGGTTATAACGACATCGGTTTATGCGACACCCCGCCTATAGCGTCAGATATTCTATGGTACCAATTAATTCCTCATTGGTAACTGTAACATTACATTCCTTGGTTATAACAACACTTGTTTATAACGATATAAAATATTCAGTCCCTTTCGTGACGTTATACCCGGGTTCGACTCTAATATAAATTATACATAACTCAAATAATAAAAATTATTTGCCCACGTTCTTTCCAAATAAGTACAAACTCTGAAAAGGTGGATTAAGAGTACGTATTTAAAAACACATAAATTTTTTAAATATAAAGCTCGTGAATACAAAAGTAATATTAAATTCTGCATACAGTGTACTGCCTGATTATGGCTACGTGTATCAGTCGAAGCAGGTTGGAATAAATTTTATATTGATATGTACCCATGCAGTAAGTTGGAATAAATTCGTATTTGTATATTGTTAATCGCACAACTGCATGGGAAATGTTTAACCTTTTAAAACCTAGCGGTCACTTTACGTACCACCAGGTTTAATATTAAAAGATTCTACGTGGTGCCCACATTGCGTTTATGTGTTTTGTACGGATCTCAGAACAAACAGCAACTTTTTCCTTATAAAACATTAAGAGACTGGTTTTTATAACCGAAGTGGAGAGTGTTTACAGCGCGGTACGCACTGAGTCCGTATATAAAACAGATACGCTTCGTCTTTAAAGGGTTAAAAAATCCTACGTGGTGCCCACATTGCGTTTATGTGTTTTGTACGGATCTCAGAACAAAGAGCAACTTTTGCCTTATAGAACATTAAGAGACTGGTTTTTATAACCGAAGTGGAGAGTGTTTACAGCGCGGTACGCACTGAGTCCTTATATAAAACAGATACGCTTCGTCTTTAAAGGGTTAATTTTTTTTCCGGTGTCACAACAGCCCGCAGTGGGCCAGGGCCTCCTCATTATCAAGGCTTCACAATCACACTCGTTATGACTCCCCTAGACGAGCGATCAGCCCGATGCAGAGACCTCTACCTGACAACACACAACATCCACAAGAGACAGACATCCATGCCTCCAGAGGGATTCGAACCCACAATCCCAGCAAGCGAACGGCTGCAGACCCACGCCTTAGACCATGTGGCCACTGGGATTGGCACAGAAAGCTTATAATACCAAGCACCACTGTGTTCTGTCCCAATACGGACACGCTGCCTGGTGTGTGTGTGTGTGTGTGTGTGTGTGTGTTTTCTCAAGCCAGTTTCATAATCGGCAGTCACACCAGAATAAGCATCGATTTCAGCCCAGCATATCCCACACGATAATTAGAAACGCCTCTTGGCGTAGTCACAATCTGCATTCATACTGTTTGCACCTTTGTTCTTCACTACAGTTGTTATTTCCTTCTCCTGCCCACCTGTTCATTCATTAACTACGTTCTTTGTATTACAGGTGTTTCTTTATGGAATCGCCATTCTCTGCATTTGTTTCAGCAGCAACGCTGCGTAAATATTGGACATGTTACTGCACCCCATGTTACAAATTATTATAAATACAAACCACTAATACAGGCTCAAGAAAATTTCAGATTTCTAAAGTTGAATACATAAGTGTGATTTCAGAATTCCGCCGCCCTGTAAATGACTTCTGCGCCCTTTTTGGATTTTACACATTGTAGATAGGTAGTTTTTACGGACGCAAGACTACTTCTTGGATTGCTTAACATTTGAAGAAAAGACTCATATATTTGTCCCGAAACGTCTATAAGGAATTATCGTTCTTCGCTGCGTAAAATCCCAAAACAGCCCGGCTCTGTTGAATAAATTATTTATTTTCAGGTATGTAATCCTCGGATTTGCATACTATTCCAGAAACCATTCCTCCCCCCCCCCCTTGCGGACGGCGCATACACTTGCGCGTGCACACTCGACTATTTCAGTGGCAGCAAATTTTGTGCCAAATGCATATGTGCAAAAAAATTAGTGTTTACCGAGATTATGTTCATTCAGTATGGAATACTGCAGGAAAATCATGGAAGTAATAAGTTGGAAAAAAAACTGAAAATATTCAAAATATAATTTGGGTTGGCTGTATTTCAATAAATTCTAGGACGGTTTTAATCCTGCATATATCATTCCTCGCTTCAAGCACTGCTTGCATACAACACAGGCTATCCAATCACACTACTAAACACTAAACACATACAAAATTTACACCGGCACATGATTACCTCATTTGTCTGTCAAAAACTTTAATTCTGCAACCGGTGAAGGAGACCAGTGTTTTCACGACGGAGAGCTGGCGAACGGTACAGATCTGTGGGTTTCGCGAACGAAACGAAATCCAGACCGCTGAACGGGACAGGTTAGTGTAGGAAGACCGGCTGGTCAAAGAGGCAAAAATGTGAGTATCCGTGTTATTTTTCGAAATTAGAAGGGGTCCGCGAGCAAAAAGTTTTGAAAACATTGCTCTAGAGCATAGAAATTGTGTTTTATTCAATGTCATGCAAATTCCTTGTTAAATGAAATCGCTGAAGACATAGGCGTAACTTGGTGGGCGGGGGGGCCAAGGGGGGCTAATGCCCCCAGAATTTTTTCAGCCTATGAGTAGTTTATCTAGTTACGGGACTAAGTAATGGCAAATCAAAAACAGAAAGAAAAAAGAAAATGAAAAACTTGCGTTTAATGGGAACAATTTTCCCCTCTTTCAAATTTGACTTCTTTGTATAATAAAATTCTTAATACCTATGGTCAGTTTGCCCCCCCCCCCCCCAGTGTTATTGGCCAAGTTACGCTTATGGCTAAAGACGAGTACAGCCACAGAAGACCCTACGTGCCCCACTACTGGCCATATTAACCCTTTAAAGACGAAGCGTATCTGTTTTATATAAGGACTCAGTGCGTACCGCGCTGTAAACACTCTCCACTTCGGTTATAAAAACCAATCTCTTAATGTTTTATAAGTCAAAAGTTGCTGTTTGTTCTGAGATCCGTACAAAACACATAAACGCAATGTGGGCACCACGTAGAATTTTTTAACCCTTTAAAGACGAAGCATATCTGTTTTATATAAGGACTCAGTGCGTACCGCGCTGTAAACACTCCACTTCGGTTATAAAAACCAGTCTCTTAATGTTTTATAAAGCAAAAGTTGCTGTTTGTTCTGAGATCTGTACAAAGCACATAAACGCAATGTGGGCACCACGTAGAATTTTTTAATGCTAAACCTGGTGGTACGTAAAGTTACCGCTAGGCTTTAAAAGGTTAATCTTCAGAAATGTCAAATATGGCGAGCAGACCAGCGATGCGCGTGACAGCCAGAAAATGAACACGTGGCGCGCACTTCAGTGTGGCCGTAACAGTACAGCAACACACACTTTAAGAGAAACACGTTAATTTAACGACTGCCTTAAGCACGCTATTGTACTGTCACTGACACAGTAGTGCGTTTGTGCACGTGTGAGGTGCTATATATTTCACAATACTCCCAAATGCTGATATACTTCAAGTAAATAAGATATTCTGCTTCGAAACTACACAGTTTATCACGTCCGTTCTCTGCACTCAGCCTGGGGGACTTGTGGGTAATATAGTTTCTATCTGTCAGTGGCGTGCATGATATCAACAGCTTAAAAAGGCTTGGTGCTGCATTTACATGCAGCAGTTCAGGTGGTTAGTCATCGGTTTCTCATCGCGAAGGCATGGGTTCAATCCCTGAGCGACAATGTGGGATTTATTACTGCCCTCTGGCAGGAGTATATATCAGAAATTCGGCTCTGCCGTGTCAGTTATCACTACACTTGTGCTGCATTCTAAGTGTTCACGTAATCAAAACGTTATTTTTCACAGGTCATAAAACGATATAGACCAGGACATGGAAAAGACATGCCTAGTAATATACAGGATGATTCACGAGAAAAGATCAATTTTTTTGCGTGGTGAGGATATTGGTTATTGTAAGAAGAAAAGTTCATGCGAATATGAATCTGAAGATTCCAACAGCTCTGTCTCTATTTCAGGCTTCGGCCACGATGTTGATTAGATCTGCGCTCTGGTGCGATATTACGCGGCGTCGTGTGGTAATTCTTTACCGAAGTTTCTAGAAAACGTATCGGTCCCATCTCCAAGAGTCAATAGTCCGAGCAGAAAAAAAGATGGGAACGATACGTGTTCCCGAAACGTCGGTAAAGGATGAGACCCTTGAAAACGTGACTGATACGTGTCCCGAAACGTCGGTAAAGGATGAGACCCTTGAAGATGGGACCGATACGTGTCCCGAAACGTCGGTAAAGGATGAGACCCTTGAAGATGGGACCGATACGTTGTCCCGAAACGTCGGTAAAGAATGATACCCTTGAAAACGTGACAGATACGTATCCCGAAACGTCGGTAAAGGATGATACCCTTGAAAACGTGACCGATACGTGTCCCGAAACGTCGATAAAGGATGAGACCCTTGAAGATGGGACCGATACGTGTCCCGAAACGTCGATAAAGGATGAGACCCTTGAAGATGGGACGGATACGTTGTCCCGAAACGTCGATAAAGGATGAGACCCTTGAAGATAGGACCGATACGTGTCCCGAAACGTCGATAAAGGATGAGACCCTTGAAGATGGGACCGATACGTTGTCCCGAAACGTCGATAAAGGATTAGACCCTTGAAGATGGGACCGATATGTTGTCCCGAAACTACGTTAAAAGATTACAACTCTACGCCGCGTAATATCGCACAAGAGCGCATATCTAATCAACATCGCGGCGGAAGCCTAAAATAGAGACAGAGCTGTTGGAATCTTCAGGTTCTACTCCGTTAGATGTAGAGCGAAGTTTACAAAAGAAAGGTGGATACACGAGAGGAATTGCTCGCTCGCGTTTTGGATGCTGCTGCCCGCATAAAAATACGCGAAGATAAACTCAGACGAACAATACGCGATCTTCAGACACGAGCTGCAAAGTGCATTGCGGTCGACGGCGACATTTTCGTACATTTATTGTGAACTGCAACAAATCTGTCATTTACTCTGTAACTTAAAATTAAAATTAACAGTAAGTAATTTCGCTTTCTTTATTACCATTCACAATGCCTTTGTGCTTGTAGATGCAAACAGCCACTTGGGAGACCGAGGCATAGACGGAAAGATGATATTAAAATGGATCTTCAAGAAGTGAAATGGGGGCTTGGACTGGATTGAGCTGGCTCAGGATAGGGACAGGTGGCGGGCTGTTGTGAATGCGGTAAGGAACCTCCAGGTTCCATAAAATGCGGGGAATTTCTTGACTAGCTGAGAAAACGTTAGCTTCTCAAGAAGGCCTCTGCCTCATGGAGTTAGTTAGTTAGTTAGTTAGTTAGTTAGTTAGTTAGTTAGTTAGTTAGTTAGTTAGTTAGTTAGTTAGTTAGTTAGTTAGTTAGTTAGTTAGTTAGTTAGTTAGTTGGTCGGTTGGTCGGTTGGTCGGTCGGTTGGTTGGTTGGTTGGTTGGTTGGTTGGTTGGTTGGTTGGTTGGTTGGTTAGTTAGTTAGTTAGTTAGTTAGATGCAAACAGCTTTATCTTTGTAAAAATATAATGTTCACCATATATCATACCATGAAGGCACTGAGGGCGAGCAGAGGAATAGCTCTACTCTTTCTTTAACCTCGCAGCTAAATGTGGGTGAGTAGTTAACGCCACGTCCCGGCCGCTTTACCCCCAGGAATGACCCTGTGAACATTGTACAGGAGGCTGGGTGGGCCCCAGGGCCGGTCTGGACGGTTGCGGAAAATCTCGCCTCGCACCGGGATTCGATCCCCGGACCGTCCATCCCATAGCCAGTCGCTATACCGACTGAGCTATCAAGGCCCGCTTCAATCCCGGTACTCATTCAAAATGACACACACAGCTGCTATATATTCTGCAGCACTGGCAGCACCGCAGAACAAGCCACAAATAATATTCTGCTGGGTTCTGACGATGATATATGACATCTGGATTCATTAGCTTTACGTACTTTTGCTATAGCACATATTGAAATTTAACACGTTGTGTTTCGGGGACAGGATAGGTCTCCATCTTCAGAATTTCTTCTTCGAAAACAACTGTCACTACATGGCACTTATATACACTGTTATTAAACACGGATTAGGGCCTAATAACTAAGTCCATGGAGCAGAATCCTTCTTGAGAAGCTAACAGGTCCTCAGCTAGTCAAGAAATTTATGGATCCCGAAGGTTCATTACCGCTTTCACAATAGCCCACCATTTGTCTCTACCCTGAGCATTGCTTAGGTTCTATCAAACAATCTGTCCAAGTCCGTGGGCCTGTGAAATGTTTCGTAACATGCTAAGTTTTTACTGTGAGGAGTTGTTAGCACCAGGGCTGTGGAGTCGGGGTCGGAGTCGAAAGGAATTTTAGGTGTAGTCGGAGTCGGAAAGAATTTTTAGGTGGAGTCGGAGTCGGAAGGAATTTTAGATTGAGTCGGAGTCGGAAGGAATNAGTTGGGAAAAAATGTACCGACTCCGACTCCGACCTCAGTCTAAAATCTTAACTAGACACTCCAACTCCAGAGCCCTGATAGCTACAGTAACCGTTAGACTTATACTTAAATATAGGTTATAAGTCAAAAAAGTAGCCTGATGATTCATGTGGCGGCGATGAAACGTCTTATAGCTTTACCTTTATTAATACATATTGAGCTTTTATGAAGGAGTCGGAGTTTTAAAAATCGAGAAGTCGGAGTCGGAGCTTTTGTGTACCGAGTCCACAGCCCTGGTTAGCACCTAGCCCCACCCCCAAGCTGGAGGACAACCCCCTGTCAGCTGTCAGCGGCTGCCTATTCAATGTATTCGCCGCCACTCTCCATATCTGGAGACCGCTCGTCCATCCGCAACCTGTGGACGTGTCATTCCGTGGTGACAGGGACCCACTTATCAAGGATTATTTACTAACTTATTTATTTTATTTATTTACTAATTAGGCCGTAATCCGTGTTTAATCACAGGATAAATAATTATTACCTTGTAACGTTTGTTTTCGCAAAAGAAAGCCTCCGAAATTTTGAGTGTCAAATTTTAATACATATGATGGAAAAAGTTCATTCAGAAATCACAAAAAACGGTCCAGAAGGAATTAAATTTCAGGTCCTTGAACAGCATATTTGCTAACCGTTTTGAAATTCGCCTGTAAATACGTGTTTGCCAAACAGTAAGGTGACAACAATTATATGTACAGCACGCCGGACATACCGTTGGCATTGAAATGGGGGATGCTTGACCATAGCTGCCATCTGTTGATGAACCGTAAAACTTACAGCTCGCACTAACCATTTCATGCATTGCCTACACATGCCAGCCCCTCCCCATAGGCATCCCATGTTACTACCGCGTCTCTCGTGTTGTTAACTGGTTAGGTACAGTAAGTTACCAATGTGAGACAGCAAAAGCACTCGAAGCAAGAAATCAAGTTATAAATTATGGGAGTATTAGTTTTAACCATCTGCAGCCTAGCGGTAACTTTATGTACCACCAGGTTTAACATTCAAAAATTCTAAATGGTGCCCACATTGCATTTATGTGTTTTGTGTGGATCTCAGAACAAACAGCAACTTTTGCCTTATACAGCATTGAAAGATTGGTTTTTATAAATGAAGTGGAGAGTGTTTACTGCCTGGTACGCACTGAGTCCTTATATAAAACAGATACGCTTCGTCTTTAAAGGGTTAAAAAATTATACGTGGTGCCCACATTGCGTTTATGTGTTTTGTACGGATCTCAGAACAAACAGCAACTTTTGCCTTATAAAACATTAAGAGGCTGGTTTTTATAAACGAAGTGGAGAGTGTTTACTGCGCGGTAGGCACTGAGTCCTTGTATAAAACAGAATGCGTTTAGTCTTTAAAATTTGAGGTGTATTATCTCAGTGATTTAACGTTCCTGATCTTATCATTATTATGCTGATGATGTTAATATATTGGGCGGAAGCATACATAGTATAAAGAAAAATGCAGAAGATTTAATGATTGCTAGTAAGGAGATTGGTCTAGAAGTAAATGCTGAGAAAAATAAGTACATGGTCATGTCTCGAAATCAGAATGCAGGACACAATCACAACATAAAGATTGATAATAAATCCTTTGAAAGGGTGGAAGAATTCAAATATTTGGGAGCAACCCTAACGAATGGAAACTCCATTCATGAAGAAATTAAGAGCAGATTGAAGTCGGGGAATGCTTGCTATCATTCGGTGCAGAATATTTTGGCTTCCAGGTTGCTATCCAAAAACACAAAGATTAGGGTATACAGAACTACAATTTTACCTGTTGTTCTGTATGGGTGTGAAACTTGGTCTCTCACACTGAGGGAGGAACAAAGACTGAGGGTGTTCGAGAATAGGGTGCTGAGGAGTATATTTGTGCCTAAGAGGGACGAGGCGACAGGGGAGTGGAGAAGACTACATAACGAGGAACTTAATGACCTGTACTCATCACCAAATATTATTCGGGTAATCAAATCGAGAAGAACGAGATGGGCGGGGCAGGTAGCACGTATGGGGGAAAAGAGAGGTGCATACCGGATTTTGGTGGGGAGACCCGAGGGAAGGCGACCACTTGGGAGACCCAGGCGTAGATGGGAGGATAATATTAAAACCGATCTTCAAGTGGGATGGGGGCATGAACTGGATTGAACTGGCTCAGGATAGGGACAGGTGGCGCGCTGGTGTGAATGCGGTAATGAACCTTCGGGTTCCATAAAATGCGGGGAATTTCTTGACTAGCTGAGAAACTGTTAGCTTCTCAAGAAGGCCTCTGCTCCATGGAGTTAGTTAGATCTTATTATTAGTCCTTGCATAACACAGGTTTCGTCTTTAAAGGGTTAAATCATTTGTATGTGACTTTGTCCATATATCTGCCTAAATTTTGTATCTGATCTATATGAGATACGTTTTGTCTTTAAAGATTTAAATCTGTAGTTAAAGCAGACTGGTAGCGTGGAAGGGATTACGCATAGCTATATGGGAAATTTTCTTGTCTGAATTAACGTAATTAAGGAAAAAGGAGATGCTTTACTGTCACAGCCTTTCAACTTGACTGATTTCCATTCCGTGCCAAAGTTAAGAATTCATGGAACTATGCTTACACACTCCCACGTGACTGCATGGCGTGGTGTTTAATTAAGCGAGGCATAATTATAAAAATAATATTACTTTATGGAAATAAATACCATAAAGAAAAAAACATAAGCTGTATCAACTAACGCCTCAGGGCAGAGACTTTCTTAAAAATCTGCTAGTCGCTCAAACATTCATAAAAATTGCCCCACTTCTACATAACCTCAGTTTTCTGGCGCCTTCGCATAATAGCAGAAACCGCCTATTAACCTTTTAAAGCCTAGCGGTAACTTTACGTACCACCAGGTCTAACATTAAAAAATTCTACGTGGTGCCCACATTGCGTTTATGTGTTTTGTACGGATCTCAGAACAAACAGCAACTTTTGCCTTATAAAACATTAAGAGACTGGTTTTTATAACCGAAGTGGAGAGTGTTTACAGCGCGGTACGCGCTGAGTCCTTATACAAAACAGATACGCTTCGTCTCTAAAGGGTTAATTACCTTCTTCAAGCCCTTTCGTCCGTCCACATGTATCAGCGCAGATCCCACTGGACAGATTTCCGTGAAATTTGATACTGAGAACTTTTATGAAAACCTAAAGCAAATATGTTCACTATTTTATTATAAATATTTCCCTAATTTCCCTTAAATGCTTGTCTCACACACGTCATGTTTCTTACTGACGGCAGTGATAAAATTCAGGCATGTCACAGGTTATGTCGCGCCACCTGTTGTTGCTACGATGCTTTACTAATTCACTGTTCACAGAGTGTAGAGCGATTGTGATGTAAACCTCTGACGTTATGTACAGAATCAGCCATAGTGTATGGCACTGTACATGAACCGCGCCGGGCATTTGGCTTGGCATGCCGTCTGGTGGCGAGATTGTGTGATTACAGTAACGAACCATCGGGCTGTACAAAATGCAGAGAAATTCTTAACTAGCTAGCAGACTGTCAGACTCTCAACCGGTGGAAGAAACGTCAGTATTCTCCGTTGTGTCAGAACAGATGGTTTCTGACGTTAGGTTTTGCGCGGCAGGTGCAGTCAGTATGCGCAATGTGAGTCACTATGGGCTACAGACTGCGCCTGCGCAGTGTGTGTTACGCCAGTGCCAACATTTCTCGGGTTGTGAAAGAGACACTGTTGGCAAGGGGGGGGGGGGCGGTAGGCGCGAAGGACAGGGGGGTACTGACTGATCTGACTTGCAGAAAAGCTTACACGAAAGACAACGGCACCGAATTTTCCGCTAGGTGCCTCTGTAATCTATCTGGTAAACTTACGCTGGAGAGCGGGTAAGGCGTTGGGTTACGACGGCGTTAAACTGGTGAAGAGTGGAAATTATTGGGGCACGCAGCAGAGAGAAGCACTATAGAAGCTACCGTATTTGGGCGGAATTCTGATATTTATAATTGAGACAGCTGCATTGTCGCGGGATGTATGTGGCAATGCTGGTGTGTGCGTATGCAATGACTTGGAATTTTTACACTAACTCAAAATCTTGTGTATGACAGAAAAACGATGGAAGAATTTGATCTTATTGGTCGGTCGCAGGAAATTTCGTGCTCGTACTGACTTACAGCCGGCAGGAAGCGAAACCTAATGGCAGACCCTATGTGAAATTGATTGCTTTAAAAATGTACAAATTTGATTTACATAAGTCTGTTTCTTGTCCATTGTTTTGGCTAACAAAAAAAGTGAAAGTACCCTTCTATCCAATTCTGCCCGATTTCTGAAAGGCTCACACTTTTCGCTAATATCCCCCTAGTAAGGGTAACGTGCAGATGAAGTTGAGTACAGAGTATCGATGGAAGGCTACTGCCAGAGAAAATACAAATGTATGAGTAACAGATTTATTTGAATTATACATATCTAAAAATTTCCGATACACATTTTTCTGATGCCGGATATAGATCAGAAATACACGGAAAGATTTGAAATGTGGTGCTGCAGAACGCTGGAGAAGATCAGTTGGACGGACCGTGTGAGAAATTAAGAAGTATTACATAGAGTCAAGTAGGAGAGGAATATCCTACATACAGTAAAAAGGAGACAGGCGAAATGGATTGGTCACATCTTGCGTAGGAACTGCCTTCTAAAACACATTACTGAAGTAAAGATAGGAAGAAGGGTAGAAGTGACGGGAAGACGAGGAAGAAGACGTAAGCAGCTACGGGACGACCTTAAGGAAAAGAAAGGATACTGGAAATTGACAGAAAAAGCACTAGATCGCCCTGTGTGGAGAACTCGCTTCGGAAACTTCTACGGACCTGTCGTAAGACAGACTGCAGAATGAAAATAAAATCCATGTTCCAGTTCAAAGTAGACACTCATAGACAAACAGCAGTCGTTTAATGCTGTTTACAGAAATAATCGCTGTTTACTGTAACAATCATATCAAAGGCGTAAATATATACTGTGTGGGCAAGATGTGTGTCTTCCGACTGTCAAAGCAATTGGTGTATATATTTGCCATTGTGTTTTAAGTGGTTAATTACAGGGTCGAATTCAACCGACTCGTCTTGTCTGGATTCCATTCTGCCCCTGGCATAGATCCAGAAACCAAGTCTTCCTTATTATCGCGTGTCATTAATCAGAGCAGCAAACCATATGGTTCATAAGAAATGGCAGACTTTCAGATGGTTTAGACGACTCCAGGGAATCCATCTTTATAATTCTCTCTGACTTACTACTATACAAGACAGTCGAAAGTATCCACATTCTATTGATTACAATAGACTACTATTAAAAGACAAGGAAACCAAGCAGAATTCATAAAGCATATATTCCCATTCCATATATTTATAGTTCTACACGTCCATTAGCCGATCCCAGTGGCCGCGTGGTCTAAGGCGTGGGTCTGTGGCCAAGCGTTTGCTAGGATCGTGGGTTCGAATCCCACCGGGGGCATAGATTTTTTTTCTCTTGTACAGTGTTTGTGTTGTCAGGTAGAGGTCTCTGCGACGGGCCGATCCGTCGTCCAGAGGAGTCCTACCGACTGTGGTGTGTGTGTGAGTGTGATCAAGTGAAAATGAACAACCTCGACACCTACTGTGAGTAGGTAGAAAAGGGAAGGGGTACGAGTGTGTGTGTTGTCAGGTAGAGGTCTCTGCGACGGACTGATCACCCGTCCAGAGGAGTCCTACCGATTGTGGTGTGTCTAACTGAGAATGATCATGGATCCTCAACAATGAGGAGGCGTACGCTCACACAGGGTTGTTGAGCCACAAACAAACATGTCCATTAACTTTACTATTGTTATTTTGTTTTATTCTTATGAATAACTTATCACTGGCTTACAGATTATGTGTGCGTTACTGCACGTTAAATCAGGTGTGCACCCAAAGAACGAGGGGGGGGGGCGTCCCCTGGACCGCAGTCCTCACCCAAAAAAACAAACAAAAACAGGTTTTGTAGACATGATATCACATATTTTCCGGGATGTGTCCTTCAGTTGAAATGACCCACCGAATTCAACAAATGACAAGTATATTAGAATTTTAAAATATGAAAACTTACAAAGTTTTACAAAACAAACACAGCCAAATGCCATCCTCACAAATTTTTAATTTAAAAAATACGTTAAAAATTAATTATTTTAATTAATTTTTAACATGTTAAATTAATTATTTAATTAATTTTAATATGTTAAATTATTTTAATTAATTTTTAATATGTTAAATTAATTATTTTAATTAATTAATTTAATTAATTGTTAACATAATTTTTTAAAATTAAAAATTTGTCAGGACGGCATTTGACTGTGTTTTGCACTATACTCACATCGGTATGCATTCCGTAAAGATTACAAAATTTTAGATGCACTTAGAAGATCAAGATCACAGCACTTGTGATTTAACATGGGTACTTCAGTCATCAAACTTGTAGTCATATATAGATGTATATATACACAGGATGTATCTAAAACGTTTGGACAAATTCAGCGCAGAGTTTCCCCACATCAAAATAGATAAAAAAAAAGTTTGTATCAATATGTGTTAGCAGACGCTTTGTATCCGACGTACAGCCCAAATATATGTTGGCAATACGAGTGCGGTTTGTGCATGACTGACCTCCAGCACGTTTCAGCCAACATGTGCAAGCTGTAACCAATCACACCTATCATGACAAATGAATAAGTACAGCACGGCAAGTTGCGTGGCCACCAGCTTCACCAGATTTCAGTCCTTTAAATTTTTATCTGTGGGGACATTTAAACAGCCAGTGTACTCAGCTCCAACTGAAAATCAAGAGACATTTCACCAAGGCATTTTTTGTGCCTGGGAAACCACTCGCAACCGCCCTGGAAGCTTTGAAACAGTGCAACATTCCATGATCAGACTGTACATTGCGTACATTTATTCAGATGGAGGACATTTTGAGCATTGGTTGTGAACTGAGCCCTAATAAACAATAAGAAATCAACAGTTATTAAATTAATAACGTGTATTGTAGGGGTGTTATATCAGATGTGAGTAAAATATTACAGTTAAGGAACTTATTGTTGAATGTATTCTTTTAATTAAACTCAAAACCACTCACTTCCGGACACGTGTTTATTTAAACTTTTCTCTTTATTTTGTTGTGAAGAACTCACGCTTGGAACTTGCCCAAGCATTTAAGACACTAACTAAATACTAACTAAATAACTAACTAACTAACTCCATGAAGAAGAGGCCTTCTTGAGATGCTAACAGTTTCTCAGCTAGTCAAGAAATTCCCCGCATTTTATGGAGCCCGGAGGTTCATTACCACATTCACAACAGCCCACCAGCTGTCCCTATCCTGAGCCAGCTCAATCCAGTCCATGCCACATCTCATGTCTTGAAGATTCATTTTAATATTATCCTCCCATCTACGCCTGGGTCTCCCAAGTGGTCACCTTCCCTCAGGTCTCCCCACCAAAATCGCATTTAAGATACATCCTGTATAAATGCAGCTGCAAACAGTGTTATGTTACAGTATGTTTATGACGTGATTTTTATAAACATAAATTAGCATGTACAGCCTCCAGGTCAACCCCACACCCAATAAAAAATTCGGCGTGCACCTGCGTGAAATATGTTTGCTAGACCCCAGACTGACATCGTCGCCATGTTTGTCAAAGATGACTTAATAGAGAAGTTCATGCATACTGAGCCCATATGTTTATGATCCATCTCCTTGCCAAAACTTCGCACACCCATTTCCAGTATTTCCTTATTTATCCCCATCAAACGGAAAGCTAAAAATGATGTTCGAACAGCCGCTATGTTATACTACATTGTACAAAAATATTACCACAATAAATTCCCACAGTTTTCCATTATCTATTACTATACATTTCAGGGCTCGTAACACGTGGTGCTAATATTTCTTCTATCCGTATTTCGCGCGTCCGCCATCTTGTTATTAGGTTGAAGAGCTTAAAGAAGCAAGTCATACGAAATTTCATCAAAGTCGGTCAGACGTTAAAATGAAAGACATACATATAACATCGCGGCAATATCGTATAACCTATGTTTAAAGTAACACTTCTTCAGAAATCAAAAGCTGCTTCGATGACTGAGAAAAGTTTCGCCTTTTACGCAAACTTGACTGTTCATTGCCTCATTCACAACAATCTGCCACAACAAACCATCATAAGCCAGATGAAGATGAATCCAGTTTTTGCCCTCATAATAGAGTTGAGCCCGGTTATAACGTCATTAACCCTTTAAAGACGAAGCGTATCTGTTTTATTTAAGGACTCCGTGCGTACCGCACTGTAAACACTCTCCACTTCGGTTATAAAAACCAGTCTCTTAATGTTTTATAAGGCAAAAGTTGCTGTTTGTTCTGAGATCCGTACAAAACACATAAACGCAATGTGGGCACCACGTAGAATTTTTGAATGTTAAACCTGTTCGTATGTAAAGTTAGCGCTAGGCTTTAAAAGGTTAAGAGGACTGAATATTTTGTGTCGTTATAAACGGGTGTTGTTATAACCGAGTAGTGTAATGTTATGGTTAAGAAATGATAATAAGAATAAAATAAAACACCGTCAGACACAGCACAATTCTATATTGCATAAAAAGTACGTTACATGTGCAACGTGTTTCTGTTCACATCTGAACAATCATCACGCACGAAACACACGATGATAAACACAACAGCATCATGTGTAGTGTATAAAGACGTAGTGAGATATTAATATCCCCGTTCTATAACACTATAGCATAAAACCAGATATAATGATAAACAATTAAAATGAATTAATATGATTTTAATGTGTTCCATGTCCGTGCACTATATTATACAAAAACACTAATCACCAACAAAATGCACAAAGAGAGTTTTATCATCAATCGTAACACTCCTACATGTTTCGACCCTGCTGGGTCATCTTCAGGGAGAACTTTTTGTTATCGTTACACTAAGGTTGTACTTTATAGTTGAGTGAGAATGTGTTGTGGACTGAGTAAACAGCCAACAGCACATTCTCACTCAACTATAAAGTGCAACCTTAGTGTAACAATAACAAAAAGTCCTCCCTGAAGATGACCCAGCAGGGTCGAAACATGTAGGAGTGTGTTACGATTGATGATAAAACTCTCTTTGTGCATTTTGTTGGTGATTAGTGTTTTTGAATTAAGATCAATTAAAATCTTCGCATACGAAAAAAGGTAAACTAAACGATGATTTGTATTAAGCACATGTGCAGGCTGCCCCGAATGGGGGAATATGTGGAACCCCATAAAATTCAATATTGATATGATAATAAACAATGACATGAAAAAAACGTATTGCACATGTAATGTATCTTTTGTGCGATATAGAATTTTGTTGTGTCTGTGTTTTGTTTTATTCTTACTTACAAACTGACATAAGGGGATGACTAAGTGCAATTTTGTTACGGTTAACAGTGAAAAATTAACCCTTTAAAGACGAAACGTATCTGTTTTATATAAGGACTCCGTGCGTACCGCGCTGTAAACACTCTCCACTTCGGTTATAAAAACCAGTCTCTTAATGTTTTATAAGGCAAAAGTTGCTGTTTGTTCTGAGATCCGTACAAAACACATAAACGCAATGTGGGCACCACGTAGAATTTTTTAATGTTAAACCTGGTGGTATGTAAAGTTACCGCTAGGCTTTAAAAGGTTAATTGATACCACACTATAGCTCTTTTTACACATGGTAAACGATGTGTCGTATAAACCGATATCGTTATAAGCAAGCTCGACTGTATTTTTCTCCTATCCTAACCTCGGAGACTCCAACCTGTCGCCTCTTCATCTTCACTAAATTTGTCTGGCTTGAGGTATTCCTGTAGCCCTGTGTTATTCTCTTATGTAATTTAGTGCTCTCTTTGGAATATATTTCGTCTTCATTTTGATATATTTTTCCCTCCCTCCTCCAGGCCTCCCAAACTGCCACTTTCAGTTTCGCAAAATAAAATATTTCACACATCTCTCACATCAGGATTGCAGGCCGGGACAGCGACTCGCTATGGGCTAGACGGTCCGGGGATCGAATCCGGGGAGGACGAGATTTTCCTCACACGTCCAGACCGGCCCTGCAGCCCGCCAAGTCTCCTGTGCAATGGGTAACGCCTGTGTTTCCCTAGGGGTAAAGCGGCCGGAGCGTGACGTTAACCATCCATCCAAATCTCATACCGATGTTAAAGAAAAAGTACAATTGTTCCTCTACTCCCCATTCTGTGTCTTCGTGACTGGTTACAGTGTAAACTTCACCTTTTCTCCGATCAGACATGCGTGCTACATGATCCATCCGTTCAGAAGTTTTAATTTTATCATCCTAATGGTATATAACTGAGTGTTAGGTCGTGCAGTTAGAAACAACGATTTAATTACCTAAGGTTACAGCACGAACACCTCTATTCTAGTTGGCCCCTAGTAAAGTAAATAGCAATAAACACACAGATGCGAACTCTACAGTCACTTCCGAAGGCCGTTTCGTACGCGCTGCAGCATCGCATCCACGCTTACACCTACAGGTCTGCCGATAATCACAGCGCTTTGCAAAACTAATAGCTTTCTATGCATTTCAGTCAAGGGACTGGAAGAAGTAGCAACTTTCAAATCAGAACAGCGGAGTAGCTGGTGTGGGGCCGGGGGGGGGGGGGGCCGGGGTGGTGTACAGCCGTTCCGCGCAGCAGAGTCTAAGGGACAGCAAAATTAAGCAAACTAGACACTAAATTAAAAAAAAAAAAACGAATTTTCAAAGCTTAACAAATTTTGAATTATTGAGCCAAATAAAAGTAAAATTAATAAATAATTTTGTTTTTTTATAGGACATAATTTCTGTTAGGTGTGGCTGTTGTGAATCTTCACGCCGGGCTTCAGAAACCTTCCTACGCCACTGGATCAGAATTAACAGTTCACGAAACGTTGGCAGTGCATAGCATTCCAAGAGCATTCGCTTTGTTTTCTTCCCTAAATATTAAACTTTTATATATTTTCCTGAAAACACTGAGTATTTTAACGCTCATTATAAGATTGATCAATGCCTTAGCAACAGATCTAGAATCCACCATCACTGACACATTGATAACCCTTAAGCATCGCTACGTGGCATTTATAAAAGATCATATTCGATGCTCGGTGCCCAATTATGTCTTCGGCCTGAGTTCGTACCTCACAGAGAACACTGTCTCAATTACACGTGATTCTGAAAGGACAACTCTTTCTTCAGCCTCATCTGGTACCTTGAACCAATCGCAGTCTGCATCAATTACAAAGAAAAATCAAACCGATGTATCAGACGAGTAGGTAGGTTCTAATCTTAATTGTCTCTTATTGGTGTCAGATTTTAACCCTTCAAAGACGAAACTCATTCTGATATAGAGACTCTGGGCGTACCGCGCAGTAAACACTCTCCACCTCAGTTTAAAAAACCAATCATTTGATGGCATGTCAGGTAAAAGTTGCAGATTGTTCCCAGATAAGTGCAAAACACATAAACGCAATGTGAGCACCATGGAGAATTGATTAAAGTTTAACCTTGTGGAACGTAAAGTTACCGCTAGGCTTTAAAATGTTAATCGAAAACGCCAAATGTTGACAAATTTTTGCAGAAATCCGTCTGGTAGGAGTCGCACAGGTACATTCGGACAGAGGGAAAGACTGAAAGACAGAGAGGAAAAACAGATAGATATGATTAATCTAATAGTCGCTTTTGGTATGCGAACGCCTCTAAAATCTTAATGTAATATTTTTTGTTTCTTAGGCATTCATCACACGATCTCCTCACGTCAAAACTCTTTCTGGATAAACTCAAAAGTATAATTAAACAGAGCAATAATTCCAGTCTTAATACAGTTTAACATTTGTTCCCCCACCCTCTGTTTTAAGTCAAACTGGAATGGCATGTCTCGAGTACAGTTTAGAATTCAACCCTTTAGAGCATGAAGAAGAGAACGAGAAGGAAGAGAATAACTAGAAGAAAAGAAAAAGGGGCGATGTGACAAGCCTCATAAAGTCGAACCCCGTTATAACGATTTCGCTTTATACGACACCTCGTCTATAGCGTCAGATCTACTGTGGTACCAGTTAATTCCTGTTAATTATAACATTACACCCATCAGTTATAACAACGTTCGTTTATAACGACAAAAAATATTCAGCCCCGTTCGTGACGTTATAACCGAGTTCGGCTGTATTTATTGCAAGAGAAAACAGAAAATTTTACTGCTGTGTGGGTTCCCAGCCACAGTCCGCTCGCGTTTCTTGTAAAGTTAAACTGGAGGCAAGACAGATCGGTGGGAAATGAAGAAGGTAAGGTGACTGGAAGTGGGATGTTTAAGTATGCTGCAGAAGAAAGACGTTCAGCATTTGGACTGAAGCTTGAATTTTGTCGAATTTGTTTATTTGGGCGAAATGATGACATTTTGGTAACATTGGCAAAGTTCATTAACCGTTTAAAGACGAAGCTTATCTGTTTTATATAAGGACTCAGTGCGTACCACGCTGTAAACACTCTCCACTTCGGTTATAAAAACCAGTCTCTTAATGTTTTATAAGGCAAAAGTTGCTGTTTGTTCTGAGATCCGTACAAAACACATAAACGCAATGTGGGCACCACGTAGAATTTTTTAATGTTAAACCTGGTGGTATGTAAAGTTACCGCTAGGCTTTAAAAAGTTAAGGCGGGATTTGTACGTTAATATTTTAACGGTTGCAGAAGAAGCATACAGTGCGACGAAGAAAACAACGGACAGCTTTCTTAAAAGTGGGCGGGTTCAGAGCCTTCCGGATTCAAAGGGCCTTCCCAGCAATCCAGCATTCTCCTTCGAGAATCCAATGGCAGCCTATTGCGTTTTATTTTCTGTGACACAATGTCCCAACATGGACCTAGGTCGCCGCATTTTTGAGATTCCTACATCACACACAATTAGACACACACACACACACACACACACACACACACACACACACACACACACACACACACACACGGTAGGACACCTTACGATACTTAGGTCTTCATGTAAAGTGCCCTATATTTTTCTCCGATTTTAACCAAATTTGGATCTTTTGACAGATTTCCTTAAAAGCCCCAATATCAAATTTCATGAAAATCAGTCCAGTGGGAGTCGCGCGCTGATATATTAGAACAGACAAATAGAAGGTTAGGCGTGACAAAGCTATTAGGCCCGTTTACGCCATTTTATGGAAGGCCTTAAAATTCTTCCCCGCCAGCCATTGACTTCTCTCGCGACGATAACAAGTCAAACGTCCCCCTCTCCTCCTGCGCCAACCAATCCTTACTTATGGTCTGCCGAAACAACGTTAGAAGTCATAACGGTCGATTCAGACAAAAATGGGTAAAGACCATGTTATAAAAACAACAGTGCCGGCCTTAGCAAAAGGGGGCCCATTACGATCCTTGTGAGCCGTCCCTAAAAGTTATTGTGCAGAGAGGTGGGGGGGGGGGGGAAGAGAGAGAGAGAGAGAGGACTAACCTTTTGAAAACATGAATGTAAGTTGTAAAATCATTACAAAATCAGCCTGAGACCTTTGTGTGGTACCACACTTCGTATTTTTAAAAACCGAAAATGCGTGAATCTTCCATGATCGCAGGAAGCCCATAAGCGCGGGGTCCGATTGCGTAAAAACGGTCCAATCGGCCTAACGCCGGGCCTGCAGTGCAACTTAATGCAACTTCACATTAAAAAACCATAGATTAATCATCTTCTTAAATCAACGATAAACGAAACACAAAATGTTACTAATATTGCTGTTTTGGGAAAACGGGATTCGATTTATTTCATGACTTAACACACCCTCGTCTCAGCCTCTCTCAATTGGTGTAAATTATTTGACCGCACGTAAGTGAAACTGCGTTGTTTGAAATCTGTTTAATTTAGTTGACTGCATAACAGTGTAAGTAAAATTTGCATTTTCCGAGATGTGTCGAAATTAGCCAAACTCACGTAAGTGAAATTTTTATGTTCCATATCGGTGCATTAACTTACATAAAAACGATAAAAACCCCAACCAAATGCAAAATATGTTTTTAATATTCACTGTTGAGACCACACGCTCCTACATGTTTCGACTCCCCTAGGTCATCAGCAGGGAGACGATTGGTTATACATAAAACAGCTACAAGAGAGTTAAAATGAACTGTGTAGTTGAATTTCATGGCTTCACATTCAAGTGCACACCTACTGGCACTTGAATGTGAAGCCATGAAACTCCCGCCCTCAGTGAGTGCACACCTACTGGCACTTGAATGTGAAGCCATGAAACTCCCGCCCTCAGTGAGTGCACACCTACTGGCACTTGAATGTGAAGCCATGAAACTCCCGCCCTCAGTAAGTGCACACCTACTGGCACTTGAATGTGAAGTCATGAAAGTCAACTACACACGTTCATTTTAATTGTCTCGTAGCTGTTTTGTGTATAACCGATTGTATCCCTGATGATGACCCAGTCAGGTCGAAACACGTAGGAGCGTGTGATTCCAACAGTAAATATTAAAAACATATTGCGCATTTGGTTTGGGTTTTTTAATCATTTTTATCACGTCCGTGAAATCCACTTTTCCCAGACGGTGTCTAAATTTGTTGACCACATTTTCTAATGCACATAAAACGAGGAGGACCTGTATATTGTAAGAGTTTCATGTTTAAACGAAGCAAATGCCTATATATATATATTTTTTTTTTTTTCCACATAAATCGGAAATGTCAACTTTCCTGTTTACCTTGTTTTGGATCCTCTCTGCACACATCGGCTGCGACGTGACATTCAGTTTAATGCAGTGTTACGCGCAGGATCGTGAAATACGACGCGTAACGTCATGCACGTACTTTTAGCCACATTAATTTTCAGCTTACACTTACGTCACCACAAGAATATAACAATATTCACAGAAAACAAAACACAAACTTGCTAAAGGAACTGCACACACACTAGTGGAAAGACAAAGATGACTTTTCACAGTCACTACCAACAAATTCATATCACCAAACACACCAGTTTATGTATTTTCAGTGTAAAAATATAATCATTACCTTTGATCCTTTCTTAGCAGTTGAACAGCAATGGATGTTACCCATGGTTGGCGTTGTTGCCACATCGGATTGGTCCTTAACTGCGCGCACGCGCTGAGAGAATAAATTGAGTTGCTTGAAACTTCACTTTCGTATTCATCTTATTTGTAAAGACCGGGGACGTCTGGCGCTGTTTGCAAATCGAGAACTACGCCGGCGTAGAGCTGAGATTACGCGTTGTACTCGGGCACTTAGCGCGCATTACGTCACTTCCGCGGACACTGGCGCTAATACATCCCGTTGTTCCCTACATCGAGTTGTCTACTGTAAACATAGAATGGTCTGAGTTGATGAGAGAGAAAGTGCTATGTATGCTGGCACGGATGGCGTCCCATCCCATACCAAAAGTGGCGGATTTTAGTTGTGCTCTCCTGGAAAACTTAAAAGTCGTCGAGGAATGACAAAATATAATTCAACCCTCTGAAACGTCGGCTAGCCAACCAACCAACCAACAAACAAACAAACAAACAAACAAACAAACAAACACCAGGCTGGTCGGCCTCACTTTCTAACTTAGATCACCTCTGCGGGTGAAAGGCACGGATAGAATATGAAAATTGTGCTTTTTAAATCGCAAAAGATGTGTCTATATATACACACATCATATTTCACCCCCTCCCTCCATACCGCAACCGCCCCCAATTGGGCCAGGCCCGCCTCATTATCGATGTTTCACCGTCATACCCAGTTGCACACACCGCACTCTTTACGGCTTCTCTGGACGCGTGATCAGCCTGACGCAGAGACCCTCTACCTGACAACACATAACACTCACAACAGACATACATTCGTGCCCCCCGGCGGGATTCGAACCCGCAATCCCAGCAAGCAAACGGCCGCAGACCCACGCCGTAGTAAGGGGGGCTCACTGGGATCGGCACAGACATTAAACGTTACACGGAAATACAGTACACTGAGAATACAGTCCGTCTCAATTGTGAAGACAAACTGTTTAATGCTGTTTACGAAAATAAAATGACGGTTACTGTAAGGATCGGGCGAGACATATACGTAAACGAAAGGAAGTTTGTTTTCAGGCATATTTGGCTACCGCTATGAGTCTATTTGGTCTTCAGATGTCCATATTGTGCTGACATCTGTCGGTGTTGCGTTAAACTTAGATGGCTTCGTTAGATCATGTCCAGACATGCCTGTTTTATTCATAAAATTATTATAAATAAATATTTTAATTATTTCACAGAGCTTTATGTTAATTAAAACACGCGAAAGAAAAACTGGCGCTTTTGCTGCTTGAATGCCAAACTCATCACGAACATCTGTGTAGGTACATTACATCTCTCACCCTACGTCAAGTTATCATTTCCAACCAGTCACGTTTCACAACCGGTAAAGTAGCTTACTGTCGTCACGGCATGGCGGTCGGTTGACAAATGGCGGGAGTCCTATAAATGACCTTGCCTCTAAAGCATTCGCGTTGGAAACTGTTTCAACTCTGATATTCGTCTGTTATTACAGATTTCCTTCGCAAGAGAGCCCTGTGACGCACTGAACGACATTCGTATCTATATATATCATCTAATTTCATGTTCGAAAAAGCAACATTTTGCACATACAGTGTTTAGTATGTCGCAAAACAAACAGCGATTATTTCCCTAACAGCATTAAGAGGCTGGTCGTGTCAACGGAGACAATGATCCATAATCCGTGCATGAATTTATTATACACATTGACAGTACCGACAAAAATGCACACAAGTCTGTGAAAATTAGTTACATACACTTTGACCTCCTACATGCTTCAGCCAACCATGCTGCTGTCTTCAGGGAGGTAAACTATAAAGGATGAATACATAAAAAGTTAAACTACTGCAGTATCAAACCAATCTACACATGCATAAAATGACAATCAAAACAACCACAGTCAAAATACATGAGTGTACGTTATCCTCAGCTGATACTCATGTATGTTTGAACATGCCGATCCCAGTTGCCGCGCGGTCTAAGGTGTAGGTCTGCCGCCAAGCGTTTGCTGGGATCGTGGGTTCGAATCCCACCGGGGGCATGGTTTTCTCTCTTGTGAGTGTTTGTGTCGTCAGGTAGAGGTCTCTGCGACAGGCCGATCCCTCGTCCAGAGGAGTCCTACCGATTGTGGTGTGTCTGAGTGTGATCAAGTGAAAATAAACAACCTCGACACCTGCTGTGAGTAGGTAGAAGAGGGAAGGGCTACGTATTTTACATATGATTGCCACTTGATATATATATATATGTGTGTGTGTGTGTGTGTGTGTGTTTGTGTGTGTATGTGTGTGTATTGCTTCTAATACTGCAGTAATTTAACCTTTTAAGTATTCCTGCTTTACATTTACTTCCCTGCAGATGGCAATAAGCCTGGACGAAACATATAAGAGTTCATAGTGTATACAATTAATTTCAATATACTTCTGTGCATTTTGTTGATACTATTAAAGTGTACAATAGGAGACAAGAGTTTGCTGTGAGACAGGAACTGGGTTTTAAATGTTACCTGGCTGAATTTTATGTTTCAAAGGCTTATGTCGATCTTCAGTTTCCCATTTTTCACAAGACTCCGTGATAAATCACTCCAATCTGATGGCGATTATTTCATGTTCTTTATACGTCCAATTTTTGAAATACCCCCTTTTATTCCTCTATAGAGGGCAGAGTTGGACGTTCTCCTTCTGCTTGAGTCTATAGCAAACAAACGGGATTCTAACTCAAGAATTGAACTCGATTTTTGACCGTCAAGCTGCAGTGTGTTCCAAAAAGAACAAACTAACACTGTGGCAACATAACCTAACTTTTCACCGCGCTAATACCAAAGCTCATCACTCTGCACACGTCCCTCAGCTATCAACCTCTCAATATCACAAAGTACCTCCGCAATATATTTGAGAAGTCAATTAAATTTGACAAATTCCAGTGCTGACAATCCTTCTTCGGAGGTCAATAATTGCTCGGTTGGCCACTGTATTTGTCGGTGTGTTTGTGGAGGCCGGCGGTTAATTTTTGTGTTCATAGCAGCAACTTTTAAGACAGCAAAGTATTGATTATTAAAAATAATGCTAATTTTAGGCCTATTTTTCGGGACACACGTTTCGGTTCATTGTACTATATCTCATAACCCACAATCAAATATGGCCTGCTACTAGATCATATCCTGAGCCAGCTTAATCCAGTCCAAATCTTGACGTACACGGTCGTCGCTTGTTTAACCTTGAGCACGTGCATGTCGAGGCTTGCTCATGTCTTTGTGTTGGTATCGAAGGACGAGACACACGCTAAGTAAGCGGCTGATTTACATCTATTAGCGTATCGCAACTTTGTCACTTCTTTCTCTTTGGATGCACAATTCTTAGAAACGAAGATTCGAAAATGTTTTTCAGCTTATAACTGAGGTCTTGTAACTATCGTCATTAATTTGGTCATCTTATTGTTACTTGGTGAAGAGAACAAATCATGAAGCTCCTCAATGTGCAGCTTTCTGCATCCTCCTATCACTTCCTCCGTCTGAATTTCTCCATCCTACAATCACGTCATCCTTCTCAGTTCTCAGCCTATCACTTCCTCCGTCTCAACACCCCCTTCTCCTATCACTTCCTCCGCCTCAGTTCTCTCTCCTCCTTCTACCATTTACTCCGTTTGAGTTCCCCATTTTTATATAATTTTCTCTGTCTCAGTTCTCCATGCTATCGCTACCTCCGTCTCAGTTCCCCATCCTCCTATCACTTCCCCCGTCTCGGGTACAACATTCGATTAGTGCTCCAAAGTCTGAATTCAGCTATATAATAGTTTAAAATGCAGATGCTGTCTCACAGTAGACGCTGTTATTCGCAGAAACTTGTCGGCGTTGTTTAGGGAAAGGCAAAGCGTTCTTCTGCGGCATGACCCTGAGTCAGTGAGTAATCGCGTCCCGATTATTCGAAGAAACATAGACCCTTCAGGGTCGTTTTCAGAACTGTAGACCCTTGACTAGGAAGGCATTACATTCCTTCGAAAAGTCGGAAACCAACTATCCTGTGACGCAACGTCACATCTGAGAACAAAGGATTCGTCAACTTTACCACTCGGAAAGCTTCAAGCCTCGAAAATAAGAGACGTTTATGCGTGACTTCAGGCTTCCGCCGAGGGGTAAATGAGGTCTTCTGTCTACTGGAATGTTACATAGCGCAAATTGGTAGTTATTTACCGACGTTTCGGGTCAATCTACCTCTCTCATCTTCAAGGGTTAAGCAGTCCAAGAATAATGGTTACTCGACCCTTGAAAATGAAACCGATAGGTTATCCCGAAACGTCGGTAGCTGACTACAAATCTACGATGTGTAACATTCCAGAAAAGCGAGAATTTCAAGAGATATTTATCTGAAAATTACAAGAAGGGCAGAAATAAATTTTGACGGTAAGAGGTAAACTTTTTAAATTTTTTTACCAGGTGATATATGCAGTTATGACTGTATGTTAAATGGTTATTAATTTAATCGGCTGCGATTTACAAAGCATATGTGTCAATCGCACACAAATCTTAAAGAAGGCTGCTGGCAAAGTAACAACAACTTAAGAAAGGGCGTTTATGTTTTAATGTCGTCGAAAGCATCCGGAGGGCGAGTAGCAAAGAAACGCCTCACTGAGCACTGCTATAACACAACAGCTGCCGACCATTTTGAAACTCTGAAGCTTGAATTTCAACTGAATAATATATGAAAATGCATTTCCTACCTCAGAATAAACATCCACAGTCTCCACTGCACAGTTTGTAAGGTTAATCCTATGTGAGGAAATAATCACCGTTTATTGCTAGCATCATAAGGAACACGTATGTGCACTGTGCTCAATTCTGTATACTAAACCTGGTGCTTTAACAACTTATGACGGAACAATCTCCTGCCTGAACGTCTAATCACAATTAAATTCGTCGCTTGGCTGATGATGTGACACTTTAAAATAGCCGCGACACAAACACTGTAGCCGGTCTACACACATATACACATAAACACACCCGCTGACTGATATACGTCACAGTTTCACAGCACGAACGTTGACTCACAGCGCCACAGGTGACTGATATGAGAAAGACAAGAGGCTTTTACTCATCCGTGTTTTGTGTCGGTGTGAAAACCATCTATTGTAATGAAAAGTGACCTGTTTCCACTACCCTGCCAACCCTGACATTAATTGACATGATACAGGGTCGAATGATTGGATGAGAGGAAATAATCAACGGGAAAGAGCTTGGCTGTAAGCGGTCGTACTCTCCTTTAAGTTGCTACCCAAAATATTTCCCTAGGTGATTAAAAATTGCCACGGAAATCTGTCTCACGCTAATCAGTGTCTCAGAAGAGATTCATCGCGGACACGTGTCGAAGTCTATCTTTGCAGCTCCAGTTTGGACTCTTAGCTAAACTTTGACATTCCATAATTAATACATCAATCAAATTATGCAGTTAATAAAATTATGTTCAAAAGCAAGTATAAAACTGTAAAACGTTTTCATGAGGGTGTATAATATTGTGTGGTAATATTGTAGAGTAAAATATTAAAAAATTAAAATCACAAGGTTTCGGAAGCTGAGGACGGAAGCAGAGCCAGCTTCCGAAACTTTGTGATTTTAATTTTTTAGTATTTTTAATATTCTACTCCTCGGACGAAGGATAATGTTCATAAACCCATCACCACACAAGTATAAAACTGCTACATGTTTCGGCACTGGGTACCATCCTCACGGAGTTATTCTGAACAAAGTAATACAAGGCCAGCAGCTAAAATAGGCGTTGTGTCTCCCTTATTTAAATGATTAAAATATTAAAATTCTAAAATACACGAAGTTATGAATCACAAATTTGCAATGTTGTAAATTTAAAATTTTTAAACTTCAAAAAATTTTAAAGTTACAACATTTTAATTTGTGATTAATTTTGTGTAATTTTGAATTTTAATATTTTAGTAATTTTAATAAGAGCGGCACGATACCTACACAAGAGTGCTGGCGTTATATTCCTTTGTTCTGAGTAATTCCCTGATGGTGGCACCCTGGTGCCGAAACACGTAGTTTTATATTTGCTTTTGAATATATTTTTATCCGCATAAATTGGTTCATGTATTAATTATAAGAACACGGCCGTTACGAATAACATAAAATTTGACATTTCATGTTGAAAAGCTGAAGAAAATGGGAATATCCAGTCCATATTCTGACCAGGCTCTGGTCCAGACAGCCCAGGGTTCGACTTCCAGGAAGGTAAAGGAATTTTTCTCTTCTCCAAAATGTCCGGGTGGGTCTTATTCAAATCGCAAAGGCGCTCATTCCTCGGGGGGAAAGCGGCAGGGGCACGAAGTTGATCTTTCACCTGCACCTACAGCCGAAGTTAAGAATGGATGGAGTTATACCTCTTCTCCGCCTGTGAACGTTCGTGGCAGTCGCAAGTAAAATTTTACCTTTACTTTTACCCCTTACTGTGGATCTAGCAGTTGTTCTGATTTCTATAACCTCGACAGTTCATTTCCACATTTACAAGATGCCGTCACTAGGCCCAATCCTGGCCCATATGAGGGCATTAACTTATTTATATAGACTCCCTTTCCAATCCCCCTCCCCCCCTCCCCAATCTACAATAAAGTTTCCTAAGCTTTCTTTGCCTGAATGTTTTTCGATTAACCTTTTAAAGCCTAGCGGTAACTTTACGTACCACCAGGTTTAACATTAAAAAATTCTACGTGGTGCCCACATTGCGTTTATGTGTTTTGTACGGATCTCAGAACAAACAGCAACTTTTGCCTTATAAAACATTAAGAGACTGGTTTTTATAACCGAAGTGGAGAGTGTTTACAGCGCGGTACGCACTGAGTGCTTATACAAAACAGATACGCTTCGTCTTTAAAGGGTTAATGTTTTTTATGGAGCCTCATGGTGGCTGTATTTAGCCGAAACCGGCATCTCAATAGTCTTGAAGTAAAGAAAAGAAAACAAGGTTCATGACTGATTTCCTTCAAGGAACTGAAGACTTTGTATATTGCTACAATTTAGACTGGTGCTTTTGGTGGTTAAATATATATATATATATACACATATATATATACATACATACATACATACGTATACACCATCTAATTTAAAACTCAAAACTGTGCGTCTCCCCCACGCAGTATATTTGTGTGTTTCATATAATTATTCACATAAGAAGAGATTGTTCCCATACACACTATGAAACCAGCCGATCTGTTTATTGGAGAATTCAAGTACGGACTGTAAGGTGCGATATCAATGCTCGTTACGTTATTTAGATCAGCTTCAAGCTGTGGTGGCCATGCCACAGCGCAGGGGGTTAGTCAGCTGCCGCGCACAATTGTGGCCCGGGTTCAATTCCAGATCAGTCCACGAGAAAGTTGTGGTGGAAGAAGTGGTGCTGAGAACAGGTATTTTTCTGGGTACTTCAGTTTCCCCTGTCAGTTTTTCACTGAATCAGTTCTTTATAACAATTTTAACCTTCATTCTACCTTTACCAGAAGGACAAGCGGGCAAAACCTGGGAACCTTCAAACACAACAGTGCTTCTTATAATATCGGACAGACAGAAGAGTACCTTTATACTGCTTTCATTTCTTACTATTAGAGAAGACTACATAACGAGGAACTTAATGACCTGTACTCATCACCAAATATTATTCGGGTAATCAAATGGAGAAGAATGAGACGGGCGGGGCATGTAGCACGTATGGGGGAAAAGAGAGGTGCATACAGGATTTTGGTGGGGAGACCTGAGGCAAGGCGGCCACTTGGGAGACCCAGGAGTAGATGGGAGGATAAAATGGATCTTCAGGAAGTGGGATGGGGGAGCATGGACTGGATTGAGCTGGCTCAGGATAGTGACAGGTGGCGGGCTGTTGTGAATGCGGTAATGAACCTCCGGGTTCCATAAAATACGGGGAATTTCTTGACTAGCTTAGAAACTGTTAGCTTCTCAAGAAGGCCTCTGCTCCATGGAGTATGGAGTTAAGGGATTTAATTCGTTCTACGGCTCTGCTAAAGTGGATTGAAATTCTGTATCAAAAATCTTCAGTAAGACCCGGCGCATTACAAGGACACTGCGCCTGTTGCCTGCTCGCCCGCACTGCACGCATGTCAGAGTATGTGCCGCACTGCCTCGACGCTGCACTGCGCCTGCGCATGCCTGTGCAGTTAAAAAATAAACTCTTCCCGCAAAGTAAACATTTGTGTATAATTTCAAGTTTCCGTCGCTGTGTAAATGAGATGTTCTGTCCTCTTGGATGTTACGCAGAGTATACTGGTAGTCACCGACGTTTCGATTCCACTTATCGATTCCATCTTCAAGGGTCAATCAGTCCAAGAAGAATGACGGTAACACTTAGGTACGCAGTTATATAGGGAATGGTGTGGGCATTACGTTTACACCTCTTCGTCTAGTGTTATCCGGCATTCTTCTTGGACTGATTGACCCTTGAAGATGGAATCGATAAGTGGAATCGAAACGTCGGCGACCACCAATCCAAGCTGCGTAACATCCCGGAAGAGTGAATATCTCTTAAACAGTTGTGTGTGATGCTGTCACCACTACATGAATTCTGTCTATTTCTAGGTCTCCCAAGTTGTCTTCTCCTTTCACGTTTATCGAAAGATAAAATTGTTTGTTGTTTGCACCCGCCCCTCATTTAGAGCTATCCGCCCCTCTAATGGCGCAACAGCCCCCCTGTGGGCCAAAGCCTCCTCATTATCGAGCCTTCACAATTACACTTAGACACACACCACAGTCGGTAGGACTCCTCTGGACGAGGGATCGGCCCGTCGCACAGACCTCTACCTGACAACACAAACACTCACAAGAGACATCTATGCCTCCGGCGGGATTCGAAACCGCAATCACAGCAAGCGCTCGGCCGCAGAACCACACCGTAAACCGCACGGCCACTGGGTTCGGCAATTTCGAGCTATAGAAATGAAAAATCTTCTGTCACGGTCGTAAATCGAACCCCGATTCTTCGGTTGTCCAACCTGCAGCCCAGCCGCAGGCGACTGAGATATCATAATGCACTTAACATGGACAGATTTTCCAGACATTGTAAAATGATCCGAACACGTCTCCAAATCGTGCCAATCAGTTACAATTAATTTTTACGCATCCGTGCGTTCTCCAGTTTCTAAAACTCCCTCTCTGTCATTGTCCGAAACATATTCCACAACCACCCAAATTATTCCATAACATTTAAATTTTTTATGGTTCTTGTACACTATACTGTTGCCTTCCGAGTTTTGACGAGGTGCAGTGTGGTAGCTGGGTAGCAGTGTTTCGAAGAAAGATAATGTACCTATCTTCAGGATGATGAGAGAGGTACTATGTTCCTTGGAAACGTACGTACCCACCTTCCGGAAGATTTGGTGTCAGAATCCACAAGGCCAGAATATAGAAACATGAAATGGAATGCGAATTGTGTTTTGTTCCCCATTCGAATACCGGTAAAGTCCAGTGTTATTTTTAAGGACACGAAAAACGACATACGAAAATCTCACTTAACCTTTTAAAGCCTAGCGGTAACTTTACGTACCACCAGGTTTAACATTAAAAAATTCTACGTGGTGCCCACATTGCGTTTATGTGTTTTGTGTGGATCTCAGAACAAACAGCAACTTTTGCCTTATAAAACATTAAGAGACTGGTTTTTATAACCGAAGTGGAGAGTGTTTACAGCGCGGTACGCACTGAGTCCTTATATAAAACAGATACGCTTCGTCTTTAAAGGGTTAAAAAATCCTACGTGGTGCCCACATTGCGTTTATGTGTTTTGTACGGATCTCAGAACAAACAGCAACTTTTGCCTTATAAAACATTAAGAGACTGGTTTTTATAACCGAAGTGGAGAGTGTTTACAGCGCGGTACGCACTGAGTCCTTATATAAAACAGATACGCTTCGTCTTTAAAGGGTTAATGGTCTGGCGCTATATAAATTTGGTGACATCACTGTGTTATGATCCTATCTGAGAAACTCCAAGGTGTACATAAGAACTTACAAAGAGGCCTAGACGTCCCTGAACGTGTCTCCTGGGCATGACATCATCCTCTAAGGGTACTGAAATAGTGGACAAGGGACACGTGAGTAGAATTATACGGGACTTGGCAAATATCTATCAAGCTGCAGAAGAAGCACTGCAACGTAGCAAACGCCGGAGATGTATGTTTACCTTTGGTTTTATACATCCACATTTGTTTATTGCTGCAAGACCTACTGCTGTGACGAAAAAAAATGTAACTAGGACGCACAATGTGAATGACTGCTGAAATGTGAATATTCACATATATTTAACTGGAGTAGGAATGATTGCAAATATTAAAAGAAGATTCCTTAGTGTGAATGTTGACAACCTTCGGAGACCTTACTTCATCTGTCACCCACGCCTAACAGACAGAGAGAGAGAGAGAGAGAGAGAGGGGGGGTAATAAGAATAAGAAAAAGTTAGCACAATGAGCAGCTTTGTCATTTGTAGAATTAACGAAATATTACACGCGTGTCGAAATTGGAACTACGTTTAGCACATGATGAGGAATAAACACAAAATGTTAACACAACAAACCTAAATAGAAAGATCGTGTGGGATACCAATGTGGATAAGCAAAGAAATTATTAACGCAAATATGAAATTTAAAGAAGCATTCGAGGACTATAGAGTTGCTGCTTAGCATTGAAAAATATATTTAAGCAACTAAGAGCAAATGGTATCGTCTTCCAGGTTGCTATCCAAAAATACGAAGATTAGGGTATACAGAACTGTAGTTTTACCTGTTGTTCTGTATGGGTGTGAAACTTGGTGTCTCACACTGAGGGAGGAACAAAGACTGAGGGTGTTCGACAATAGGGTGCTGAGGAGGATATTTGGGCCTAAGAGGGACAAGGTGACAGGGGAGTGGAGAAGACTACATAACGAGGAACTTAATGACCTGTACTCATCACCAAATATTATTTGGGTAATAAAATCGAGAATAATGAGATGGGCGGGGCATGTAGCACGTATGGGGAAAGAGAGGTGCATACAGGATTTTGGTGGGGAGACTTGAGGGAAGGCGACCACTTGGGAGACCCAGGCGTAGATGGAAGGATAATATTAAATGGATCCTCAAGAAGTGGGATAGGGTCATGGACTGGATTGAGCTGGCTCAGGATAGGGACAGGTGGCGGGCTGTTGTGAATGCGGTAATGAACCTCCAGGTTCCATAAAATGCGGGGCATTTCTTGTCTAGCTGAAGAAGACCTCTGCTCCATGGAGCTAGTTAGTTAGTTAGTTAGTTAGTTAGTTAGTTAGTCAGTCAGTCAGTCAGTCAGTCAGTTAGTTAGTTAGTTAGTTAGTTAGTTAGTTAGTTAGTTAGTTAGTTAGTTGGTTGGTTGGTTGGTTAGTTGGTTAGTTAGTTGGTTGTTGGTTGGTTGGTTGGTTGGTTGGTTGGTTGGTTGGTTGGTTAGTTACTTAGTTAGTTAGTTAGTTAGTTAGTTAAGAGCATATGGAATTAATATTTAGGTAGAAATTAATGGCAAAAGTGAAGTAACATTTCTCTTCGAAGAGATGTAAGTAAAACACGATAAATCTAAGACATTCAACGGAGTTGAGGAAATATAGAGAAAAAATGAAGACTTTAATCAATATATAAAACAAATTATGCACTTAGTAAAATACATTCAACAGTAAATGTAAAGCTGCTACACGTTTCGGCGCGGGTGTACCATCATCAGGGAGTTACAGGGACAAAAGAATACAGGGCCAGCACGCTTACGTAGGTATTGTGTCGCCTTCACTAAGGTGATTAAAATTCCAAATGCACAAAATTAAGAATCATGGAATTACAATACTGTAAATTTTAGATTTTTTAAATTGAGATGTTCCAGGCAAAGTACCCAGATGTTTACACTCTTCTAAACGGGACGTACCGTATATAATCTTTCGCTGAGTACGTGTTTTTTCTTTTATAAATGTTTAAATTCTCAATTTAAGCGATATACATTTCCTGCACTTTTTGTACTGATGCACTGGCGACTAGTTCCATTGTTCTTCACTTGCATATATTCAGGAACGAGGTGTCCAATTTTACATATTCTGTTAAATCATATAACTGCGTTGGTATTACAAGGTCTTCCATTGTTATTTTTATAGTTGTAGATGGCTTTGGATTATTTATGACGGCACCCCCGTGTTGAAACAGAGCAGTTTTATGCTTACTAGCGAATTTATTTTATTAAGTGCGTAAGTTGGTTGTTGTCTTAATTACAAGAATATGCACAGTTTAAATAACATAAGAAAGATGATTTATTTAGCATACAACTACGTAAAATGGGGGAACGATTAACGAAATGGCTTAAAGTCTGCTTAGGAAGTAAGGCTAATATTTGAAGAACGCCCTGTTTCATGTTCAACATCCCCCGCCCTCCGTCTTAGCCCACCTTCCCTCCCAAAAATGAAAAATAAGAGAACTATGGCAGGCTTTTGGGAACATCGTGTTCTGTGTGTGGTTTGTGCGTCCCGTGTTGACAGATCTGACCGATTTTCACGAAATTTTGTAATAAAATAATAACGTTTCAGCACACACTAAGGCCTTCTTACTAGTTCGTTATAATCATTAACAAGATGGCGGATGGGCTAACTTGTAAGGCAGAAGCGACACTAGCGCCAAACACAGATTGTGGAATTGTGTGTGGTGACAGATCCTGTGGGGATGGTAACCTGCTGTTGAGGTAATGTTTTGTACGTCGTGCAGTAAACATGCTTTGGTGTTTGTTCTGAGGGCAATAAAGAAGCATCACAGTGACTCAAGTGAAATTTGGCATCTAACATTTTATACTAGAATTGTTGATATGCTAGCAAGTACAAATAATACGGTGACGCTGCGAAATTCTGAGCATAACCTTGAGGTGCAAAGAAACTGTAAGTACGCAGTAACTGCCTCGCCGAAACAAATAAACCTAAAAAGACACAATAGGGTGTCTACTGGGCTAAAATCTATGCCATAAAATGTATGCCTTAAGACTTCTACGAGGAATTTTTTTTAATCTGAAACTCAATACAGTGTTTCAAAGTCACGTTTCTACCTTACAGCAAAAAATCTGTGTGTCTGGAACAGTCTCCAGTACAGTATAGCCTACAGTTTCCAGTACAAGTAGAGTACAGCCTAGAGTCTCCACTACGAGTAGAGTATAGCCTGCAGTCTCCACTACGAGTATAGCCTACAGTCTCCAGTACAGTCTCCACTACGAGTATAGCCTACAGTCTCCACTACGAGTCGAGTATAGCCTACAGTCTCCAGTACAGCCTCCACTACGAGTATAGCCTACAGTCTCCAGTACAGTCTCCACTACGAACTCTACATTTTCTCCAGGAGTCTCCAGTATAGTCTCGAGTACAGTATCCAGTAATCTCCGATGCAGTCTCCAATAGGTCTCACACAGAGTCTCCGGAAGTCTCCAGGACAGTCTCTGGTAAAGTCTCCAGGTCTCTAAACAGCCTCCATTACTTCCCAGTACAGTCTCGATTAAAATGTCCAGCAGTCTCGAGGACAGTCTCCAGCAGGTCTCACATGCAGTCTCCAGAAGTCTCCAGTACAGTGCTGAGAATAGTCTACAGCAGCCGTTATTTACCTGAGGGCAACGGACCGCTTGGGTGTCCATGGATAGATTTCACAAGTTCCGTGAATTTGGATGCGCAAAAATTACAACCTTATTTTCACCAATCTTCAACTGAAATTTAGACTTTCCTTCAATAATAAATTCAGACAACAAAGTAATTTATGGCCTCTAGACTCCAAAAAAACTTGTTAACTTCAACAAATTTCACTATCTATATATACTTTATGCATTTAAATATGTTTTTCTGAAGACGGGTCCATAGGCTTCACCAGACTGTCAATGGGGTCCACGGCACAAAGAGTGTTAAGAACTCTGGTCAAGAGTAGAATCTCCAGTACATTCTCCAGTCAAGTATCCAGTAGTCTTCATACAGTCTCCAGTAAAGTCTCAAGTAGGTATCTAATTACAGTCTCCAGTCGAGTAGAGTCTCCAGTAATCTCTGATACAGTCTCCAGTAGACTCCAAAAGAATCTCTAGTATGTCTCACATAGTCACAAGTAGTATCAAGTAAAGTCTCCAGTACACTCGAGGACAGTCTCTAGTAAAGTCTCCAGTAGTTTACAGTACAGTATACAGTAGGTCTCCAAGTAAGTCTTTATTAATCTCCAGCACAGTCTCCAGTAAATCTCCAAGTACAGCCTCCTGTGGTTTCCAGTAGAGTCTCAGAGCCCACAGTAAACTCTCCAGTACATTCTTCAGTAAAGTCCCCAGCAGTCTCCAGTAAAGCCTCTTGTAAGTCTCTAAATAGTCTCCAGTAGTTTCGAGTAGTCTCGAATAGTCTCCAGTAGCCTTTAACAGTCTCCAGTAGTATCCAGTAATTCTCCAGTATGTCTCACATATTGTCCAGTAGTTTCGATTACGGTCTCCAGTACAGTTTCTAGTAAAGTCTCCAGTCAACTCTCCAGTAGAATCCCCAATAAAATACGGTTGAGGTGAAGAAAATACGGTCTGTGGGCAAAAGGCGTAGTTTTTACTCTTAAAATCATGAGGTATATACAGTAACAACTGTGCTTAAAAGGTTAGAGCCCGTACGTTCCACAAACCTTTCTGCAGTCCTTAGGATGCTTTTTGACTTGCTGTCCGCTGCGCGGTGTAGAGGGCGCAGGTCTTCCGCGACACACTGCCCTCTTTGCGCCGCTGTTCTTCCGGCTGTCGCCATTGCAGCCGACGTCACACATTTCCACTCACATCTGTCACAAAACACAACGATCGAGCAGGTTACTCAAGCGGTAACAGGGGAGACAGGTAGCAACATGTCGGTGGGAACAACTAAAAGTAGGCAGCACTGTAGTCTGGTAGATTGTTACCTAGTGCCGGAGGAATGTACTGCCCTCACCTTCAGAATGCAGCAGCGACATGGAGGCAGTACGTTCCAGCAAAACGTTGGTACACGCCTACCAGACTACACGGTGTTTTAACACAATATGAAAATTCACTGCTACGTAATCCTCTAATATCATTACCAAAATTTTTTCGTGATTTTCTTCAATCACTCGGCAACGGTACATCAAGTCTGCCAGACAGCACGTCACGTCTGATCCGCCCTCAAATTAGTGTATACAACAGCAAGTAACTTACGCATTTGATAGAATGTTATGTCACTGACAAAACATCTGTATGGAGCAGCGTTTTTACTGAGAAGCTAGTGGTCGGTTACGTACTCAAGAAATATTTTCCAAGATAGGTAAACCAAAAGGGAATCACCGCCTTCACCAGACCCCACAGCCGTTTTCAACAGATCCCATCGCCGTGTTCACAAGATCCTATCGCCGTGTTCACAAGATCCTATCGCCGTGTTCACAAGATCCCATCGCCGTATCCAGTGAGAGACTCGTGGCAATATTTAACACATTCATCACACAGCTCTTTACCAATTCCCAGGTTCTCAACTTTGGTACAGAGTCAAGTTCTGTGACAGCAGACGAGTAAACAAAATGAAACACAATCCCAGTTTTACCCAAGATTAAAGTTTTCTGGCTCCCAGTATAGGCATTTAGGCTACCGTAGCTGTTAAGTCTACTTTCGACAGTCGAGCTTTGCCTAATTCATGTTAACGTATTCTGATGTAGGCCTGTTTATATCACGCATTATCCCTGCGAAGCACAGAAAATTATAAATACAGTCGAACTCGATTTTAACGCCAGGAAAGGGACTGAATACTTTGTGTCCTTATAAACGAGTGTTGTTATAACCGAGGAGTATAGTGTCATGGTTAACAGTGAGGCATTAATTGCTGCCACAGAATATCTGACGCTACAGGTGCGGTGTCGTATAACCCGATGTCGTTTTAACCGGGTTCGACTCTATACTGATACGTTAATGCATGGAAGAATATTTCCAAGAAGGAGCTTCAAAATTCGTACTCCGAGATTGGGATGGCAGGTAATATTCCGTAATAAATGTATACAAAATTTTGGTCGGGAAACTCGAAGGAAACAGACCATTTCTGGTCTCTAGGCGTAAATGGTAGTAAGTCTGTACGATGTCATTTTGTTAACTTGTCTAATCTGATTCGGAACTTAAGCAGTGAGACACACTATTGTGAACAAGGTAACGAACCTCTGGTTTCCACATAATGCGGGGAATTTTTTGAGCATGTGATTTAACAACAGACGTCATTCCATCTTTATTATTCACCTGAAGACTGTGTGTAATAGCTTAATTATGGCTACGTAATTGCAAGCAAATGCAAATAGTTACGTATTTATAAACAAGGATATCGGACTGAACTTACTTACCCGCCTGAGTACTGCGAAACGCGCCGTCCAACCAGCGACAGCACCAAACGTGCCACACAGCTGGACACAAAACACTGCAGGCTGACTGCACAGCCTTCTAGTACACGACTGGTTTATTGACTCATGGATCTTTTAATGGACGCTGGAAATGTATGGACGGTCTAAGTCGGAAATTGTCTTGTCCAATAGGACACTGGAATCGCGAGATCCAGTCCCACTCCGGGCATGGATTTACTCGTGTGGCAGCGTGTGTTCTGTGTCTTTCTGTGGGGGTAAAAGGCATTTGGACACGCAGGCCCACGGTATGTCTGTAAGTAAAATTTAGAGACACGAAAAATGGAAGGCCATGGGCCGCTGAGGTAAAGCGACGGGGGGCGGTCGAACTGATCACTTACCTCCATGTGGTGCAGGGGTTAAAGACACGCGTAGCTGTATGCCCACTTTCACTTTCACATAAGACTTCATGGCCTACACCACGGCTAATTTTACCTACACCTTGGGCCGCACTGGTCTGTGGTGTCACTGAAGAGACGTGTTTCGTTTCTTGTCATGACGTGTCGTGCCTTATCTTTCTAATATTTCATACAATAGTACCAACAGTAATGGCGCAGTTGGTTGAGGCACTGCGCTACAAACCGAGAAGTCGCGTGTTCGATTCCCGATGTTGTCACTGGAATTTTTCATTGACATAATCCTTCCGGTCGCGCTATGACCCTGGGGTCGACTCAGCATCTAACAGAAATGAGTACGGGGGATATATCCTGAGGGTAAAGGCAGCCGGTGTGTAGGGCTAACAACCTTACCACCTTCATATGACGTTTGTCTTGAAATCTGGAAGCCTCAACCTCCTGGAACCCTCACGGCTTGTGCAGACCTTACAGGGTTGACCTTATCCTTAGCCCATTTACAATTATATACCTGAAGCAAACCATGTTTCTAGGGTGTATGTAATATTACAGCTATTCCGCGGTTATAATATAGGTTTATGTAATGTTATTTCCCCTGATATATGTTTTGCATATTATTATTATTATTTGTTATCGACCTTTATGCAGGGTATTTACAATTCTATGACCGCCGATGGTGCCATTGGATTTTTTCATTGACATAATCCTTCCGGTCGCACTATGGCCCTGGGGTCGACTCAGCCTCTAACAGAAATGAGTACCAGGAATATTTCCTGGGGGGTAAAGGCGGCCGGTACGTATGACTGACAACCTTACCACCTACATGTGCCGATTGTCTAGAAATCTGGGAGTCTCGACCTCCTGGAACCCTCTGGGCCTGTCCAGGCCTGTAACGGGACTGCTTTACCTTTACCTTTATCTTATTACTGAAAGTAATCCTTAACATTTTACGATGGTAAAGCAAGAAGGGAAGGGATGTGGAAGGAAGCGGTGAGAGACTAATGTAAACTAGACTATTATTCCAGCATTTGACTAGAGAGACTGGGAAAAACAGCGACAAATCCCATCCGATGACTTGAACCGGGTAGCTTCAGAGTACTAACAGAGGAAAGGAAAAAACTTGGAACAAAGAAAAATTCCTAGTAGGGTGAAAAAATTCATAACGAGGAGCTTCAAAATTTGCACTGTTCAACAGATACGTATTGTAGAGGCGATCAGACCAAGGATGTTGTGACGCACATGTGGCACGCATGAGGAAGTTACCGTCTAACTGCGTACAAACAGAAGCTTGGTAGTTAAATCTGAAGAAAACAGATCAGTTGTATGGCTTGGGTGCAGATGAGCAAGCAGTATTAAAGCCTAGCGGTAACTTTACGTGCCGCCAGGTTTAACATTAAAAAATTCTACGTGGTGCCCACATTGCGTTTATGTGTTTTGTACGGATCTCAGAACAAACAGCAACTTTTGCCTTATAAAACATTAAGAGACTGGTTTTTATAACCGAAGTGGAGAGTGTTTACAGCGCGGTACGCACTGAGTCCTTGTATATAACAGATACGCTTCGTCTTTAAAGGGTTAAAACAGGCCTTAAAAGAAACCTGATGTAAGGGTACGGAATGGATTCAACATCATAATAAATTTTCAGATTCCACTGAACGCAAGAAATTTCTTGGGCAGCTAATGAACTGTCAGCTTCTCCATAATGGCTCTGTTCATTTGAGCTGGTCAGTTTCATTAAAACCAGTGCTTGTCCGCCATCACTTTTTTAATAAACTCTGTTAAGATGGCGGTCATGCTGAACGATAATATCTAAGAAATACAAGCGTTTAGGGTGCAGGCCTCAAACTGTGTACGTTGACAGACCTAAATATATGCCACCTTTGATACGATGGAAGGACGACTACATGACAGCAGGGCGGTTGCTGGAATAACATCACCAACACTATTAACCCTTTAAGGACGAAGCGTATCTGTTTTATATAAGGACTCAGTGCGTACCGCGCTGTAAACACTCTCCACTTCGGTTATAAAAACCAGTCTCTTAATGTTTTATAAGGCAAAAGTTGCTGTTTGTTCTGAGATCCGTACAAAACACATAAAAACAATGTGGGCACCACGTAGAATTTTTTAATGTTAAACCTGGTGGTACATAAAGTTACCGCTACGCTTTAAACGATTAACTAACTCCATGGAGCAGAGGTCTTTCTGATAAGCTAACAGGTCCTCCCTCAGCCAAGAAATCCCCGGCATTTTATTGAACCCGAAGGTTCATTACGGCATTCAAAAATACCCGTCAAATGTCGCTATCCTCAGCCAGATCAATCCAGTCCATACCTCCCCATCCAACGTCTTGAAGACCCACTTTAATATTATTCTCCCATCTACGCGTAGGTCTCCTAAGTGGTCTCTTCCCATCGGGCCCCCCCACTAAAATTGTATATGAACCTGTCCTGTCCCCCATACGTGCCACATGCCCCGCCGATCTCGTTCTTCTTCATTTGGTTACCCGAATACTATTTTTTGATGAGTACAGATCAGGAAGGACCTCGTTAATTGCCAAAACAGTTCATATAAGAAACATTGTGGCAACACACATCTAGATAAACGATGGATAGACTGTCACCGACAGCACGGTCACTTTGTTAGTAACAATGAAAAAATAATATTTTATTACTGTGTGCCACATACCGGGACGCTCAGACCTGCTATCAGGTGGTGAAACTTCAAACTGCATTGGAGGGTACATCTTGTTAATTAACCTTTTAAAGTTGAAGCGTATCTATTTTATATAAGGACTCAGTGCGTACCGCGCTGTAAACACTCTCCACTTCGGTTATAAAAACCAGTCTCTTAACGTTTTATAAGGCAAAAGTTGCTGTTTGTTCTGAGATCCGTACAGAACACACAAACGCAATGTGGGCACCACGTAAAATTTTTCAACCCTTTAAAGTCGAAGCGTATCTGTTTTATATAAGGACTCAGTGCGTACCGCGCTGTAAACACTCTCCACTTCGGTTACAAAAACCAGTCTCTTAATGTTTTATAAGGCAAAAGTTGCTGTTTGTTCTGAGATCCGTACAAAACACATAAACGCAATGTGGGCACCACGTAGAATTTTTTAATGTTAAACCTGGTGGTACGTAAAGTTACCGCTAGGCTTTAAAAGGTTAAGTGCCTTGCCGATCCCAGTGGCCGCGCAGTCTATGGCGTAGGTCTGCGGTCGCGCGCTTGCCAGGATCGTGGTTTCGAATCCCGCCGGAGGCATGGAAGTTTGTCTCCTGTGAATGTTGTGTGTTGTCAGGTAGAGGTCTCTGCGACGGGCTGATCACTCGTCCAGAGGACTCCTACCGACTGTGGTGTGTGTCTGATTGTGATCAAGTGAAGCCTTGATAAGGAGGCCCTGGCCCCCTAGGTAGTTGTTGCGCTATTGAAAAACAAATTATTTATAGTGGTAGTAGTAGTAGTAGTAGTAGTAGTAGTAGTAGTATTAGTAGTAGTAGTAATAGTAGTGGTGATGATGGTGGTAGTGGTGGTGGTGGTACCAGCAGGAGCAGCAAAGTGCCTTCATTGGTTGGAAGAATGAATCTGGATAAGGTGAAGTGACTGTAAATTGCCACATTATTAAGGTTGCGCCGTATGGCCAAACCACGCATTCCCGTAAGTGTTAATTTAAATCATCTACGATACTTGCCTACACAGGTATGTGGTCAGGAAAGAACGGTGTGAAGCAAAGTACTTGGTTAGTCTATATTCCCACCGATGCAGAACGTTACAATGTTTTGTGCTCAACACGTTTTTTATTTCCTGTATCAAAATGTTCTTTCTTTACACACATGAAAACAAGCAAAGGAAGAATGCCTTCAGCAGCACAAAGCACAATAACAAAGGACGAATGCCTTCAGCAACACAAAGCACAATAACAAAGGAAGAATGCCTTCAGCAACACAAAGCACAATAACAAAGGAAGAATGCCTTCAGCAACACAAAGCACAATAAGAAAGGACGAATGCCTTCAGCAACACAAAGCACAATAAGAAAGGACGAATGCCTTCAGCAACACAAAGCAAATCAACATCAAACGAGGATCCTGCACACAGTTCGGTGCGTTTCAAAGAACACCTGCTGGGTACATCAAGTCTGTCTGTCCGAAGTACCAGCTCTGAAACAACTTGCCTGATATTAATAAAATAATGACGCTGCCCGTATATACTTTCACTTTGTTACAGTTTTCTTCATTTAAACTGCCATACCACTTCAGAATGTAACCTCATGTCCACGTTTTCTTTCCCAGTCTTCACACAGCCATCTGACTCTTATCCTGTGCAAATTCCATTCTCTTCAATTCGTTTAAGTGGTCCGTAGATTGCTTAAGGTTCTGAATACATTTTAGTGTGTGTTTACGTCTAAGAAAACGAAATATACATGAATAAAAGAATACACCCTTTCTTACACAGTAAAAAAGGTAAAGCAGTCCCACTACAGGCCTGGACAGGCCCTGAGGGTTCCAGGAGGTTGAGGTTCCCCAGATTTCTAGACAATCGTCACTTGAAGGTGGTAAGATTGTCAGCCCTACGCACCGGCCGCCTTTACCCCCCAGGAAATATTTCTGGTACTCATTTCTGGCCGTGGGGTCATAGTGCGGCCGGAAGGATTATGCCAATGAAAAAATGCAATGACACCATCGGGAATCGAACCCGCGACCTGCCGGTTTGTAGCGCAGTGCCTCAACCAACTGCGCCACCGCGTGCCACAGATATCTTACACAGTACAAGCAGGAATACCGAATACCCATCCTTCTGCTGTAATAGGTTCCTTTCTTAGTCTGTGTCAAAGCATAGTATCCAAAACTTTAGACAAACCCAACCAAATTAATGCCATATCCTACACCAACAAACTGAGGGAACGCAAATGCAAGGCAAATGCACATCGTAAAAATAAGGGCAGATCCCAGTGGCCGCGCGGTCTAAGGCTTAGGTCTGCGGCCGAACGCTTGCTGGGATCGCGGGTTCGAATCCCACCGGAGGCATGGATTTTTTTGTCTTGTACAGTGTTTGTGTTGTCAGGTAGAGGTCTCTGCGACGGGCCGATCCCTCGTCCAGAGGAGTCCTACCGACTGTGGTGTGTGTTTGAATGTGATCAAGTGAAATTAAACAACCTCGACACCTGCTGTGAACAGGTAGAAGAGGGAAGGACTGCGAAACGGAACGATAAAGAAGGGCAGGCGAACAACAAATAATAATGCTTTCATACAAAAGGTAAATAAATAATGAAACGCTGTACTTACATGAGTGGTAGCTAATAATATGAAACATTTATGTACTTTCATGTACTTGACTCAGAAAACCACATATATATTAACCCTTTAAACACGAAGGGTATCTGTTTTATATAAAGACTCAGTGCGTACCGCGCTGTAAACACTCTCCACTTCGGTTATAAAAACCAGTCTCTTAATGTTTTATAAGGCAAAAGTTGCTGTTTGTTCTGAGATCCGTACAAAACACATAAACGCAATGTGGGCACCACGTAGAATTTTTTAATGTTAAACCTGGTCGTACGTAAAGTTACCGCTAGGCTTTAAAAGGTTAACACAAACACAAATAGCTGACTATTGCTGAAACCAACCTGCTTGGCCACAACGCCAGGCAAAGGCGCTGCTAATCGACCGTCACTGTCTGAAACTTTCATCCTGAAGAAAAGCCGAGACCAAACTCCGAGCACGTTCCATTTCGGGTGCGAATCACAGAGTAACGGGTAGAGAAGGGCGACAGCAGAAAGAAGGGGTGAGGATCAGAGAGCCAATGACCGAGTAGAAAGTCGATATCGTCACCAACACAGTACGTCACAGCTAGTGTCTGTTGTGACACAGTTTAACGACTAGGAATGTTCCCTCTAAGCTGCGCGGGTGCGCGGCTGCGCAGTAACTCAAATGCTCCCGCGCACGCTCACACTGAAATTTTGCCGCGCAGCTGGAATTTTCTTATTATGAATATTACAAGAAACTTTTAAAAGTGCCACACGTTCGTCTGGTCGTGCAAAAATTTTCTTCTCTGAGCAGTAGCAGGTCCGTGCAGCTGTAAAAAAAATTGAGGGAACGTTGTCTGTTACGTATTTCGATACATCTGAGGCTTCTTTCAAGCCAGATCGTTCCCTCTCAAGGGCTTCGCAAGGATTAGTATGAACCTTTGGGTGTAGAGCCTACAACGCTGCATATTATATTTATTTATTTATTTATTTATTTATTTATTTATTTATTTGTAGTCCACCCAGTCACGCATGTGACACCAGACACGTCAAATTCATTACATATGACATACATTTCACCAATATTAATTTATAACCCATATATCACAGAAAAGGAAAACCAACTTACAGAACATCACATTAAAAACGAATATACGTAACGACACACAAAAGTCACACACTCGTGTATTTAAGTATTAATACTTTATTTACAGAGTAACTAAGGTAATAAAATATGCATAGTGATAAATAATTCATAAAATATTCAATAAGACATACACTCATCCACAGAATAAAATATATGTTGCAGTAGAAAATATTTTAGCTATCTTTCAAATTCCTGTAAGTACGGAAAAATTGAGAATCAACCAGCCGGTTTAAAATTTGTCGGTTACAGTCCATTATTAACTAAGTTAGTCACCTCTGCCTGTGACAGCAAGTGCTTACAACAAGGAGGACCGGCTTAAGCAAGACCACTACAAAAACTACAATCGCTGTGAAGACACATGTGACAATATGGAGTACTAAAAAAAACACCATTCGACACAAAAACAGAATATCAATTTATGTACTCCTCGCAGAATATCTATGTACTGCGCAGTTATTGAAGATAATCCAATTACGCATGATTTACTCATCAAAAACTGGTCCTAACAGTTTTAACTTAATATGTACCATATATGCAAAGTATAACAATTTTGTAATGTGAAGGCCATCAATATTTTATCTCAGCCAATGTAGAGTTTTGTGAGTTTTTGAAAATCGAGCCTGAGGATGGCATACTATGCCGAAACTTGTCACCCTTTTAACTTTTTAATTTAGCAATAAATAGTTACTTGTTGGCTGCTTGACTGTCTTTTTACTTATATATACATTAAGTATAGCCAACTGGCACAATGAGTGTTAAATCAACCCTTTAAAGACGAAGCGTATCTGTTTTATATAAGGAGTCAGTGCGTACCGCGCTGTAAACACTCTCCACTTCGGTTATAAAAACCAATCTCTTAATGTTTTATAAGGCAAAAGTTGCTGTTTGTTCGGAGATCTGTACAAAACACATAAACGCAATGTGGGCACCACGTAGAACTTTTTAATATTAACCCTTTACAGACGAAGCATATCTGTTTTATACAAGGACTCAGTGCGTACCGCGCTGTAAACACTCTCCACTTCGGTTATAAAAACCAATCTCTTAATGTTTTATAAGGCAAAAGTTGCTGTTTGTTCTGAGATCCGTACAAAACACATAAAAGCAATGTGGGCACCACGTAGAATTTTTTAATGTTAAACCTGGTGGTATGTGAAGTTACCGCTAGGCTTTAAAAGGTTAACTAAGAAAAAACGTGGTGTTTGAGGGACGGTTACGATTAATTAGCAAGTTGACACAAGGGTGTGGTTTTCAAAATCGAAGCGGTAGCTACATGTCTGCGATACTCTGCCGTGCGGTCCATGACATCTGAATACTCATTAAGTGCAGCGTTAAACAAGAAACATCAGAGCACCGCATAAGATGAGAAGCAGTAATGGTTTGTGAGCTGTTCATTTCTTAAGCCACGTGATGACACTTACTTAAATTAAGTTTATTAGAACCTGTAAAATTTTCAAAGAGATAATCAACGGAGGTAAACCACGTTGTTAAATGAATTAGACTTCGAAACTAAATTAAAATGAAACGTGCACAGAAATTCTAGGTTAAGTGTACGAAGAGACGTACCAAATTTTATTAAAATCAGCCAAGACAGTCACAAGTGAAAAGGTGTCGAGAGGCAGGGAATTTTCAGTGGGACTTCAAAATGTGTTAATTGAAATAAAATTGAAAAAAAAACGAGACAACGTTAGGCCTCTTCTTAATGTTTCTCTTTATCAGCTCCTCGTGGTCCACCCTTCAGTGCAAAACGAAGTTACAAAGCTGGACATGAACCTCTGCAAGCCGAATTTTTCTTGGGTAATTTCGACGGATGTCGGCAGTTGGAATACTGAATGACGCTTCAGGAAGTGTACGGGATACACGCCTTGCCTTCTGAACACAGCTGAACTGCAGGAACTTGAAATCATTAACACCAATTTGTTTCGGCCGTGTATTAAATATCAGCATTTTAAGTCAACTCTTTCTGGGTCTAGGTACGAAATCATCATCGTCGTCGTCGTCGTCATAATAATAATAATAATCGTCGTCATCATTATCATTATGATCATCATCATCTTCTTCTTCTTCTTCATCATCATCATTGGCGCAAAAGCCCTCCAGGAACCAAGGCCTTCCTTAGTTGCTTATCCCAGGTTTGCCGGTTCAAGGCAACACTCTTCCAGGTCCTTATACCGATGGCTTTGCTGTCGTTGTCTATGGAGAGACAACACATTCCATGTGCGAAAAGTCAGTTCCTTAGTAACGCCGCCAGGTCGTGCTAGGTAGGAAGTAGGACTAGCGATGTGAATCCAATTTTAAGTCCAGTGAGAAAGCTACATCTGTCTACACAGTTAAATATCAAACGATAGTGATTACCGGTTAACTTATTGTTGGGATCTGGGTCAAATTTTCTGGTAAATTTAATTTTGATTTTTGGAAAGTTACTTTACGTAAAAGTGTAAAAGGTAAGTACTTTATTAAGAGAAAAAGTTTTTTTACCCCATGTTCCATAGACAATTAATTTGAATTTGTAACCATAAATAAATTATAGTTTTTAGTAAAGCGATTTGTTTTCGATTTGTGCCAAAAAAAAAGTTTAAATTGGCTAAGTATGAATTAAGAATATATCAAAACAGACTAAAGACTGAAAAAACCCAGCTTGCTAGTACTTCGGAATATTTCGCTTGTGTTCTCATCGCAATGTTTGCGACGATTGGACGAAGAAAATGTTTGTATTTTCAGTAGCATTACTAATTTACGAGGTGGAAATATGTTGAAAACAGTCAAGGATATTTACATTTTAACTGCTAATGCCGAAAATAATATAACACGTCCTCTTCTAAGTAACTTGCCCTTGAGCGGTCCTTTATGCGAGTGTATTTATATACAGCCTATAGCGGCAAAATTAAGAATTTTGTTGACTGCAGGTACATTGTTTAGTCAGATAATTCCCTGTAAGATTTAAGGCGTTTCAAAGGAAATTCGTCTATATTTACGAAATGGTTAAGCCGTTAAGAATTATTCTATATTCCGAAATGGTTAAGCCGTTACGAATTATTCTATATTCCGAAATGTTTAAGCCGTTAAGAATTATTCTATATTCCGAAATGGTTAAGCCGTTAAGAATTATTCTATATTCCCAAATGGTCAAGCCGTTAAGAATTCTTCTATATTCCGAAATGGTCAAGCCATTAAGAATTCTTCTATATTACGAAAGGGTTAAGCCGTTAAGAATTCTTCTATACTCCGAAATGGTTAAGACGTTAAGAATTCTTCTATATTACGAAATGGTTAAGCTGTTCAGATCCTGCGTCTTGTGTGCAGTTTATATCTCAGCACGTCCACGTCACAAACTTCCATCGAAGAGTGTCTTCAGCACAAAGTAATCTACATTATACAGCTGTAAGCACGTAGACTGCAAGTACAGGCCAGAAAACCCCTACCTTGATATTACGTAAAAATCAAATTGATAAGACGTCTACAGCGTACGGTAAGTTATTTATTACAATTCTGTAGCAAACTAGATGTTCGACGTAAAATTGTGCATTATTGTGTCTCGGCTGGTACTTCGATCACCAGGACAGTAATAACAGCTGCTGTCAGGCGATGAAAACACTCGATTGAAATGAAATCAGACTTAAATACGTGTACTTAATATGTGTACTTTACAAATTCACTGTGTCATACTTTGGACCCTGCTTAGCCAACGAAAGACACATGTATAGGATATTCGTAAGAAATCTGAAACCTCCAATTAAAGTGCTGGAATAAAGAAAACAGTTCCGCGAATGGCATTTGACATGTAATAAAAATTACACCAGACTTTATGTGCATAATCGGAAAAGAAGCTGTGGTCATTGACAGACTGCATACCTCTTTCCCAAATAACCGTTTGAAATTTATGTTTTAATTGAAAATGGCTCTCAAAAACTGCAGACTAATTTGCATACCCACAGAACATCCCTGCTTACAGATTATAGAATGCTTAACAATTTATGAATCAAATAAGAGGAAATTTAATTTTCTGACACACTTATCTTCGTATTTTTCTGGTACTTAGCCAAACATTGATCATTCTTATCTCTTATCATGTTCATATTTGGTAGTCACATTCTTTTTAATCCAAATTTATCTTCAGGGTTACATGTGGTAAAAATGTTCTTGCAAATGACTTTTTGGATTTCTCTTTAACATCGTAATTCTGTAAAGTTATAATAATACTGACAGAACCAAAATACCTTAACCGACAGTCGTCTTTCCTTGTCACACCCCCCTCGGTAAATTGAGCCATAGGGTCAGTGAGGGGGACCTGAAAAAAAAAAGTAGAATTTTTAGTACACCTGGAAGAGAAAACATCTTGGTTAGTAAATTAAAACTTTGCTATAGAACTCCGTCAACACGCCACGTTCTTCTCTGAATTCCGTGTCGTCTCGTTGCGGTTCTCGGACGTGTCCCTTTATCGAGACGAAGTGACGTCAGTCTGAAACAGTGCGATCAAAATATTAGAATGATTTCAGGCTTCCGCCGCAACGCTGATGAGATTTGCGCTCTTCTTGGGTATTACGCAGCGTCGAGTGGTGATTCTTTACCGACGTTTCGGGACACTATCGGTCCCATCTTCAAGGGTCTCAGCCTTTATCGACGTTTCGGGACACGTATCGGTCCCATCTTCAAGGGTCTCAGCCTTTATCGGCGTTTCGGGACACGTATCGGTCCCATCTTCAAGGGTCTCATCCTTTATCGACGTTTCGGGACAACGTGTCTGTCCCATCTTCAAGGGTCAAGAAGTCCAAGAAGAATGGATTATTTTTAATATATCAGAAGACAGTCTTCCAAATTAACCTTTTAAATGGGACAGACATTTTTCTCCATTAAGCCTAACAATTTGACGGTCCTCATTTTCTATTGCAACCTGCAACTGATCCACAATTTCCTAACAAACTGGCCTGGTTCCCCCCACCCACGCAGTTTTACTAATTTAGAAGAAAATGTGCTATAAAAATTGGTTGGAAGAGTCGCAGGTTGGCTGTGCCAAACAAAGTTTCTAAAAATAAAATTGCGGTGACAAAAGAAGCTTGCCACAGATTTGATTCTTCGCTGAGATAGGCAAAATGACTATCAAGCTGAAACAAGTCAAACAGAACATTAGAATAACACGTGGTTTCCTCCAACCCTTTAAAGACGAAGCGTATCTGTTTTATATAAGGACTCAGTGCGTACCGCGCTGTAAACACTCCCCACTTCGGTTATAAAAACCAGTCTCTTAATGTTTTATAAGGCAAAAGTTGCTGTTTGTTCTGAGATCCGTACAAAACACATAAACGCAATGTGGGCACCACGTAGAATTTTTTAATGTTAAACCTGGTGGTATGTAAAGTTACCGCTAGGCTTTAAAAGGTTAAGCAGAGTCGAGGACATTCTTCCGAACGAGTACGATGGAATATGAGAAAATTTCCTCCAACCATAAATAATTTTATTGTCTTCGTTTTCTTTTGCAAGGAGCAGCTGATCCATACATCCTAACAAACGTCCTGGTACCCTCCCACTGCCCAGTCCTATTAAATTTGGAAGAGAAAATGGGAAAATAATAAAACAACGGAAGAGCTGCAGCTTGTCGAGACCAAATTTCATAGTTTAACAGACTTAAGGACCTCAAACAAAAAGTTTTGCCAAAATTTTCAAAAATTCTCAGTCCTCTTATTCAAATCTAAAGTGTATGTGCTTCATGATAAATTCCAAGCGCATGGCTTGCTTTACAAAGGCACAATCGCGCATGTGCATTTGGCACTGTTGGCTCACGTAGTGTCCCGTAACATGAGTGGCAGTTTCTGACACGTGCAGGCGATGAAAGGTTTCCCCTCCTCCCCCTACGCCATCCTAACACGAAGGAGAACAGAAGCCACAACAACATGTTAGGTCCGCTCCGCTCACCTCCTCCGGCTGCCAGTACAAACCGGGCGAGCTCCACATCCCAGTGTAGAGTGTGTTAATGTTGCAATGACATCCTGTAATATCTATTCTGCGTGTACATGGAGATAGGGCTGGTTCTCTCTAGGACCTACGGGAAGAATTGAATGCAGACACCACTTTTGGTGCAGACACGTCACGTTCCTTTGTAAACATCGCATAATTTAATGAAAGCAAGCGAATTTTAATGTACTGATGGATTTTTAAATTATTTAAAAATTAAATTTTTAAATTATTTAAAAATCCATTATATAATGAAAGAATAAATCATAGGTAGGCCTATAATCAGATATCCTGTTCGTGACGAATCTACCGTAAATTAAGTGAAAATAGGTAGGCAAGGAGTTTCACGCCACTCCGTCACTTGAAGAACAAATAACAAAAGCAAACGTGTTAACTCTCTTCTCTGGTGTATTGCAATCAATTCTGGACTGAAGAGGCCACAACTTAAACACGAGGCCAACCTCAAAATTCAAAAGGTTTTACTTAAATAAATTAAAGGCAAAAATTTAAATTTTCGTGAATATATTTTGCTTCCTCCAATTCAAATTTCTTCGGTAGAAAGAGTTTCCATCGTATTGAAAATAGCCTGCAGAACAACCTGAGTACCCTATCTACGTTCATAGACTCTTTCCATGAAATGTTCACGATTAATTTTGTGCGTCTCTCCGCGACCTCTCCAATTGTTGCTTCCGTCCGCCACTGGCTGAAAAACACACAAGAGCGTCAAGTTTTCTGCAGCCTGCCGACACACTAGGCTACCAACGTGGCACCGCACATTGGCACTGTCTGATATCTAAATACCTGCCTACCTAACACTACGAAAACCTAACATCGCGACCTAACCAGCAAAACCCTGCTGGGTGCGGAGGGGAAAAAAAAATACAAGGAACACACAAAAACAGCAAACACTAAAATATGTAGTGATGCCTCTGAAATACAAGCTACCAACTCGACGCTTACATGCTACAAAGCCCTACGACTCTAAAACGCACCAAAGCCTGACTGATACGGAGTGGTTTTGCAGTTCTAAGTGATTCAACCAGCGACCCTTACTGAGCGAGAAGCAACGAGGGGATAAGAAATGACCACCTACTATTATAACCCCCGGCGCGCTGCGGATGGTGTTTTTATGACGTCGCATAGTGGACGATGAAAGTTTCCATGTAATGAAGCTTGCAATCGCAGTGGACATGTATGTCGAGTTGGTGCTGATGCAGATGATGGTATTGTTGTAGTGTTGTTGGTGTTGCTGCTGTTGTTGTTGTAGCTTATTAGGTGTGAATTAAAGCGAGATATGTCACTTCCACTTATCACTGATCGTTAGCCACGACTGAAGCTATATGAAAGGGCATAATTTTTTACTATTTTGTTCAAATCGCTGAACACATCTTACACTTAAAACACTTTCTCTGTTTTGATACTTGACACGGGAAACAAACCGTTTCTTACACTGAACACACTTCCACTTCAATCACTTTGCGAATGAAGCTACGTATTTTCACTCGTAGCTTGTAAATTTCAATTGCACACGCTACAGCTAATAGCAGGTTCTTACTTTTTAACCTTTTAAAGCCTAGCGGTAACTTTACGTACCACCAGGTTTAAAATTAAAAAATTCTACGTGGTGCCCAAATTGCGTTTATGTGTTTTGTACGGATCTCAGAACAAACAGCAACTTTTGCCTTACAAAACATTAAGAGATTGGTTTTTATAACCGGAGTGGAGAGTGTTTACAGCGCGGTACGCACTGAGTCCTTATATAAAACAGATACGCTTCCTCTTTCAAGAATTAAAAAATTCTACGTGGTGCCCACATTGAGTTTATGTGTTTTGTACGGATCTCAGAACAAACTGCAACTTTCGCATTATAAAACATTAAGAGATTGGTTTTTATAACCGAAGTGGAGAGTGTTTACAGCGCGGTACGCACTGAGTCCTTATATAAAACAGATACGCTTCGTCTTTAAAGGGTTAAATTAAATAGATTCTTGAAGCACTCCATCGGTTCCGTACAAAGTAAAACCACCACAGATCGTTTGCACACACCACCTAGTCCTAAAAAGGGCGTTCTTGTGACTAGTGTTATACTTACGTAGCTGACACTAGATCGCCCTAGGGAAAGATGGATGAACAAATAATAGTAGGGAGTGCCTTGCGTGAATACTGTTGTGTACTTCCATAAACGCAGCCAGGTGTTGCTATTGCCTTTGATAAGTTTTCGAAATTGTAAAAATAAGACTTATGAATGTAAAAAAGTGATAAGTTTTAATCCGCCACGCTTCATTTGGATGGGATCGTTTATTTATAAACTAAATTGGACGCGTCTCCTGCGCTGTAAGAAGATGCCAAACCTTCCTGTACGCGCTCCTCGATTGGTTCCATACAAAAGTAAAACCACCACAGATTTTTTGCACATAACACCCAGTCCTAACTGAAGGAGCGTTCGTGTGACTAGTGTTATACCTAGGTGGCTAACACTGGCTTGCCCTACGAAAAATGGATGTCCAAACAATCTAGAGACTGAATCTTGCGAAAACAATTTTTATTTATTAAATGGTCATTGAATCTATCCTTCCGAATAACTTCATAAACGTGTTTCCATATTAAAATGTAAAACTTTTGTTACCACGAATAAAATATTTAAATAATTTATGATCGCGGTTATAGATGAAAGAATTAACCGAATACATAAGGTTGGAAATATTCCTTCACATGTAACCAATTCAAGAAAATGCACTTCAATAAGATGGCATTTGACGGCAACTTAAACTGTTGGTGGCCACTTCACTCGACCACACACACACACACGAAAATCCGCACTAAGACTGACCTAACTCTGACAGGTAGCAAGCACTGCAACCCTTGTGCGGAATCAAGCATTCACTTGTTTGTAACTAGTCATCCCCTACTGGACAGATTATGTACTATTAAACTACAAAACATGAAATATCTTCGAAAATTCATACATTTAATTTATAGTGGTCTTTTGTTAAAAGTTTCTTTTAATTTTTTCAATCTAATTATATATTACTTTTCTTAACACATATGTTCTTTTTCTCGTTTGTAATAAACTCAGAATTGCAAGCTTTACATCTTGAGAGTCGATTCACATTCTACGGCACGACACGACACGACAGGATACGACAGGACAAAATATTCTTTTATGGTTTTGACATGCTCAAATTCACACTAGTCCGTCACGGACACTTAACGGCGAAGACAGAGTCGTTGGGTTTGAGAGAAGAGAATATTTTGCCTGTCTGTTTACTGACGGTAGATGTGAATGCACGCTTGTTTTTTTCGTGTCGTGTCGTGCCGTATAATGTGAATCGACCGGGGCCGGACCGCGGAGAGTTCGCGCCTCCAAAAACAACGCAGTACACATTCAACAACACATTCTCACTCAACTGTAAAGTGCAACCCTAGTGTAATGGTAACGAAAATTCTCCCTGAAGATGACCCAGCAGGATCGAAACATGTAGGAGTGTGTTACGATTGATGATAAAACTCGCTTTGTGTATTTGTTGATGATTAGTGTTTTTTGTATGATATAGTGCACGGACATGGAACACATTAACCTTTTAAAGCCTAGCGGTAAGTTTACATACCACCAGGTTTAACATTAGAAAATTCTACGTGGTGCTCACATTGCGTTTATGTGTTTTGTACGGATCTCAGAACAAACAGCAACTTTTGCCTTATAAAACATTAAGAGGCTGGTTTTTATAACCGAAGTGGAGAGTGTTTACAGCGCGGTACGCACTGAGTCCTTATATAAAACAGATACGCTTCGTCTTTAAAGGTTTAAAAAATTCTACGTGGTGCCCACATTGCGTTTATGTGTTTTGTACGGGTCTCAGAACAAACAGCAACTTTTGCCTTATAAAACATTAAGAGACTGGTTTTTATAACCGAAGTGGAGAGTGTTTACAGCGCGGTACGCACTGAGTCCTTATATAAAACAGATACGCTTCGTCTTTAAAGGGTTAAAAAATTCTACGTGGTGCCCACATTGCGTTTATGTGTTTTGTACGGATCTCAGAACAAACAGCAACTTTTGCCTTATAGAACATTAAGAGACTGGCTTTTATAACCGAAGTGGAGAGTGTTTACAGCGCGGTACGCACTGAGTCCTTATATAAAACAGATACGCTTCGTCTTTGAAGGGTTAAAAAATTCTACGTGGTGCCCACATTGCGTTTATGTGTTTTGTACGGATCTCAGAACAAACAGCAACTTTTGCCTTATAAAACATTAAGAGACTGGCTTTTATAACCGAAGTGGAGAGTGTTTACAGCGCGGTACGCACTGAGTCCTTATATAAAACAGATACGCTTCGTCTTTACAGGGTTAAATATATAGAAGTCTCTATTTCATGCAAGTGGGACAGAGTGTTTTAAAATCCGTAGGATTCCACAATCTCATTCTTCTTGTCTTCATCCGCTGCAGATATAAATAGCAGAAATCCAAAAAGAAACAACCCACTTCATACTTCACATTTTTATGTTATTATTTTGATGTGGGCCCAGTAGCACCTGGACTGATTTTTTGCAAGTACTTTTCTTCCCCATCCTTATATTATTTTTCCTCTGATGCTGCGTACTCATTCATCCAGCCGTTATCTACACTATTTGACCGTTTGTAGTGTAATATTAACCTGCATTATACATAAACACTCAGTACAGTGACAATAAACACAGTCACACACACCAGAGTATATATTTATTTTGCACAGCATGCCATTATACTCTAAGGTTGTGCCAGTATACTACATGTTTCGGCTGGGCCGAGCCATCATCAGGTGAATGTATAAATGTTAAAACCCAGATCCTTAATCATATAATATAAAATAGTGTGAAAACAGTACAAAAGCATTAGTGAAACGTCACCAGTTGATTGTTTTTTATAGACTGTAAAACCATTCAGAGGAGAACTGGAATAACGTAACCCTGGGCTAATATAGTGAATGATTCTACATCCGTCCGTACGTTGGGCATTCGCTTGCTGGGATTGTGGATTCGAATCCCGCCGGGGGCATGGATGTCTGTCTGTCGTGAGTGTTGTGTATTGTCAGTTAGAGGTCTCTGCGACGGGCTGATCACTCGTCCAGAGGAGTTCTACAGAGGGTGTGTGTCATTGAGTATCATCAGGTTCAACAATAACCCCTCTACAGCCACAATCAGAAGGGAGACAGAGGTCAAGCTAAGAAAGGAAGCAAAACTGGCAAATCCTGATCCTGTCAGGTCTAGCGGACGGGTACGCATTGCGCCATTCTACCGTCCCGCTACACCTGACCTCCAGATCAGTGTTCACCACTGGTCTGGGTATGTTTATGACCCATATTCTTCCCAAATTTCACATGCTTAGCTCCACTGCTTCATTACCTATCGCAATCAAATGGAAAGCCACAGAATAATTTCACACGGTCACCACATTACTGCCTAAATTCTGTAAAACTGGCCTTTAAAAAGTTGCAAAATTTTTCAAACATCTACAAGCACTGCCGTGCGTCATTTCAGTACCTTGAAGTGGCGTCAGTGACGCTAATTTGCGAGTCAGCCATCTTGTTATTGTGCATTGTGATGACTTAAAATTAATGACATGGGTAGCCTGCAGGGGCGTGACTGTTGTACCAAGTTTCATATAAAGTCAACCACCTGGTGAGGAAAACACCCTAAAAATGTTGCCAAATCAGGCACCATATACTGAATCCATTTTGCTCCTCATATTCTTTACTTTAACAGCCTATAGTTTACCAGGCCACTACAGCATCAACATCAGCCTGACGACTGGTGAATCTTTTCTTGTTTCTTCAGAGTTAGACCTGAAAGTTCTTTTCTTCAAAATCGAAACGACCTGTTATCATCCTTGCTTTTCATGCTGGCCACATAAAATTACACGAAAATACTAAACTTACTGTTTTATATAATGTAATGGACACTACATAAGCATTACAGATGTCGACATTCGATAGTCACGGCTGTTTATTTTGGTATGCAGCTTTGGTTGCACTCAGGTTTACTGCTTATGTAAAAAGCACAGTGGCGTAAGGTGTAGCCGGTATGCTGTTACAGAAGGGTCCTTCGTAAAGAGATGCATTGTGAGCATAAGGACATTGTAAACTGTCCATTTGTAGACACGAAGTAACTACCCCTACCGTCACTTCACATCAAGTTGGAATCCATGAAAAAATTTGTGAAATCCATGACCTGGAATGAAGAAAGTTTATGGTGCCTCCAGCAGTGATTTACAATTACCAGGAACGGAACACAAAAGGACTCTTCGTCGGTCCTCACGTACAGCGGTGACAAGAAGTACTGGAAAGAACTGCAAAGAGAAGCTTGGAAAACACTCGGATTGGCTGTTGACGTTCTGAACAACTGCAAAACACTCATCTTCCAGCAATCCATGAAATGTCAGCTGCAAGCAACGTGAAAGGACAAAGGCTATTAGATGAAATGGACTCTGGCTGTGCTGTCCGAATATTGGCAGTTTAAAGGAGAAGCTCCAGTTACATACAAGACAGAGTCGAGTGGAGATGGATTTTGAAAGTCTATATTTTTCATTTCTCACGCCATTTTGTACTAATAACAGGAAAACAATTTGTTATCAAATTTTCCTTTATTAAGTTTAATATAAACCTGTATCAAAACAAAATAGCGTTTCCTATTTTTAGTTTTAGTATAAAAACGTGACTGGTTTATAAATATTCCAAATTTTAAATACTCATAGAAAATCGAAGTCCTGAGCTACACCGTGACAGCAGCCAAAGATCTCGCATAATTTCACCTTAACATTAAGAAAATTAGAATTCTGGAAAACTACGAGGGCGAGTCAAATGCAAAACTTTGGGACGCGAGAAAATCCAGACCCTACTCTGTGCAGCTGTAGGCACAGCAAGGCGTTAGCATGGGATTTTGTGGAAACTCAAGTTGGTAGATAGAAGACGTAAAGAAAGGTCATGGGTCTGGTCATACAGTACTGGCAGCAGATTGTGATATGGATATCGAATTCTGGTCAAAGTTACAAACGGCAGAAAGGCTACACGAGAGCAAAAAGTTTGGTTAAAGTTACGAAAGAGAAGGTCAACAGTACAGGCCTCGCACTTATGTGGCAGAATCACCGAGAAAGTTAATTTCAGACAAACGAGAAAGTTGATATAAGAAAGACGTGTTTGGCAAAGTGTTGGTAAAGAACTCGCCAGTGTTTTATCAAGACAGGAACTACGGCTGGAGTACAGAATGTTCTACTAAGAACTAAGTGGGATTGCGTGATTCGTAGCAGGAGTTTGGAAATTGTGAGGAATTAGAAAGCAAATGGATAACGGAAGTTGCCCGCTATGCTTAGGCAAGGGAGAGGTTAAACACACATTTTTCAGCCGTGCAGCAACTAGGAAATGGAAAGTGGAATTTCTGGGTAAAAAATCATTGGACATGAATGGGTTGCAGATTACAGGGAAATATAAAGCTGCACAAATAAAGCATTTGCTGCATTCAGGAAGGCACTTAAAAGCAAAATATATATCATCATCATCATCATCGGCGCCACAAATCATAAAAAGTCTTGACTTCCTATTCTCTTTTTTGTAGGCTTCACCATCACGCTGAGATACGCCACATTCGGTAGGACTCCTCTGGACGAGTGATCGGCCCGTCGCAGAAACCTCTATCTGACAACACACAACACTCACAAGAGACAAACATCCATGCCCCCCCCCGTCAGAACTCGAACCCGCAATCTCAGTAAGCAAGCGGCCGCAGATCCACTCCTTAGACCGCGCGACCACCGGGATCGGCACTGTTATAAACAGTTAACCACAGTAAACGTTGGTAAATAATACAAGTAGTTAACATGCAGGGGACTGGATCAGTTAATCAGTGCCTTGGCCCAAGAAATACGCAGAAGACGCTGGGACTGAACTCTGCAGTATTATTATTACGATGTCGTCTCCTGCCACAGGCCATTTCACCCCGGTACTCCCCTTGAACCAGCGGTGATCCGCCCTGCTCAGGTATCAAGTTTCATACCGCAGTGCTTTCCGTATTAAGTGTGACGTTCCAAGTACAGCCGTCTTCTGTAGCGAATCTATTGAATGTTTTCCTGGCATGGCTTCTAAATTTTTCCTTAAACCTCTTGTTACCATTCCGGTGGCTCCAATTACCGCTGGTGTAATCACACATTTCATGTGCAACGTTCGTTGTGTCTCTGCACATAAACTCTTGTATTTCAGTTTCTCTTCTGCTTCCTTTTGTATGACATTCCTGTCCGCTGGTATTGCCACGTCTATCACTACGCATGCTTCCTCTTTCTTGTTTTTAATTATTATATCTGGCTTATTTGCCGTAACTTCTCTGTCTGTATACCCCTTGATTCCATAACACTGTCACATCTTCATGTTAACATACTGGTTTGTGTGTGTGTGTGTGTGTGTGTGTGTGTGTGTGTACCATTTATCTGTCGTTTCGATGCCTAGTGCTCTGCATATTGAGTAAGGCAAATGCAAACTACCTTTATCGTGTCTCATTAAATATTCATTCTTCACCAAAATGGGACATCCTGAAGTAAGGTGGTCAATATTTTCTTCATGTTGTTTACATAACCGGCATTTATTGTCAGTTTCTTCCTTCAAAATTTTGTTTTTAAAATAGTTTGCACTAACTGCTTGACCTTGTGCTGCCACTATTGCACTTTCTGTTTCTCCCTTAATGTTTCCAAATATTAACCATTGATATGACTGTTCATTATCCACCAGTTTTTCACCTAAGGTATGTGGAAATTGTCCATGCAACATTTTCCCCCACCATCTTTCTTTTGCCTTCTCTGCTATGCTGTCCTTTATGTCTTGTTCCTTTCTGCAGTTCTGTCCCGAGGCTGCTGGCTGTCAGCACCGTTGCTGATTTAGTGTTGTTTTGGTGCGTTCTAACAATTTGTATTAGTGGATCTTCAGTACTGTCTACATATTCCATCAGTTTTGTAATTTCTATTATGTAAGCTTCTTCTAACTGCATCAGCCGCCTTCCCCTGTATTTTATGGAAACATATAAACGGTCTACATCTGCCTTTGGGTGATGCTGTCCATGGATGATTAGCAGTTTTCTCGTTTTCCTATCCAATTTTCGCAATTCTTCTTGGTGCCAATTAATAATTCCAAAACTATATTTAAGTACTGGTACTGCCAATGCTCCAATTGCTTGTATTTTATTCTTTGCACTTAATTTGGTGTCCAAAACTAACCTCAATCTCCTCAAATTCTTCATCTTCTCTTCAACTTCTCTTTCTCACTGTTGTGCTGTATAAGATGCCTGCACTGTGTGCAGAATATTTGGGACTGTGTTGAAAAATGACAAAGCTTTACTGACATCAATCACACCATATTCAGTCCAACACAGCGCACTCTGTTACCTCCGGATATCCTATACTAGAATGCCTTTTTGATCAACCAATACAGAATATCTGAAAATAATAGAGTGCATTTTTTGGACTGAATAGTGTGATTTGATTATCGACAGCGCACAGTACGAATAATATAAGAACTCTACTGACATCTAGCTTGTAAGATGTTCTTAAGGCTTTCATTAGACTCACCTACGCACACAGAATTATAAGATCAATTGTAGGTGAACTCTCAGAGCTTTCCCACCAGCCCGCAACACAGACACTGCCATATATTATGGTGGAAGAGCAATTCCTGGTTCCTACACAACAATACCCATGGAAGTAATTATTTATGCACATCACTGCCTATGCACAGGCAGAAGTACTTGGCTCTTCACCTACATGTGGTTGCACTCCTTCAATTTGGCGGAGAAAAGTGGCAAGTGGCAGCCTCTTGTGAACGTGGCAACAAGTTTCTGGGTTCTGTAAAAGGTGAGGAATTTATGAGTAGCTGAATAGATCTGTCAATTATAAAACCAACATATGCATATCTAACATATACAACAATACAATCTGTCTATTTAATATTGTACGGTTTCCGTGCAGTTAATTACTACGCAATTTTTTAATAAAACCAACTACTGCACAATTACATCTGTATATTCTCCGACATGTTTCGGCTGTAACTATTCGACAGTCTTCAGAGAAAATGTTTTTCCTTCTTGATAGAGTTGGCACTTGCGATATACACAATGTGCATACAATCTGCATTCTCCCAACATACTGACAAGATGTTTAGGCACAGATTTTAATAGAGTTTAACCGTTTTTATGTATATCAACAACAATTTTAACATAAACTCTTAACATATGACAGTAATTGTAAACATAGATATTAATAAGCACTAATGTACCATATGCTGCTCTGTCAAGAAGAAAAACATTCTCCCTGAAGATGGCCAAATAGTTGCAGCTGAAACGTGTCGGAGAGTATACAACTGTAATTGTGCAGTAGTTGGTTTCATTAAAAGATTGCATAATACAATCTCTTGTTGACTCCTACATGTTTCGGTAGAACACTGCCATCTTCTGGGATTCTATACACCAATATATCAAACTCACGGGAGTATACAACATCACAATAGTCATATACGTTATACCACAGCGATTTCTGCAGCTGACTTCAAGATTGTAAGACTTCATAAAATGTGGTTAAAATTCTATATGCTGGTATATTGACGTAGTTTTTGCCATTGCATACCAACATATAACTGTATTCTAGGCCCATTACGGATCTTGTCCCCGTATCACGTGTCACTGTTCACTGTGTACAACGTAGCGCATTACAGAAGACTATATTGTTCTGTATGTTAAAGGTGCATATGTTGGTTTCATACATGAAAAATTTAGTCAAAATGCATGGGATGAATACGGTTAAAACAGCTCAAAAGATGTTTGTGACTGGTCCACAGTGTTTGTCACAAGAATGCTGTGTTATAAATACAGCAAGACTTAGTTTCCATTGTTCAACAGAGTTTGTTCAAACACCTGATATAATGGAGTGGCGTAAAAATAAAACAGACGTGTGTTTCCAGGTAATTTTATTGTTTCCATTGGGTCACCTACAAAACAGGGAGGGGAAGATGTTCGTAACACAAATGACCATGTGCAAAAAACATGAATATTTAATGTCTCATTATTTGGCCTTTACGCTAAAAGCGTGACATATTTGTGGAGTTATAAACACTCATCTAGACTGAAAGGCCTCCATACACAACCAGTACTACCTAGAACCTAACCTCACCACAGGGAAGGAAATAGTGCAAAAGTAGGAAGAAAGCCTGCAGCTTCACGGTGTTGCAATTGTCTACAGGGATGTTATGTCACTAAACTTTAAATTAAACTGTCACCACTAACAGAGTACTCTTGACAGTAACAAATGTGAAATGAGATAAGTAAATTATATGGAACAAATCAGGTGTGGGCAAAGTACTTCAGAGCACACAAGTACATTTCAATCTCAAAAAATTAAATAAAGGAACAACATACATATATAACGAAAGTCTATAAAAGTTAACACATACAAGCAATTTATAAAAGCGCCATTACTTATTGGGCTACGCCTTGTCTCTGAGCTCGCTGGTTAGCTACCTCTTATATACCTAGAATTATTACCAAATTTGTGTTTCTTTCTCATAATGACATGTACAATTACTTTCTTGGTCCACACTTTTTTAAATTTCAGAATACATTAAAAGCATTGAGAATAAACAATTTGCAAATAAAAGCTATAATTTTTGGGGCTGTTGCACAAAATGGATTAAGGCCTTTGCTTGTGCACAAATATAAGGTTGTCTTAGTTATACTCAAAGACAGAATTGCAAGTGGACTGCATTCGGAGACAGGACCTTAAATTCTACAGTTTACAGTATCCCTGAATTATAGCTGCCTCAGAAGAAGTGCAAAACAAGGTAGGAAATATCCATGGAACACAACATGTCTGACATATTCACTCTGTTATTCTCCCCACATAACAAAGTTTGTGAATACTGTCCACAAAATACCAACTACTTTAATAAAACACGGTCAGATTTCTCTCTGTATCTTGCTAGTAGATTTACAATTGATCACAGTATTTGAAGGGGGGGATTTACAATCAATATTCCTTAAATATCAGTAGTCAACACATACAATCAAACATGACCAATGCTCAACTACTTCTTCAGCCTCAATTCATATTGCACAGAGAACACTGTCTTATACAAGCCAATCATGCCAAGAGATGACGAACACAGAGAGGTCTCCATGTAAATTGTCTGTTATTTTTACCTATTTTAACCAAAATCAGAATATGTCAACAAATTTTATTAAAAACCCCCAAATATAAATTTCCTGAAAAATTTGCCTGGTGGGAGTATCTCTGAAGTATCAGACAGAAACAAGGAAGTTAAAAAGCTGCTTGTCACAACTGCTTTGTGAATGTGCCTAATTATGGGATGCAGCCTTATTACACAATATTTCAGGTTTTCTTTGTTCAAAGTACTGTTGCACCACTCTGTTCACATCATATAAACTTGCAATCCAGCGTAAGTAACTTGCGTCTATACTGGTGGAAATTAAAATGTGCTCTGTAGTTTGGAGAACTAATGACACAAAACATGCAAATTATGACCCACTGTCCAATTAAATAAGTGCAATCTGAAATTACACCGCCAGGAGCAGACACATCTATCTCTCTCACTCTCTCACACACACACACACACACACACACACACACACACACACGCACGCACGCACACGCACACGCGCACACGCACACCGTTTAATACACTACTTGTAGCAATCTGGCAGTATTGTAGGGGGGAATTACCTGAGGACTCACTGTTTCAATCATCATTGCATAGGCCTGGTAGCAGTGAATGGCACTAAAGTAAATGGCCAGGGATCACTGCTTCTACATGTTCCTTCAAAATTCTTTAATATCATATTTACCACTTCTAGACATACTTTGTATTCTCACTTCTCATTTTCTCTCATATTCCCCAACAGTTCTTGGGCTATCAACTCTGTCACAGCAGGGTTCAAGTCCATTTCAGAGACCTGCGCTGTCTACATCATCAGCATTGATGTGGTGAGGATGCGCCAGTCATTGGTATACACACATTTTGTGCCTTAGCCTGTCCTTCCATGCGCCTTCCTTATTGCTCTGCAGCTGCCCAGTGACAGCAGGTCACATTCAGCTGTCAGTTCTTTCTATACTGATCCTTAGCGGCTTATGCATACTTGTGTCTTTCATCATGAGATATGCTTTCAGCAGAAACTATGCAGTATATACTCACTTCATACTCTGTAGCAAAGTTATTGCTTGCTTCGGCATTATAGGTATTCAGGTGATTAAAAATTAACAAAGCAATTTTAAATGAGGAAGTTCTTTGTGTAATAGGCCAAAATATTCAACAAACTTCCAGATTTGTTCTGATAGTGACAGCCTGGGTGTCATTCTTGAAGAGTAACTAAAAACTTTTTTTTCAGCCACATGATGTTCGAAGACCTTGCTGTAAAGGTCAAATCTCTTGTGGATATTTGGCACTGAAATGCATGTCTCTCCTAAATGGGCGCTGCTTCCATGTTTTATATCCTTTTAAAATGGTTTCATAAATTCTGTAACACTAGCTGAGAGGTGGTATCTCAACATAACTGCAGCAGTTTCTTGTCTCATTTCACATGGGGTGGTACTGCGACTCCTTCCTTCCAGTCTTCTGACTGCCAAATGCTGCTCAAAATTCCACGTATCCATTGCATTCCCACTTGTACTGTGTCCGCCATGTCTACCATCACATCAACATCTCCTGTGAATTTCTTGTTATTCTTTGTACAATGGCAATTTTGATAAACAGCAAAACATCTTCTCCACCTGTACTCGCAATTACATTTCTCATCCCCAGTGCAGCATCTGCATTTCACAGTTCTTCACACTATGCCTTCCAGTTCCATTCATATTAACTGTTGCATTGTTATGTTTCACTGGTTTACATTTCTTATTACTGCAACAAATGTTCCTGTTATTTCCCGTATGTTGTTATTAAGACGAAGCGTAGATGTTTTATATAAGGACTCAGTGCGTACCGCGCTGTAAACACTCTCCACTTCTGTTATAAAAACCAATCTCTTCATGTTTTATAAGGCAAAAGTTGCTGTTTGTTCTGAGATTCGTGCAAAACACATAAACGCAATGTGAGCACCACGGAGAATTTTTGAATGTTACACCTGGTCGTATGTAAAGTTACCACTAGGCTTTAAAAGTTTAAAGCAAGACATTAGCAAGTTTATTCCAGGACTGCTTTTAGTTGCTCTTTCTAATCTTCTCCACCATTCTCTGTTTTCGTAACTTTCACTGAGGAGCTGGAGCAGCACTTCGGTACAGTGACTACGCTGGAAAGTCTAGTGTTGGAATCCTGGTACGGGCAACATGAGTGGCTGATACATGTAGCAGGTATTACTATGTTTATATTTTCATAAACTCGGGTGCATTTGTTGGTTTTAATTACCATATCTAGCATTCTCATCATGTTTCGTTATCTTTCAAACTGCAGTTTTTGTTACTTTGTTCCAAAGATATCTCCTGCTCTGATTGCAGCAAGTGCAGTAAACCTTCCCGATTCTTCAGCTGCTTGGACTTTACCAGTCGGTAAAGAGTTTTGTCTGAACTCTGCCCTCTCTGTTTTAATGTAACTTTGGTTTTATATCTATTCCAAAACTTGCTACTCACAATTGACATCTCCTTCCAAATATGCACTTGGTGTCCCTTCTTTTCAAATGTCTGCTCAAGCACTTCGTTGCGTTCATCTATGACTGCCTTGCACACTCCATCCCACCTGCATTTCTTCTTCATCTGACATACACACAGCTCTAGTGACCTTCCTCTCTCCCCATTAGATCCCATCACATCTGTATATTGTCCCTTGTCCTATCCCACTTTGGCATTCAACTCCCCCATAACGCATACATCCTCTCTACTAACAAATCTTCTCAATTATCAAAGAAACTATTATCTTCCCATGTCACAGAGCCAACTTGACGTGCATACTGCATAAATAACTCTAAAAAATGTTTACTTATCCTTCCACCGACATTTTGCACAATATTTTTTCAACCTAAGAACAGTTTTTTTTGGTTACTGAATTGAATAATGGCAAATAAAAGACAGAAAAAAGAAAATGAAAAGCTTGTGTTTTATGGGACCAATTTTCCCCTCTTTCAAATTTGACTCATTTGTAAAATAAAGTTCCTAATACCCATGGTCAATTGTGGGGCCCCCCCCCCCCCCCCTTGTTATTAGCCAACTTATGCATACGCTCAAAACTATTGCAACTTTACTCCCTTTGTGCAGTTCCTCCCCAGCCAGCACATTATAGCTGTTTACTTTATCACGCACTCTGTTCCACTAAACTCACATACATATTAATTTTCTTTCTCCTTTACTCTATCAATATTTATAGAATTCAGTACCTCATAACACAACACAAAGGCAACAAAATACAGGTAGCTTCTGGGTTACACGATATGCAGTTTATGTTAACCTGGACTTATGTACGAAGTTTTCATCAATACTGCAAATACTGCAATTATTATGTGTATTTTACTTTGTGTGTTTCATATGAAGAAAACTGAGATGAATAATACTTAAAACACATATACTGACATTGTAAAAACATATATATAACTGATAAGACATGATAAACAAGTGGGGGTAGGGTCAATTCTGACGTAAACTTTGGGTTACATAGAAGTGAGGACCAGAAGTTTATGTACATCAGAAACTGTCTGCATACATTACATAAACGTACACGGCACAGAAAATAATATATTGAAATAAACTGAGTTCATATAGTAGGCTGACAATAAAAATAAATATGCAAGGCAGGAAGTGTAGAATTCACCAACCAGGTTTAAAAGATCAGACTGCAGTGCTTTCTTCCAACTGGCATACAAACATTAAGGACCTGCTGTGCACAATAATAATGACGTACTGAACAAGACACCAGTCTGAGGTATTAGCTAGCATGTACATGCTACGATTCACTTTCTGGAACCACAACCACGTGTTCTAATCACATGTGAATCTTCTGGTGTTAAAATGTTGGCATTTTTTTTTATTATTTATTATTATGGAGGCCTAATATGTCATTTAAACAAAGCAAAGACAAGCAACAAGTCTCAGAACTGGAGAAGGGTTGAAAAGGTTTTGTTCTTAGTGCCATGTCTTCCTTCCACATTAATTGCAGGGTAAATGTGATCAGCCCTGGACGGTTTGTATCTTTCATTTTTACATTAAAAGTTTTGATTTTTTCAGCATGGAATTCAACAGTTTTACAATTTTATGAATTGCAATACACAATAATTTTTTTTTATTATGCACAAATGTAATGTTCAGTACTGGTATAAAAATATACATGCAACCCCACACCACAGTTCAGGCTTGTTCATGTCTTGCTAAGCCATTTACCAACCAAAGTCACGTATCATATATGCAACTACACAACTGTACAGTTTAAATCATGTGAAAGGACTTAATAATAATTATACTTGAATGTACAGCAATGTTTCTATTTCCTCCGCTGATATCTAGCTGCGGTGGACAACACAGTTAATGGAAGCAGTGAATTTAAATGACACAGTTTGATTCCTAGATCAATTCCATATTTAAATGATGTGCTATTCAATATTGGGTTTATCAGAAAATATCACTATGCATGCTATATGTGCTGCCATACCTGAAGGAATGTCAATAGCAACCAACAGTGGCTGCCGTAATTATTTTCTGATACCCCCATTGTACAGCTGCTGATCTCTGCTTAGAAAGCCAGTAAAATAATGTGACGTCCACTATCCGTTTTATGAACACACAACACAATAATTGGTCTTGGCTCATTAGCTTCCGATCTGCAAACCACCCTGTGATGATAGTAGCAGCTTAGCAATATCATCTTTACGTCTAAAATATTAAAAAATAGTATGTCTCAAGAACTATTCCAGCAACACACAATAAATAGAATACATTACTATCCAGCTGTAATGGTTCTTGAAATGGTTATACAAAAACCCTCACCATGCAGTAAACACACATACTGAGCCTATATTACAGTATGTACATTCTCATAATGATTTGATGGAGCAGGGCAGGGAACAGGTTCAAGCCGCTTGCTACCTGAGCACATAACAACCTGATGAGCAAAATGGCATATGTACTGTGGCGTATCAAGCCTTCAGAGCAACTTCCGTAACAGTCAAATAAAGCAACTCACATGACAAACATTCAAACAAATTAGAAGCCTTACGATGAATTCTACGTCAGTGTTATTCATACATATGAATGGTCATATGTACAGAGCATGTCTGGACAGAGCCTGGAAACTTGTATGAAGCTTTATGTTTTCACACAGGTGAAGTTTTTGGTTATGGATTTTCTGAAATATGATGCCACATAATTTTGTGTAGAAAGGCACCAGCATTTTAGAAACAAAAGGGTTGCCTGAAACTATGGTACCTGCCTACCAATCTACATGGCATCATATTCTACAAGACTGTAATATTACACTGGATCAAGTGCTTTGAATAAAATTGTAATTGGAACAAAGTCAAACTCGATAAACAGAAATACTATGTCTTTGTAACAAATCTTCTTTCACATTACACAACTTCCTCTTGGGGAAAGCCAGTTATGTTGGAAATGATACTTGGTACCAAACAAAGTTTTGAGTTTCACCAGTCACTATATATTGCTTCTCACTTAAAATAGCAAAATGTTTTCACATATGACCACTCTGTGAAGGTTCATGGACCATACAGTGCAATAAATTATTTTTGCACATATCCTGACATTGAATTTATGAATTATAAAAATTCTCTACCGCCAATAAGAGCTGTTCTACTGACGATATCCAAACACAAAATGAGGTCTTCTTGTGTCAGTACTGTTGCAAGCCATCACGTAATCTTAAAATGCTATTCAATTAGCAAATCCCCAATGGTCTAAAACCAAGATAAGAACATCATTAAAACTTAGCTTTCAATCAATTTGATGAATTAAAATCAAGTTTCATAAATATTTGCCTGAATTCTGACACGCCAAGGTAACATACTGTATGTAATACACACTAATTAAAGTTCTCTGATTTGGAAAATTCAATTTTTTCATGCTCCTGTTGTAACGGACTTACAACACGCAGCACAAATTACTATGCTAACTCATTCCTGTCATCAAGATTAAAATTTTAAGGTGCCTGAAATTTGACTACAGTAATCACTTTACTATTGTCAATGCCAAAATTTATCAATCTGTACATGGTGACATAAAATCCATAATAACTCACAGTGTACAATCAAGGAATGCATTTTGTTCATGCAGGGAGAGCAACATTCCTGCAGAAAGATGTGATCCAGAGACCAGATACAAATGGCAGTGATTGGTGGCAAATTAAATAACTACTTCATTGTGTTAACATTCAAGGTATTAACTATACTAAGACTTACTGAGGAATGAAAACAGCTTGAATAATTCATCCTTTGGCAATAACAGAGACATTCATTTAAAATTACCTCGCAATGCCCATTCTCCAAAATTAGCGATCAAGACAGGAGATGATGTGTATATATACAAACACGCACATATCACAAGGAAGTTAACTTACTTTTAGTGTCTGTTGTTAAGGCCTCTGTATGATGAACAGAAAAAGATTCAGTATCTATTTCTTCCCTGACCTATGTCTATTCTATTCTACACTAAGCTAAACTAAATCTAAATCTAACCTAACATATTTGGAGAACTCAAAGGCAATAGTATGTAGGACTTCTACAATAAAAGATTTAATTATTTCACATGAACCCATTACTACTGGAAATTTCTTTATAAATACGAACCAGTGTCACGTTTCTCGGTGCTTTCAGCTTTAGACATTTACTGTGTAAAATATCTTGATACTGTTGATATAACAATCAAAATAATCAGGCCTGGATTTAGCAAATGGTAGCAATGGATATAAAAGGAAATAAGATAACACAATATCTTGACAGCTTTGCATCACACTTTGATCACTACATTCTCAAAATGATGTACCACATCACGTGTGAATTAAAACGTGAAAATGATAAACAGGAGCAGATAAACAAGTTGTACAGTATCAATGCACAGTGACTCACTTGCAATTAGTTTCCGACGACACACAGAGTTATGTACAGCCACCAACACCATTCCGACATTAGTGACAAGATGGAAAACTACTGTAAACGGGGTGCAGTCACAACAATGCCCATTTGTTCACGGTGCACCATAAAATCTGATGCAAGTGTATAAAAAAACACTAGTGTAATAGGAAACATTCACTTAAATTAAAAACAAAAAAAAATATTTTGACATAGCTGACTAAGTTGGTGATTATGAGATCGATGGAAGTTTGTTATCTTAATCCTTCTAACAACTATTGTTTCTTATTTGAAAGTCAATATTAGTACAGACATTGGAACATGGCAGAACCAAAATATAAATTCTGCCTTCCATTCAGCCTGTTGTAAAATGTATATACAGATCCATTACATGCAGCTTACTGGCAATGCGGACTGAGACATGAACATCAATGACTTACTGTACAACTATTTACATGACCATCATACTGCAGTCTACGGTTCTTCACAATCTACAACACAATTCACAATTACATACACCCTGACAGACAGAAATGCATTACTCATTTAAAAAATACCCCATTAACATCAGTCTCTAAAAGAGAACATTCTGAATGTATTGCAAATTAACAACACATACTAGAATATATGTTTCTAAAATACCAGGTGTTCTCAGCAAATCACAGATTTTACAGTACCAATATATTCAAAATAAAAAAGAAAATTAAAACTTGTGTTTTATATACACCTTCCTATTTCACTCATGTCAAAAGAGGCAAAACTAAAAATTGTGGAATCGATTAATATGATTCCCACCCAAAATAACCTCCAAGTTATCACAAAATAAAAGAAATGAAAAAATTCTGCCGCATGACAGAGGCAACTTGAAATCTTGATTCGTTCTGGGATCACAGAACATTCACCTATTTGACTCACAGTTCATTAACTCCTTCTTATTGAAGCACAAGATGGAATTTTCTCATTTCATGTTATCTGAATCCACAAACGACACACAATATAGATGCTGTCGATATCAACTGGTGCCACTGCGAAACCACAGCACCAATACATCAAGCTAGCCTTACTGTCACGTTTCCACCATCTGACAGTACATACTTCTTGTAATGATCGTAGCAGGCTTGCATTTCCGTTTCGCACTCTCCTGCCAGCTCCTCCACAAACTTTCAAATCAAACTTCACTGTAATACCACTAGCTGTTCGATTACGTATAATTTTCCACCGATCCAGCAGTACTTGATCCCTCTATTCTGCACAGTGTCATACATACGCACACATACACATCCAAACACCCACGCTACACCATAATTACACACACAAGAAAAAAAAAACAATTTAAGTTAGTACCTGTTCCTGACAAATAGGAAAGTTCTTTAGGAATCCATATCCTGATGTTCCCATGGGACTTCAATCTACAGGAAAACTCATTAATGCGGTTAATTGGTTTGGATTCCCAAAAACATGACGTGTTAAATGAGGTTTTTGTGTGAGGTGATAGGCCATACACCACTCGGGTGAAAGAGAAGCACCCCAACCATCAGACAAGAGTGACGACTGTACAGTACAGCATTTCACAATTGCAAACTAGGGTGAGGATAATGTCACTCCCATTGATGGGGCGAGGGAGGTAGTTCAGACGGGTGGGCAACTGTAGAGCTAAAAAGAAAAAGAAAATCACAATGTTACTTAGTGTCACTAACAGAAACACTGAATAACTTCCATTTGTGAACTTAATCTCAGTTACAACCTGTTATCAATACTGCATTTCATGATTCAAACAGAAGTTTTTTCTAAAATGAGCTACAAGAAAGTTATTACTTTATGAACCTACTATCGAATTATCCAACAACAAGGTACGCTCAGACAGTACAGTGGCTGGCTACAGACAGTTTAACAGGAATTTTCTTCGCTGCAGGGATAGGAAATATTCTCTTTCCCACTGCACCCAGACAGGCTCTGGGACCCATTCTGCCCTCTACTCCATGGGCATTGGGGGCTCTTTCCTGGAGGGTAAGCAGCCGGGGCATGAAGCTTACCACTCACCTCCATTTGGTGCCCAATTTAAGCATGAGTGGAGCTATATTTCCATTCCTCTATACCCCTTAATGCTGTGGTGGTTAATTAAGCATAAGGACAATTTTACCTGTACCTTCACCCTATTCTACAGCCGTCATTTATAACATTAATTTGTTTTCTGTTGTCCTACGTTCGGTAATAAAATGACTGGCTGCACAACATGTAGCCAATCTGATCAAGCATCCATTTGGTTACTTTATTGAAAACAGGTTCATTATTTCTCATGTAGAGTGCAGTCAGCTCTCAAATTTTATTACAAATATGACTCCTTGTAGTACACAACATTGGTATATATTTTAAATTTGTCCTAACAAAAAAAATTGTATATATTAACAAGAAAAGAATGGTTCCCAGTAGAAAAATTTGTCATGTGATCTGTAACCGCATGCTGAGAACCGAATGCACTTCAGTAACCTATGAAAATAGAGGAAGGCGTGGACTGTACCCTCAGCATTTCTGGAGATCACAACATGGTTTATAGCATTAGCACTATCGGGGAAGGGATGTAGTAGAAGTAGTAAGAGTGGTGAAGGTCTTCAGTCAGCCGCCGCCTGCCTCATCGGTCCATCACATGACTCTCGCTGAGCCTGCAGCAGCCTTACCTGGCAAAGCTCTTGAAAGCTGCAGACTGAGGGTTAATGCACAACGGGACTCTACTGGTATTGAGTTGCTCTGCAATGAACTTGTGCATTTCCTCTGAAAGCACACCAAAGTCAAGCATATTAATAGCTCAGATTAATACATTAACAGATTCATGGCTCAGATTAAATCTCCCGTACTGATTATGCACACACAATGCAGACATGTGTGCACACGCGAGGAGTGAAATAATGGAGGAAAAAAATTTACTGTTACTGTTCCATGACACAGGGGTTTAGAGAATGGGGGTGCACAACAACAGACTTCTGGAACTACCACGGCACCAAGGTTCAGAGAATGGTGGTAAGCTACACCAGTGTTGGCAACAGAATGGCACAGGTGTTCAGAGAATGGGGGTATCCTACACCAGTCTCTTGCAACATTCCCTTTTCATTTTTTTACAGCTGCACAGACCTGCTGCTGCTCTGAGCAGAAAATTTTTCCACAACCTGACAACTGCACGGCACTTTTAAAAGTTTTTGTAATTTGCATAATAAGAACATTGACAATGAAAACTGAAAAATTCCAGCTGCATGGCAACAATTCAGTGTGCGCGGGAGCATTTCAATTACTGCAGAGCTGCACACCCGCACAGCTTAGACAAAACATTGGTCTCTTGGCACCACAATAGCACACAGGTTCAGGGAATGGTGGCAAGTTAGTAAAGTCTGTTGGCACTGCCACGGCACAGGAGTTTAGAGAATGGGGGTATGCTACAACAGTGTGTGGGCACTACAACGGCACAGGTGTTCAGGGAATGGGGGTAGGTAACAACTGTTTGTAACTGCCACAGGCAGTAACAGTTGGGGGGAGGGGGGGGCTGCCATGATAGTTCCGACAGATGGAAGTTGTTTGTATACAGTGGGAGGTTCTCCCAGTTAGTCTTTTGACATAAGACACTATGAATGCAGTACAGTTTCAAAGAAACATGCTGCTACTCACTTCACAGTATAAGAAGGTTGTCTTTTGACCCTCATGGAACTCTGCACCACAAATTCACTCAAAACGGACAAATTGTAAAATTGTGAATCTGTACTTCTACAAACAAAAGTGCAACAGGAAGATCCAGATAAATGGCATAATGCAGACTGTTCATTCTTTCTTACATGCAAAGGAAATGAAACCGTACCAGCTTCACGGTTCTTGTCCCCATACCTTCTGTCTTCCCCAGACTTTGTTCTGTACCACCTTTTCCCTCTACAAATTCAACTTTTTACTCCAGAAACAAAATTCATGACATAACAGTAAATGGATGGTCAGCTACTCATGTGTAATTCAAAACACAGGGTTTATGGATGGCAACTTTTAGGTGGGATTTTCAGAACATTTACCATTTCAATCCTGACATTCATCTACATCATACACAAAAATTCAGTTCCTACCTGACAGTAAAGCGTGCCTCCGGTTTACAAAGATAAAACTGTTAATGCTCTTCAGGAAAATAATTGCTGCTAAATGTGAGACCTATACAAAACACTTTCTTCTAAACATCCCATTGTGGTAACAAACCCTATTGAAATAACCCGTCAATCACAACCAAATTTTTATTGTTTTGAGAATTTAGTATACATTACGACATGCTCTGGCTAAATTCTGAATGCAATAAAAATTTAACTGTGATCGACGGGTTATTTTAATATAGTAAAAACTTGCAGCATCTGAATGCTCCAGCACTTGGTATTGCAATTTAAAGGGCTGACCAGTCTCACCTTTAACCTGCTGAACAGAAGTAAGTTTCTTCTCCCAGAGGTCATCAAAGCTGTGGGGAGCTACAGGTTCAAAATCAGACGTGTACTGCCTCATTCCACTGAGTGTCGTGCAGCAACACTTACACATACAAGAGTGATATCGCAGCCGCCCTTCGTCCAGGTATGGGTGTGCCAGGGCATCCACCACAGTTATTCTTTTGTCCTACAAAACAAAGCACATAGTTCATATAACATATGTGCACCTCCGTCTCCTATATTCATTCTGTTTCTGTAAAGTTGTACAAAACTTGGGTAAAACAGTAAATGCATACAAAATGTCAGATTGAAAATCTAAAGGTAAGAAAACACTTAGGGGATCTTAAAGAAGTAGGGTGTGACGGGTGCAAGAGGGATTCAAATGGCTCAGGATAGGGTCCAAAGGTGCGTTCTTGTGAACATGGTAATAAAACTTTATGTTCCATAGAAATCTGGGAATTTTTGACAAGCTGTGACTACTGGCTGCTGCATGTCTTGCTGTGTGAAGTTGGTACAATACTCTGTAATTCCAGCTATGCCATGTTATTCAGCAACGCTGTACCATAAAATAATGAAACAAATAGACGTACTTTGTTTCTGGACACCTTTTCTGCCTCTTAACTAGCCAATATGTATGTACATATATTGTTACTATCCCAATCTATACAGAATAACACAACAATGTTTTAAGCTCCTTTGTTGTTCTATGACATGGCTCGGCCATTGGCCATCAGAAGGTACATGTATTACAAAATCATAAAGGAATGTAGATGCTGAGATGGATGCCTCCCCTTTTACAATAAAACTGGAAATTATACCTACAAAAGTATGAAGGTATATAAAATTATAAAATATACACTGTTATTACTCGCTATAAGGAATAAAATGCCTTACGTGCATTCATGTTGTTTTTATAGTTGCTTACATCCAGGATAAAAATACACAGAAAAAAGAGACTGTTAGATTTCCTTAAAAGTTGACTAGTGGACTAATAGCATTTTACGCAAGGTCATAGTATGTGTGTGGTCGCTTCTGCTTTTCCTAAAGGGGACATCCCTAGATCTTCTGTTGGAACACCCTGTGTGAGTCAAGCAGTTCTGTGTACTTTTCTGTGCTATATTCTTTTTGTTTACTCTCCCAACTGGTAAAATATTTTAAAGTGTGTTAGTATGTGTGTCTGTGTATATACACTTACATAGATATTTCATTCTGCACAGTAAAACAGCACACACAAACACACATACATGTGATGTGTGTGCATATGTACATAGTACATATGTGTATGTTCCTCTAGTACACAATGAAATGTAGTTTTGTAGATGAGCAGCGATATTTCACAGCAATATATCTACCAAAAACGTTGTGTGAAATCCCTGAAGAACAGTATCTTATAGCTGATTTCATTACCAACACAGCATACATAACTCTTTTTGGGTAATGCAGTACTTTCTTACAATGTGTGAAAGTGCAAGTGATAGCACATTTGTACGTTCACAACATTAAAACTTGTCAACTGTATTTATTTTAATTATGCATGATCATTCCATCCCTTCTGACAACCCAAATACCAGTAAAGCAACAAGTCCGGAAACATACCATATTTACCCAAACATAAGACAACCCTATATGTCTTCAGGCTTTCACGGTGACAAAATTGTGTGAACTCTTCTCGGGCTGATAGCCATGTCAACTGTTTTTAAACGACTGACACGCCTATCAGCCCGAGAAGAGTTCACATAGAACAAACCTGCATATAAGATTTTCCCCGTTTACAATCGTCAATTTTCAGAAAAATACTCTGTGTGAAATTACAAGCTGACCCCCATTCTTCAGATGCTGAATTAGGAAAAAATTCTTGTCTTGTGTTCAGGTAGCTACAGTAGACACACAACGACTTTGAGTTCCAGGTCATTCTGTGTGATCATAGCATGAGGTATACAGAAAACAGGAGTCTACATCAATAATCTATTTGACCACTAAAAACAGAATCTGGAAAATATTTGGAAGAAAAAATGGAAGGTGATATGAAACACCGAAAATCAATAACAAAATATTATAAACTCCATGTGAACTCAACGTTCTCCACACAACCTTCCAACAAAAACTATAAGACTAAAGAAAGAACAAACAGACATCAACAGATAGAAAATTTGAACATAATATTGAATTTAAGATAGATATTCAAATACAACATGTAAACTTTTATACATAATGTCTTTTAAAAACAGATGGTTTTATATAAATAACAGGTCCTAACTGACAGAATAAGGAAGCATATTAACTAATTTTCCATAATTTTTGAGACCTCACAAAAACGAATGAAGTGTATAAGTTTTGTATGCATGTCTACCTTTTTTACAAAGATTTTTATTTGACAGCCTGTCGATGGTTCTGTAGTGGACTGAAAAACATAGCTGTATTGTAATAAAGCGAATAGTTGTGTTAGATGGAAAGTCTGCGAATTTATCTATATTGATATTTAAACACAACTGGATGACAGCCATCAAACTAATGATACTGTACACACCAAATGATAACTCACAGTGACATTTCTTAACAGCTTAATTACAGAACATAACATTTTGAATAACCTCTAAGTACATTACTGTTCTTGAGTTTAACCTTCACTGACCCTGCACTGAATTCCTGCAGTGGCATACATTTATGTGTCACACAATACTAATTCCATTACCCTGCCCCCCCCCCCCCCCCCAATTTAAACATGAGCACCAACACCTTGTATCAGGAAATCAAAAAATTCGCCATGCCTGATCAATGAAGTTAGCGGCACTTTATGAATCATACTTAGACAATAAAGCAACATTGTAAGGGCACAGACATTACTTACTGGATCAAACACTAGCATCTGGCAGAGGAGATGTACAGCTTCATGTGTTGCTTGCGATGACAGTGTATACAGTGCTGTTAAGGAGGGAGGTTTAGGAGCTCGCCGCAGCATGTGGGTACGAGCACCATCACAGGCATAGCGCATGTCTTCCAATGAAGGAGTGCCCAGTAACTCGGTGATCAACTCAAGCTACAAATGGGAACAAAGGTTACGCTTTGGTAATAACATGATGATGATGATGACGATGACGACGACGACGACGACGGTGGTGGTGGTGGTGGTGGTGGTGGTGGTGGTGGTGGTGGTGGCAGCGGTGGTGGCGGTGATGATATGAAAGTACACGTACACCTACATTGTGAAGAACATAAAAATTATGCACGTAAGGAGGTCGCAATTAAAATTTAGTAACCTTTAGCCACTGCCCCTCCTACACGCGTAAATAGGACGCTAGTACCACTACCACCCCACAACCATATTTCATATCTTTGGTCAACAAATACACTTACTGAATTTTTTTAAACATGCAGCACAATCTGCAGTTTTTCCTCCGCAAAATGTCCTGTGTTTCATAATGATATCTTTTACAGTTCATAAAATATTCATGTTTTACACAAAGGGTGCACTAAAATTTAAATGTCCAGCTCTGGGGCCAAAGGTTAACTCAAGCTCACTTACATGCAACACACATGTGTAAATCTGGAAAAATATATGTGAGGTATGGTCTTCAGGGATGTGACAATGTGTAGCTTGGTTAACAACAAACCTGGTTCCTCCACCTTCCAGGCAGGAGACCTATCCTAAAATGGAGGCAGCAAGTTCCTCAACAAGCATGATGCACATCTACCAAACTACACAGCAACTACAATGCAGAAGACTACAATTTTGATTCTAGTTGTCATAAGAACCTCAAATCTGTGAGAAGATGGATTCGATAGGTTGTCCAGAAATGTTGGTAACCAGCTACCAATCCATGCCACATACCATCTCAGAAAAGCAAAGACATCAACCTCAAATTTCATTACATTCACCTTCCTACATTGGAGGCTGCATCTGGTGACAAAGACAATTATGTAACTCATTTTACAGAAGAAAAAGAATTACAGAGAAGTTAACTACAGAAGTTCAGAATTCTAGCCTACAGAATTGACACTGCAAAGCACTCTAACCTGCTGAACAGACATATTCATTTACCAGCAGAGTTAAGGTGCAAAATGGACTTGTGTGCCTGCAGAACTTACCTACCAAACGAAGATCTTCCGAGGCCAGGCAGAACCCACCTGCTTGAATGGTCAAGTTTCTGTGCATGCAGAACTCACCTTTTGAAGATATCGTTCCACCTTGCAGAACTCACCTTCTGAACGGATATCTTCTATACTACTCAGAACTCGCCTGCTAACAGACATCCCTGTGGAATGCAGAACTCACCTGTTGAAACACGCACAACATACCTGCTGAACTGGACTTTGTGCCTGGAAGAGAATACGTCTTCCCAACAGTTCTCCAAAAATGCAGCCCACACTCCAGACATCAACTGCAGCTGAATAGTGACGCGCTCCCATCAGAATCTCTGGTGCACGGTAGTACTGTGTCACCACCTCCTGTGTCATGTGCTTTGACTGATCCGGCTCTTCTACCCGTGCCAAACCAAAGTCACAGATCTTCGAACACAACAAAAAATCTGACTGTATATGCTGTACAATAAAGTAAAATAATTCTACAGCCCAAACACTGGAAACTTAAAAATTTCCCATGAAGAAATAAAAGAAAAAGTAAAGTAAGGCAAAGTAGTCCCTGTGCACCATAAAGGCATATCGGGGAGTGTAGGTATGGTGTCACTTATTAACTTCAGCACTAAATGGTTGTGAGTGGCCAACTTCACACCCCAGCCACTGTACTTCCGCTATCCACAAGAGTTTGTCTGGATCCTTTACAGAAGAGCAATCTCTTGTCCCTGCATGATTCCTCATTTGTCCTGCCCACAGCCTAGTCCCTACACTGACTTCACTATCACATCTCTCCAAAGAAAATCAAAATGGTGAACACTTGAAATATCTTTTCTTAAATAAATTCTTTATAAACAAAAATCCCACATAAAACAAGGTAGCTGGGCAGGATGTGGTGCTTATAACCTAAGGGATTCTTATTATTAGTTATTCACATAGTGATACAGTTCCACAGCTTTCGGAACCATGGAGACAAAATGGGAACATTTCACTGACCTGTTTGTTCAACAACTAAGCAAGAAGACTGCATGTGCTAAAAATTTCTATAACATGCACTAAGGGGAATTTGTATGAAAATAAGTTTTAAATTTACATGAAGACCTACATACATTTATGATTATATATCGCACAGTTCTTAGAGTGAGAAATGTTTCAGACTGAAGTTACACAGAAAATCAGAACACGTTTTATGTTCAAAAACTTTTTTCTGAAAATCGTAAGGTTTATGAGATAGTGTGGAAAAATATGGTACAGCCAGACAGATGACATGACAATATAACACGGCGCATGCGCTTTGCGTAGTCGATAGCTAAGGGTACAGACACATACACACAATATCCGATATGTATTGCTTTCCCACAGCAACAACGGTCACACAAACATGCCTCAGCGTTACATTACATGTACATTGCCTGTCCTGTTGTTTCTGTTTTCTGGCACTGTGAGTGGTGAGAATCTAAGCTGTCCACTCATCCAGACCCAATTTAATTATCTCGAAAAACTGCAGGATTATCAGTACATTTTTATTGGGCTTTAAATACGTACTTCAGTTTTCTCTACGATTTTGTTTAGAACATTTTCTGGTCTGACAAATATTTTGGTTATGCTTAAAATGCACACAGAAACACACACTGACCTTAATTACTGTTGTCCAGCTTTAACCAAAATTGAAGAAAAATTCTGGTAAAATTCACCAATAACAAATTTCATGAAACCTTGTAAACATTATGTTATTTCAGGCGAAAGCATATATTCCAAAAACTGCACTATAATTAGACACAATAACATACAAATATGTGGCAGTCCTCCTACATGTTTGTATGTTTGTATATCATTGTATCTAATTATAGTTCAGTTGTTGGAATACACACTGTGGCCTGTTTTACTGCACAGAATATGGAAAGTTTCAAATCACGCTCATTCATTCAGTGGTTTTCAAGTTATTGCATGGGGACAGGCATACACTCCGCATGCAGTACACAGATTTTGTACTCTTGTGTTGTGAATGCACAGAAACTGAAGGCAACCAACCAATACCACTACAAAGGCGCACACCAGAATTTTTCAGCCAGGGGCTATATATAATTTATGTTTTATTTTAAAAATTATGCTATAAAAATCATGCTGTAAGTACAACATAACACTGTCTGCAATTGCATTTACATACACACAAATATCACCACATGTTCCATGACTCAATCACAGTATCCTACATTCTTGTTTTTTTAATTCTGTTAATTTATTTTTCAAAATTCTAATGTACTCGTAATCAACCGATTTCAGTGGCTGATTTCAGCTGAAGGGGAAATCACATAAAACTTTTTATATTGTTAATATCTACAAATGTTTTTTAAATTTCAGTTTTGGGGGGTCTGAGAGGACTGCAGCCTGCAGCCACCCTCCCCCTTGGGTGCGCCCCTGCCAGTACAAACAATTTCCGTCACAGCCCACCTCAATGTGTGTGTGCATGCTTGTCCCATTCCAGGTCTATCACCTTCCACCAACGGGTATTAATTCCTTACCTTCAGAACACAATTGCTGTTGACAAGCAGGTTGCCAGGTTTGATGTCCCGATGAAGAATGCGGGCAGAATGTAAATATTTCAGACCTATAAACACAAACAATGTTTAATGACTATCTTACAGCACAAGAATAGGGTCATCTTAGAGTTTACAGTGCATTTGAATAAATGTTGCCTCATATGTAATGGCTTTAACATGCTAATCCAAAAGAAAAATAATATATTATGAAATTTATATTATTTGTACCAAGCATGGTTATTAATTAAGTACAAATTCATCCAAACTAATGCACTGTTATTATTAAATACCTTCTTACATTACAATATTTTGTGCCAATATGTTTCAATCTCTGTTGGGTTCATCCTCAGGGACACGTTTAAAAGTGAGAATTATGCAACCAGAATGACAGTATTTTGCATAAGTTACAATGCATAAAATGTGCATGTCAGTTAACTGTTTTTATACACACTTTATGCGTTGTAACTTACACAAAATATTGTCATTCTGATTGTGTAATTTTCACTCTTCAATGTGTCCCTGAGGATGGTCCCAATAGGGATAGAAACATGTTGGAACAAAATATTGTAACATAAGAACATATTAAGTAATAACAGTGCATTAGTTGGGATGAATTTGTACTTAATACATTATGCATTCAGCCAATTTACCATAAGTCAAATAGTATTTTATTATTTATTTATTTATTTATTTATTTATTTACTTATTTATTCATTCATTCATCTATTCTTCATTTAGTCATTGATTTATTTCTTATTTATTCACTTATTTATTAATTTACTTAAGTATTTATTAATTTGTGTATTTATTTACTTATTTATTTATTTAGGGCTTACTAAATGACACAATCAGCAGCTCTGCCTATAACAACAACCAGTGGCAGAGTGATCAGTGAGTAACAAATTGAAGATGATGAGGAAGGAAGCAACGGTGGCCCAGTTATAGGTCCTATCCTGGCATCTGCCTGGAGAGGCTGAAGACAATCATGGAAAACCTCAGTCCGTCTCTAGGCTGAGATCTGAACCCAAAGCCTGCCCAGCGTGGAGCATATGTCACCCACTCGAATGCAACATGTGGCACAACCATGTCATTTGCTTGGAAACTGCTGGAGATGTCTGAGTAGTCTTCTTTGTGAAAACGAAACTCCATTTCAATTACCACCTTTTGTTTCGGGTTAGAGATGCATAAACATTGCAGTGCCAAGTACTGCCATATTTTAATTTTTAACTTGCTGTGGTGTCTATACATACCACCTGTTTAGCATTAAAAAACTCTACAACATCCACACACTGTATTCTAAGGATAGACTACAGCGATTTTATACATTATCTGGACAAACTTCAGGCTCAAAGGGTTTAAAAACAGAAAAATTAAACTTTCAGCAATACCAGAATTATACAACTATACTATAACACTAACAGCTGTTTCCATGCATAAGTACCATACAAGGAAGGTTATATGGTAGTAAAGCACCACAAACTCTTAGTTCATGCTGTGTGGCCTGTTACACTCAGGCCCACACACAGCCAAAATGCATGTCGTACTGACTGGGTTAGAAGCTGACATAACAGCAGCTTACATGGATATACGAGGCATGTAAAATAAGAAACATTTCCTGACCTGTAACTTGTGGGTTAATCAAGTATTTTATTTTTTGGTATGTGGTAGCAAGAGTAGCAGGCGGAATATGCAACAGAGGGCGCAACAGTCAGTCAGTCAGATGCCATTCAGGGGAAAAGTTCATGTGCAATGGCAATGCCACTTTTTGAAACTTGGTTCCATAAGAAAGTCTGCAGTGTAACTTTATTTTTACGAGTGAAACAAATTTCCTCCATTGAAATTCACCACCACCTGACAGAGCTGTATGGTGGATAGCATAATGGGAGTGCAACATGACAGAAAATGATGCATAGTTTGAAAATGGTGCAAGGGACATCCATGATGATGATCACAAAACAGCTGATTCACAGGGAACTTCTGGAGCATCTACCCTACAGTCCTGACCTTGGCAACTGGGGGCTATCGTTTGTTTGGGCCGCTCAAGCTGCACTTGGGGGGGGGGGGGCGCTGATTCAACAGTAATGAGGAACTGGACATGACTTTTCATGAAGGGTTGTTAATGCAAAAGTCAGATTTTACCACGACAGCAATGTTCAGCTGGTGCCAATGCGGGACAGATGCATCAGTGTGTTCATTAATTATGCCGAAAAATGAAGTACAATAATGATTGGTATTTAATGTTGTAATGGCTTTTCATTTGATTTTTATGACCTAGGGAAACCCACTTATTTAACATCGCAGTGATAAAAAATACTTCCGGTGCTGACAGGACAAGAGGCGAAAATAACGAGAGGTGATATGGTTATAACCGTGAAAATGTAAATTCGAGCATCACTATGGGCAACTGCACACTCACCACCCACTACAAAATCACATTACTGACCCTACTACCACGGACACTATGTATGCACCACACAAATATATTTAAAGGAGTAGAATCTGCAGTACGTTATTCACTGAAAGAACCAAAAAGTCGATGACTTTAAGATTTTTAATTGTGGGGTGACATTAATTCTGGTGGACCCTGTCCACTGTCCCTCTTCATTTTTCAAAATCCTACAGCCAGTGTCCCTGTGATATTTATGTACCACGCTATGAAGGCGCACAGGCAACTGAAGTTCATGAATTCCTCCTAACCGCAGCACTGCGGGGAGGTGATCAGCTTTACCACCTTAAGATAAGGATGGATGGATGGGTCCTAGAAACGGTGTGGGCGATGTACAGAAGACAAAAATTTCCTGCCGCTGATTGGAATCTAACCCTAATTCCTCACTCGTCCGTTCCATGGCCAAGGCGCTGCACCGACTAAACTGTGCCGGTTACTTTTGCTGTTAAAGCCACGGCGTTTCGGAAAATGGAAACTACTGCCATGTGAACCGAAACCTACTACGTTTGTACAGATAATCCGACACAATCGCTCGTCGAGGATGGAGACAATTTGTCACACTACAGACAGGCATGAGTTAGAACGCTTCACGTATAGCCATCAGACACAGTCGAGAACAACGACCGCCAGACAGGCCACGCAGTTTCTCAACCCGCAACTAGATGGCTCCGTGAGTCATGATTTTCACGCTGGAGCAATGCGGTTGCATTTTGGGACTGGATACTGACGTCACAAAGACAGTGCACTGAACCCTTGTTATTCCGACCGACGTGCGTTATCAAACACGACTCAAGCACCTCTTTAACCTTCCGTTGCATGTGCGTATTAGTTTAAAGGGCCAGTGTTTTGCTACGTATTTACTTCGGTACGTAACTTATGGATGCATTTCTCGTTCGGAGTCCACACTATTACTAACAACTAATTTATAGCTCTCACTTGGGCAGTTCGTTTGCAGTTTTCCTCACGTAACATCAATTAAGAGCGTTAAGCACAAGAACATTATCAGCCATAAATATGGGAAAAGCCACGAGTCAGAAAATACTGTTCCATGCATAAGAGAAGCTAACGACGAAAGACATATCTACGAACCTTGGCCCTTCTGTGCAGAGGTAGTTCCAGTCGTTCATAACGTTCGGCACTCGATCGAAGAAACTGGTTAGCTTCGCGCCCCAGCAACTTCACCCGCGCGGCAACGGACCCCGAAACTTATTAGACAGCAGGCTGGGTGGGCCCCAGAACTGGTCCGTACGCAGTGCAGGAAAGAAAAGTTCAGGCAATCGAAGCGGTCGTCCGGCCCCTAACCTATCACTATGCTAACTGAGCTATCTCAGCTCAACAGTCGGGCACTCAGTCCAGTAACCGACCACCGCTTATGAAAACCAGCGGTTCCTTACTGCATCAACAGAACCCCTCGCCACACCGTCAGACACACGGAACGTTCGCTGTCGTATAAACGCAAGCGCCCGCTGCTAGACTGTCATATACACCGAACGTTCCTCACCGTACCAATAACAGCGTGGCGCTAAACCTTCCGATATATCACATGTTTGTCACCGTGTCAATAACAGCCTCTCGCTAAACCACCCCACTGTTACAAATAGTGACAGGTACAGAGGCTGCAGTAAGAAGGGACTCAGTCCCACCCCACTGATACAACTAGTGAGAGGTAGAGGCTGCAGCAGGGACTCAGTCCCAGTCCACTGATACAAAGTGACAGGTACAGAGGCTGCAGTAAGAAGGGACTCAGTCCCACCCCACTGATACAAATAGTGACAGGTACAGAGGCTGCAGTAAGAAGGGACTCAGTCCCAGTCCACTGATACAAAGTGACAGGTACAGAGGCTGCAGTAAGAAGGGACTCAGTCCCACCCCACCGATACAAAGTGACAGGTACAGAGGCTGCAGTAAGAAGGGACTCAGTCCCACCCCATGATACAAATAGTGAGAGGTACTGAGGCTGCAGTAAGAAGGGACTCAGTCCCACCCCACTGATAAATAGTGAGAGGTACAGAGGCTGCAGTAAGAAGGGACTCAGTCCCACCCCACTGATACAAAGTGACAGGTACAGAGGCTGCAGTAAGAAGGGACTCAGTCCCAGTCCACTGATACAGTGACAGGTACCGAGGCTGCAGTACGAAGGGACTCAGTCCCACCCCACTGATACAAAGTGACAGGTACAGAGGCTGCAGTAAGAAGGGACTCAGTCCCAGTCCATTGCTACATGTAGTTACAGGTAACTTAATAACATTTAGCGAGAAATGTGGCAACAGCTAATCCTCCCCTACACGACGCACATAACGGCGGTCCCATCTCAGTCAGGATTCTTGCGCGGAGGACACGCTGTGCTGCTCTGGCGCTGTACGCGGCGCGGGTGTTTGCATTAATCAGAAGCTACGCAAACCTTATTAGGGACTAGCGCGCACTAGAGTTTTGAACCGCCGCGTTTTCTTTATCGCTTCGATGAAACGTGTTGTTTTAAATGGAAGCTAGCGCACGGGCGGCTGTTTTTAACGCGGCGTTTTTCCAAACGCAACACGCTGCATTTTCTGGGCGGTGCGGTGGCCGCTCAGCGGTTGGCGGTGGCAATGCAACTCGAAAGAAATTACTTCTTCTTGCGCGCACGAGAGATAAAATAACAGCCCGGATACCAGGCACTGGTACCCTCATCACAGTATTTGGTAGGTAATACTTGGGGTATTGATGAACAACATCTCGTTGAAACTGTTGCAGCTTATTCTAAAATATCCAAAAAAAATTTCGGATGCACACGCAAGTCTTCGTATAACTTGTGGAACTGCCCTTTCAGTAATCGTTGACTTACAAGTGGATGTACACCGAGACTTCTTTCTTCGTTTTGCCCTAGTTCTCAGTAGCAGAGCGCACACAGCAACCGACTCAACAAAATCCATGCTTTAGCCACTATAGCGCACACACCGCCTGCACAAAATTCAACTCTCAAATCTCAGGCGAACCTAAGGATTTTAGCGTTTCTTTCACCATCCGTGTGCACAACCAAGAAATAAGCGGCCGCCGCGTTCTTTTCACCGCGACGGCAGAAAACCGCTCGTGCGCGCTAGCCCTTACGTCGCATACGCTATCCCTTTTCAGTTCGAAAACTCATAACATTTACGCATATTCACGGCAGCAAAATCTGAAGTTTTTACGACGTTGTCATCATTACATTTTTAAAGGATGTGACGCCGTGCAGATTAGCAGCAAGGTACCAGGCTTTCTAAGTACAGTGCTGCCTCCATCTTCAGGCCACAAAGAAATTAAACTACCGTGATCAGGCAGGCAGCCCTTTCAAGAGAACAGTGCTGCCTCCATCCTCAGACCACCAAGTGTCTACACGATCTGATCAGAGGCAGCAGTATCACCCCAGACGGCGGTATCTGTCTAAGGAGTTACATCGTGACACGTCTTAGGCGAAAGTAACGTTCACTGCCAGTAGCAGTTCAAGTTAGCACACTACACGTGCGATAATTGCAGAGCGCATTAACACTTTTCAGACGACAAGACAGTCATTCAATACGACTCTACATGTCAGCACATTGCAGAGCAGGTTCGTGTACTGGTGACGCTCCTGCATGCATTCCCGAGCACGCTCGTGTACTGGTGACGCAAGATTTATATCCTGGACGCATTGCCGAGCAGGTTCGTGTATTGGTGACGCTCGATTTATATCCTGGACGCACTGCTGAGCACGCTCGTGTATTGGTGGCGCTCGATTTATATCCTGGACGCACTGCTGAGCACGCTCGTGTATTGGTGGCGCTCGACTTATATGCTGGACGCACTGCTGAGCACGCTCGTGTATTGGTGGCGCTCGACTTATATTCTGGATGCACCCGGTTTGAATCCCTACCGGGACACCGACTACACGGAAGTTCTTCGTTTATTAAAAAATATTAATGCACTTTCAATAAGACTACATATTGTTACCGATCTGTGGTATGATACAACATGTAAAATTTACCATGCACGACTACTACATAATACGCTGCATACGTCCCCAAATATTGTAGCTCCCTGAAGATGGATACGTTTCGCTAGCCGAAATAAGTAGGATTAAAAACAAAATATTGCGCAGTCAGTTGGGAATAGACTTGTTTGTATAAAAGAATTGTGCGGTGAATGTATAATGATATACAAATTCTAAATACATAAGAATTACAGTCGAACTCGGTTATAACGTCATGAAACGAACTGAACGTTTTGTGTCGTTATAAACGACTGTTGTTACAACGGAGTAGTGTAACGTTATGGTTAACATGAGGAATTGACTGGTACCACAGAGTATCTGACGCTATAGACGAGGTGTCGCAGAAACCGATGTCGCCATAAGCGGGTTCGACTGCACATTTTTTCAGTATAACTCATACAGGTCCCTATAAAGCATAGGAATCTCACAAATACACTGTGTAGACAAAATGTAGGGGTTTTAACATTACAGCAGGTGGTGTGTATATACCAGTGTGCTTTAAAGGCAATGTGTAACTTACCTCGGAGAATCTGGTACAGGAAGACTTTGATGTGGTCAGCTGACAGATGCTGCGGAGACACGATGATCTTGTGGAGATCACTTTGCAGGAGTTCTGTGATGACGTAACTGGAGGTGACAGGTTAAGGAGTGTCATCTAACTCAGCTGCAAGACAAACTGACCCAAGGCACAGTGACACCCCACGCTGTTGCGTTCGACTCAGTACGAACGGCCGGCTGATTTACCCGTTATAAACGCACACTTCATGAAAGGGACTGAATATTTTGTGTCGTTATAAACGAGTGTTGTTATAACCGAGCAGTGTAATGGTATGGTTAACAGTGAGGAATTAATTGGTACGACAGAATATCTGTCGTTATAGACGAGGTGTCGCATAAACCGATGTCGTTATAACCGGGTTACACTGTAAATCCATCCCGGCAACACCAAGGTCGTAATACACCCTGATGATGATAATTAGCTCCCTTCTTGAGAAGCTGACAGTCGCATTGCTGGTCAAGATATTCCCCACCTTTTATAGAACCCTGATCACGAACACCGGCTACTGGACAGTATTCTGAGGCAGCTGAATCCAGTATACACACTTATATTCTATTTATTTAAGATCTTTGCTAATATTATTCTCCCATCTATGCCTAGGGTCTACCCACTTGCTTCTTCCCTTTTATATTTTCTAGACGGGTAAGCGCAATGCATTCGGATACATTGGCCACACTGTCGATTTAATATGAACGATATTTTTAGCAACGGAGTGGCCAAACATTAACTGCGAATCGCGTGAATATCTATAGAGTTAAATGCGCCTGAAATTCCAAAGCAGCAGTCACAAAGTTTTCAGTCCACCAGAATACACACACAACTATACTCATCTCCTCTAACGCAACTAACACGGACCGTCCAACTTGCAGTTACCCGCATAATTTTATGTGCAATGAAAACTGTCTGTAACGGAACAGCAGGCAACGAAGATTTTCCGTCGCACACAGGTTCCGTTTCATACAGGCACCTGAAGTTTTAATCCTCGGGATTACAGGCCAAAACGGTATAAAAGTTTTCCGCCACTGACAGGTTTCCGTTATGTCCAGGTTCCGTTTAGGGCAGGTTTCACTGTATTTTGTTCCGTTCCAGTCGGTACGCCTAGCCCTTACGGCTTGCAACACCGAAGTCCACTTCAACAATACAGCACACTTCAGTTTCCACCTTACACTATAGACAAGCAAGACCAGCCGGTTAACCTTTTAAAGCCTAGCGGTAACTTTACATACCGCCACGTTTAACATTAAAAAATTCTACATGGTGCCCACATTGCGTTTATGTGTTTTGTACGGATCTCAGAACAAACAGCAACTTTTGCATTATAAACCTTTAAGAGACCGGTTTTTATAACCGAAGTGGAGAGTGTTTACAGCGCGGTACGCACTGAGTTCTTATATAAAACAGACAGGCTTCGTCTTTAAAGGGTTAAATAAATGTGGTAACTATACTAACCACGCGGTAACATACAGGAACTCTGTATTACTCCCACACTGTATCTCCATGTTTCGTATTATCCTTACAACAAACACCGATTATTTCCCCAAAGGAGAATTAGTACGTCTGTGTAACGGAGAAGTCTATATTCTTTAGGTAAATTTAAGCCGAACCCAGTGGCCGCGCGGTCTAAGGTGTGGGTCTCCGGCTGTTCGCTAGCTGGGATCGTGGGTTCGAATCCCGCCGGAGGAATGGATGTCTGTTTCTTGTGAGTGTTTGTTTTGTCAGGTGGGGGTCTGCGACGGGCTGATCACTCGTCCAGAGGAGTCCTACCGAGTGTGGTGTGTCTAAGTGTTGAACGTGAAGCCTCGATAATGAGGGGGCCCTGACCTACTAGGGGCTGTTAAGCCACTGGGGAAAGAAAGACAAATTTAAGGCTTTGACTCAGGTGGTTAGTTGACGCAATCTTACCGCAGAGGCCCGAGTTGGATTCCATTTGAGCCCATTTGAGGTTTTGTGATACGCAAAGTGACAAAAAGCCAAGTTTTTCTCCGAATACTTCGGCTTTCCTCTGCCAGTATCATTCCACAAATCGTCTATACTCATTTCCACCTTAATATTACTCTTGTCAGAAGGACAAGCGGGCGAATTCTTGAAACCTGCATATATAGCAATGCTCTTTCGGACATCGGGGAAGTTAGGAAAGAAAAATATATTTTCACACTGTTTTTAGGTTTTTAAGGGATGAGTATGATACACCTTATCTACACTGTAAGTATTCGTCAATAAATTATTAACACCTGCTTGCTAGGGCCTTTATTAAAAATGAGTAGCCAAAACGTCAAGTAATAATGTTAACAGATTTCAAGTTCCAAAACACGTCTAACCAACTTTGGACAGCAGAATCCGAAAGTTCAATACCGCTTATACAAATGCGCCATTGGCCACCAACCTGGGCCAGTTCTATCCACCTCCCAACCTTAGATCCAGGTTAAGATCCAGGTTAACGTTTTAAAGCCTAGCGGTAACTTTACGTACCACCAGGTTTAACATTAAAAAATTCTACGTGGTGCCCACATTGCGTTTATGTGTTTTGTACGGATCTCAGAACAAACAGCAACTTTTGCCTTATAAAACATTAAGAGATTGGTTTTTATAACCGAAGTGGAGAGTGTTTACAGCGCGGTACGCACTGAGTCCTTATACAAAACAGATACGCTTCGTATTTAAAGGGTTAAAATGTTTTTTTTAGTTACCCTATTTTTGCAAACGTAAATCTCGAGGCAGAATGGAGTGTCATTATACAACGCACACAGCATATTAAGAGACCAAACGCAGATGAGACGATATTATTAAAATGGAACTAGAAGAACCTGGTTGCGATATGGACAAGATTCATTACACTAACGGTAGCGCCCAGTAGCGGATCTCATGAACACAATTATGAAAAACGGGTTGGTTGGATCATTCTTTACCCAGTTTACGTTAGTGTCCGCTCCTTTATACCTCTCGTGGAGTCAGCGTGCAGCCACAGGCTAACAATCCTTATGATCGGCGTAATCTCTTTCTTTCTTTGAAGAGAAGCAGTGGCGGCAGAGACAATGAATGCGCTGCAAGGCCACATTCAGTCAGCCAAGCTGCTGGTGGCTGGCCTTGGCAGGACGGTGACCATGTGCAGCTACGGCTGGCCACCAAGAGACTCACTGATACTGTTCAATCACATTTCGCCTTTGTAACCGGCGTAACATGAAAACGGTTTGAATGCAGTCACGTGAATATGCTCTAGAATTGACTTCAGATGTTTGTATTCCTTAAATCGCTCAGTCTGTGTGAAGTGGGAACAGCAGGAACATTTATACTGCATTCAGTATCACATTTATGTGCAAAAATTTCAAACACTAAACTATTGCCGTGTCATGGCTCAGGCGGTTAGCCGCTGGCCTCTCACAGTGGAGGACCGGGTTCGATCCCGTGTCTGTCCGTGTGAGATTTTTGGTGGACAAAGTGGCATTAGGATTGGGTTTTCCCCCTGTCAGTTTCATTCCACCGGTGCTCCATTACATGGAAAAACGAAAAAAAAAACGAATCAACTTCATTAACCTTTTAAAGCCTAGCGGTAACTTTACGTACGACCAGGTTTAACATTAAAAAATTCTACGTGGTACCCACATTGCGTTTATGTGTTTTGTACGGATCTCAGAACAAACAGCAACTTTTGCCTTATAAAACATTAAGAGACTGGTTTTTATAACCGAAGTGGAGAGTGTTTACAGCGCGGTACGCACTGAGTCCTTAATATAAAACAGATACGCTTCGTCTTTATAGGGTTAAAGGGTTGCACAATAAGCCTCAAGACTGCGGTGAGTCCGTAGCATCTACTGCGGGGCTGTTCAACACAAAAAATTATATCCATGGAGTACAGTCCTTCCTGAGACGCTAACAGGTCCTCAGCTAGTCAAGAAATTTCCCGCATTTTATGAAGCCCGAACGTTCATTACCGCATTCACAAGAGCCCGCCACCTGTCCCTATCCTGAGCCACATAAATCCAGGCCATTCGCCCCAATTCCACTTCCTGAAGAGCCATTTTAATATTATCCTCCCATCTACGCCGAGATCTTCCATTAGGTCTCCCTACCTAAATCCTGTATGCTCCTCTCCTGCTCCCCCCCCCCATACGTGTCACATGCTCCACCTATCTCGTTTTTCTTGATTGGATCACCCAAATAATTTGTTTTATATTCACACCGTGCATTGTTTCATATACGTATTGCTAGAGACCAACTCATGCACACATTAACACTAAAACATTCATAAAAGTGCCCCTACATGTTTCGAACTCACTTAGTGTTCATCTTCAAGGGGTCACACGTTCACTGATTACACACAATCACAATATGGCGACAGATGTTTGTCCTTTATGACGCATCTCATGTGTTGATAAAATATGATAAAACATATTTCTTAAACGATGGATAATTCATTTTAAACAAACATCTGTTGCCATATTATGACTGTGAGTAATCAGTGAATGTGTGACCCCCCTGAAGGTGAACACTAAGTGAGCTGGAAACATGTAAGTGTGCTTTTATGAATGTTACTGTGTGCATGAGTTGGTCTCCAGCAATACACCCAAATAATATTTGGTGAAGAGTACAGAGCATAAAGTTCCTCGCCATGTAGTCTTCTCAATTATTGATAAATGTGAACAATATTCCACACAGAAACTGTGGGCACTTCTGTGGCATTCCTCCATGTAACATTTTACACGTCAATCAATTATCAGCATTCAAGGCAGATTTGACCTTTTAAAGCCTAGCGGTAACTTTACGTACCACAAGGTTTAACATTCAAAAATTCTATGTGGTGCCCACATTGCGTTTATGTGTTTTGTACGGATCTCAGAACAAACAGCAACTTTTGCCTTATAAAACATTAAGAGACTGGTTTTTATAACCGAAGTGGAAAGTGTTTACAGCGCGGTACGCACTGAGTCCTTATATAAAACAGATACGCTTCGTCTTTAACCTTTTAAAGCCTAGCGGTAACTTTACGTACCGCCAGGTTTAACATTAAAAAATTCTACGTGGTGCCCACATTGCGTTTATGTGCTTTGTACGGACCTCAGAACAAACAGCAACTTTTGCCTTATAAAACATTAAGAGACTGGTTTTTATAACCGAAGTGGAGAGTGTTTACAGCGCGGTACGCCCTGAGTCCTTATATAAAACAGATACGCTTCGTCTTTAAGGGTTTAAAAAATTCTACGTGGTGCCCACATTGCGTTTATGTGCTTTGTACGGATCTCAGAACAAACAGCAACTTTTGCCTTATAAAACATTAAGAGACTGGTTTTTATAACCGAAGTGGAGAGTGTTTACAGCGCGGTATGCACTGAGTCCTTATATAAAACAGATACGCTTCGTCTTTAAAGGGTTAAAGCTGCCTACATGCAGTCATAAAGACAAAAACCCCCTTTTTGTTAGTAACAGAACTCCAATCGTCCAGCCTGCGACCGGTCAACTTAGTGGCTGAGTTAACCCGAATGTTTCCCACCGCCATCCATTCAGTACTAACACAATTCAGTAGGCAACTGCCAGGCGTCTGTTCTGAGAAGCTGTCACTCAACGGGGTAACAAATTCCCCTCCGTTACAGAAACATAAGTTTTCACTGCCTTAGTGAGATGATCCAGCCACTGGATCCTACCACGAGCCACCGGAATCCAGTCACCACATAGCTATCTACAATATAACTCCAGTTATCCGGACGCTGGTTATCCGGATCGCCAATAATCCGGACCGGCTTGGCCTTCAAGTAACTTTGTCGAGAATTCTACAAAACTAATTTACCTTGCAATTACCGGTTACCGGATCGAGTACAGTTCTGTAAAGTGTTATGGATGCTTAGAACTTCAAACTAGGCGTAGTCGAAAGGTTTAGACGCACGTACGTATTTTAAATAGTAACAACCGAAGGGGTTCCCAAATTAGACAAGGAATTCCCAAATTTGAAACGTATTGTTTTATTTGTACTGAAATAAATGTGAAGGTAAAGGTTCACCCTATAACAGGCCCTGAGGGCCCAAGAGGAGGTTTAGAGGTACAGCTCTATCCATCCGTGAGCCTCGGCACGAGGAGGGGATGGGGTGGCTAGCCCCACGCCCCGGCCGCTTTACCCCCGGGAAAGAAACCCGGTACCCATTGTACAGGAGGCTGGGTGGGCCCCAGGGCCGGTCTGGACGGCTACGTAAAATCTCGCCTCCACCGGCATTCGATCCCCGGACCGTCCAGGCCGTAGCGAGTCGCTAAACCGACTGAGCTATCGCGGCCCACCTGAAATAAATATGTAGCCTAAAAATAGCAGTTTGTATTATTTTTTTCAACTTTAAACTGCCAATGTAGCGTATTTTCAAAGAAAAATCCAATTGTCCGGATTTTCTGCGTACCCCGATGGCTTGCAGTCCCAATTAATCCGTGTAATTGGAGTTATACCGTATTTAAAACCAGGCTTAATATTATCCTCATATCTACGCCTAGGTCTCCGAAATGGTTTCTTCTCTTCAAATTTTCCCAACAAAAATTTCAGTTCTTTCCCGTGAGCGTTACAGGCCCCGAATCCTTTATATGACCATCTACAGTTCCTTATGAAGGGTACAAATTTGGAAATGCATAACGAGACACACAGCCCCACCTGCAACATGCTCCTGCAATCCAGCTGTCTGTCCCCATCTGCAGGCTTCCGTTACATTTACAAGCACTTCCCGCCAAAATTCGTACAGCGGACTCTACTCATGAATATGTTTACGGCTGTTGTCATTCTGATATCATCATTATCATCACCATAATTTCCTTCTCTTCCAATTAGCGTATTACTAACATTACCTGTATCGAATATAATCTCAAAGTTTCGCATGGTCGCCATGTTTACACCTGCTTATCACAACACAAATGTTTCATATACAATGTGCGGTCATATTCAAGATCTCCACATCAAATTCCACATACCCAGCTCCGACGCTGCCTCAGTTATCGCTAATAAACTGAAAAAACTGAATGTAAGAATTTACGAAATGTTAATGCATAGCGTACACAAAATGTTGGTGGCACACGTGAATGGAAACAGAGCACTAGCAAGAAATAAAAGTAGATGGAGAAATAATTGTATTAATAAAATAGGGTTTGAGATGTGAATTGCATTAAGTTGGATCAGGAGAGTTCAGGGTCAGACTGACGTGAATACGGTAATGAAATTTCCCGCCAGAAGCAGCGGGGAAACTTTTGCTCTAGTGTGTGATTATAAACTTCTCCAGAAGGACCCTGGCGTACGGAATCAGAACACTCACAGCCCAGCGTTAAGACTGCCTTTAAAATTCCCAAACAACCCGTCGCTTAAAAACACGCTGATTAGGCAGTCTGAGAGAACACAGCTTTCTCCTGACACCAGCAGGCGGCTAGGCACAGCAACGTGCGTCAGGGGCATCCGAACAAAGAGAAATGGGGTGAATCGACTCCACGGAGCAGGATGTTTTTTTGAGAAGCTGATAGCTGTTCAACTAACGAATATGGCCCACGCGTTTTATAAACCCTGTGATCGTAATTTCGCTGACAAAATCCTATCATTGGCCCCCCCATCCTGAAAGCCATAAATCGCACCCCAATCCTTACACACCCTTTATGTAGGATTAATATTAAAACTGCCGTCCCATTTTCCTATACGTTCCCGACATATAGTGTCTGCAGGATACCGCTTCTCAAACGCCCTCGGTCTGAGTTCTTCCCTTCATCGACCAAGTTCCACACCCACAAAAATAACACGTAAAATTATATAATCGAACTCGGTTATAACGTCATGAAAGAGACTGAATACATTTTGTCGTTATAAACGAGTGCTGTTATAACCACGAAGTACAATATTATGGTTAACAGTGAGGAATTAATTGGTACCACAAAATATCTGACGCTAGAGACGAGGTACCGCATTAACCGATGTCGTTATAACCGGGTTAGACTTAGTCTTTTTTTTTAATCACAGCATCCGGTCTCATCAAAGGCCAAGTGTTAGATTTTCGTTATCTCCGACAAGTACAGGGTCATATAACTGAAACGCATGTCACCCTGTAGCAGTCGGCCAGGAGGCAATGGCGGACATCATTTGATTCTGTGAGTCAACACTACGTTACCCATCCACTGTGCCTCAGACAGGTTCATGCGGTGTTCTGCATACTCGAATATGTTAAATATATTATCAGAATTACAGGGGGTGGGGTTAATTTTTGGCTTTATTTAAAAAGTTGTAGCACGGATGGAAGAAATGAGAATGACATAACATTCTAGTCAGGAACTATGCAAAGACAAGAAGTAGCTGTGAGGATAATATTAAAGTTGACATTGAGGGACTAAAATGAGAGAATGCGATATAGATTCAGCTGGCTCAGAACAGCGACCGGTGGCGGAATGTTACAAATATAGCAACGAAACATTGGATACCACATAAAGCGGACATTTTCGTGACCTGAGATACAATCGGCTTCTGCGAAATGGGATGTTCCTTTTATCCCTTCCCCGAGGACGGCACCTTTATCGCACAGAAAGCCAACACCACCCGGCACATCCCGTAACAGCCGCTGTGCCAAGGGAAACAACAAAACAAGCATTCTGTAGTTCCAACACGTGCAGTTATGGAAGGTCGCAACCAAGCGGTAACACTCCTGCTTTGTATATAGCGTATATCACAACAGTTCGAAGATAATCTACCCTTCCCTTAAGAGAAACGCCATGAGACGTATAGGGCAGCAGACATATCACTCCACGCTTCTAACTTCGGCTCTAAAAACAGATGTGAGTTGCCCCATTCACGCACCAGTTGCCTTACGCACAGGAAAGATCTCCCCGGGTACACATGGACAGCAAAATGGGTGGACCCCAAAGTCGGTCCGGACGCTTTGAAAAGAAGGCTTTCCGCTCCAGCCGGTAATTAACCCTTTAAAGACGAAGCGTATCTGTTTTATATAAGGACTCGGTGCGTACCGCGCTGTAAACACTCTCCACTTCGGTTATAAAAACGAATCTGTTAATGCTGTATACGGCAAAAGGCGCTGTTTGTTCTGACAGCCATACAAAACACATAAATGTTGCGTGAGCAATATCTAGAATTTTTGAATGTTACTCCTGATGGTACGTAAAGTTACCGCTAGGCTTTAAAAGGTTAAACCCACATTTTCCAGTCTCGTAGTACGTAGCCTGGGTCACTAGTGACCGAGCTACGTAGCTCACCGAAAAACCACCCATGAGGATTTTTAATGTCATTCGGGCGCGCTGACATTTGAAAATACGAGCAGTGTGTTAACCTTTTAAAGCCTAGCGGTAACTTTACGTACCACACGGTTTAACATTAAAAAATTCTACGTGGTGCCCACATTGCGTTTATGTGTTTTGTACGGATCTCAGAACAAACAGCAACTTTTGCCTTATAAAACATTAAGAGACTGGTTTTTATAACCGAAGTGGAGGGTGTTTACAGCGCGGTACGCACTGAGTCCTTATATAAAACAGATACGCTTCGTCTTTAAAGGGTTAATTCTGAATGGCTGGTAACAGACTTCAGACTGCAATAGGAACAGCATACTGAGCACACATTTTCGGCCGAGAGTAGGGGGGCGGGGGCAAGGCTGGGCGGGGCGGGGGTATATGCGACAGCAGGAAGAGGACAAAGGAGGGGGACCAGACGCTAAGGGAGACTGAATTGCCACACCAGCTTCACAGTGGGTACGTCAACTTCAGAAATCGACGATATAAAACACATACTTAGTTACGAATTACATAAAGCTAAGGAAAACGTCATAAGGCAAGCAGAAAATCTGCATTCTTTTGCAGCACGAAGTATATTACAATACGCATACAGAGCGAATCGGGAGCAAAAGTCAATATTTTGCGAGGTGATAGTATCGGTCATTGTGAGCGAAAAAAAAAGTGCATATGAACATATGTCCAATTCTGAATGGTTACCGAGATACAGCTGTTTGAACCTACAGACCTAACTCCGTTCGATTTTTGTTTGTGGAGCCGATGGAGAGCGAAGTTTGGGATAGAAAGACGGATCACGGGACGAGTTGCTCGCTCCCAGCTTGGATGCTGCTGCCCGCATAAAGAAACGTGAAGATCAACTCAGACGAACAACACGCAATCTTCGCACACGAGTTGCAACGTGCACTGAGGTTGACGGTGGGATTTTCGAACATTTATTGTGAACTGTAACAAATCTGTCATTTGAACAGCAAATTAAAATCAAATTAGCAGTAATTTATCTTTATTACCACTGACAATGCGTTTTATTTGTAGATTCAAAGAGCCGTATCTCAGTAACCATTCACAATTAGACACATCTTCATACGAAATTTTTTCCTCACAATGACCGACAGTGTCACCTCCCAAAGTATTGTCCTTTCTTCCTGAATCACCCTGTATACAGATACAGTTTCTACCTCACAGTAAACACAGTGAGTTTACATTATGAAGACCAACCGGGTAATGCTGCTTAAGGAAATAATCGCTGTTTATTGTGATACGGCATGCGGTGTAAACGAACAACAGTACTTGACGGAGTTAAACATGTGTAACGTGTTAAGTGCCCGAACGAACCGCGTGACACATCAGCGACGTGCAGAATCTGTCACACAAAGGAACGTGACATGCACACGGCTAAAGCCCTTGGGGTCACTGACGTTTCGTTTCAGTCAGAATGTACGTCAGTATCATAGCATAAAAATGGGTAACAAATCATTGGTAAAGGTGGCAAAGTTCATATACAGTTGAACCCGGTTACAACGACATCGGTTTATACGGCACCTCGCTTATAGGGTCAGATATTTTATCGTACCAATTAACCCTTTAAAGACGAAGCGTTATCTGTTTTATATAAGGACTCAGTGCGTACCGCGCTGTAAACACTCTACACTTCGGTTATAAAAACCAGTCTCTTAATGTTCTATAAGGCAAAAGTTGCTGTTTGTTCTGAGATCCGTACAAAACACATAAACGCAATGTGGGCACCACGTAGAATTTTGTAACCCTTTAAAGACGAAGCGTATCTGTTTTATATAAGGACTCAGTGCGTACCGCGCTGTAAACACTCTACACTTCGGTTATAAAAACCAGTCTCTTAATGTTTTATAAGGCAAAAGTTGCTGCTTGTTCTGAGATCCGTACAAAACACATAAACGCAATGTGGGCACCACGTAGAATTTTTTAACGTAAAACCTGGTCGTATGTAAAGTTACCGCTAGGCTTTAAAAGGTTAATTCCTCACTGTTTACCATAACATTACACTCCTCGGTTATAACGACACAGAACACTCAGTCCCTTTCATTATGTCATAACCGAGTTCGACTCTACGTACTTTGGATCGACACTAACAACTCACAGTTCCATTACTCATATAATTCGTTTCGTAGTCCTTCCCTCTTCTACCTACTCACAGCAGGTGTCGAGGTTGTTTATTTTCACTTGATCACACTCAGACACACACCACAGTCGGTAGGCCCCTCTGGACGAGAGATCGGCCCGTCGCAGAGACCTCTACCTGACAACACAAACACTGTACAAGAGAAAAAAAAAATCCATGCCCCCGGTGGGATTCGAACCCACGATCCCAGGAAGCGCTCGACCGCAGACCTACGCCTTAGACCGCGCGGCCACTGGGATCAGCACTCAGGTAAGTAATACCTGATAATATTTGGGGAATCCCTGCTACCGTTCGGTTCAGATCTTTTTGTCCTGCGGTCTGTCTAAAAATCGCAAAGAAACAAAATTCCCGTTTCAGCTGGTGTTTTGTGTGGGTGTGAAGCACTGTGTCTCATTCTAATGGAGGAACAGTGATAGGGGGTGCTAAGTGGAGAAGAGTCGAACTCGGTTATAACGTCATGAAACGGACTGAATATTTTGTGTCGTTATAAACGAGTGTCGTTTTAACCGAGGAGTATAATGTTATGGTTAACAGTGAGGAGGAATTAATTGGTACCACAGAATATCTGACGTTATAGACGAGGTGTTGTATAAATCGATATCGCTATAACCGGGTTCGACTGTATTTGGATCTACGACAGGGGGAAGTGACAGGAGGATGGTGAAACGACACAATTTACATTCTTCGCCAAATTTCATTAGGATGATCAAATAAAAGACAATCATATGGGTACAACACGGTGCGAAACATAAATGGATATATAATTTTTGCCCGGAAACCAAAAGAGACCGTCTTGGATATGCATCTCGGGACAGAAGACAATATTAAAATGGACTGTTAACACATATGATATGAAAGTGAGCACTGTTTAACCCTTTAAAAACGAAGCGTATCTGTTTTATATAAGGACTCAGCGCGTACCGCGCTGTAAACACTCTCCACTTCGGTTATAAAAACCAATCTCTTAATGTTTTATAAGGCAAAAGTTGCTGTTTGTTCTGAGATCCGTACAAAACACATAAACACAATGTGGGCACCACGTAGAATTTTTTAATGTTACGCCTGGTGGTATGTGAAGTTACCGCTAGGCTTTAAAAGGTTAAAGTGCCTCATGATACAGTCCTGCAGCAAGCTCTTGTGAACGCGGTGACGAACCTCTGGGTCCCAAGTAAGCTAGCATCAGAGTGCCGGATGCAACACGACAGGGTTTTTTTTTTACAGCTAAGACCGCGATTTGTTCTTGAACTTAACATAACAGCTTCAATTACGCCAATGACGTCAGAGTCACTACCTGACTTTCAGCTACTGACTGACGTCACTAACTCTGCAGCTCTAACATCAGCGGCTGTTCACTTGATGGCCAAGTTCGAGTTCCCGCAAGGCCAAGTTTTGCTACTACCCATGGCGTTCACACGGGCTCCTCGTCCAACCCAGTACTCTATCCGATGAGTACCGCGGAATTTCTGACAGTAAAGCGGATAGGGAGTCGAGCTGGCTACTCATCCGCAACAAGTGGCGAGGTTAAGAATGCGTGGAGTTACACCTCCACTCCACACAAGAGTTTTCATGGCGTGGTACAGTAACATCTGGATAATTCGAGGTAAGTGGGACTGCACTTGCCTCGAATTACCGAAGAGCTCGGAGTGCATGGTTTAGGAAAATTCGTAAGGTATCATTACGTCTGCCACAATCCATTTCCCGTGCCACAGGCCGCTTATACAGTGCAATTCAACACGCTATAAACGTCATGTAAGGGACTGAATATTTTGTGTCGTTATAAACGAGTGACATTCTAACCGAGTATTACAGTGTTGTGGTTAACAGCGATGAATTAATTCGTACCACAGAGTATCTGACGCTATAAACGAGGTGACGTATAAACTTACGTCGTTATAAACGGGTTCGAATGTATTTACTCCAACAAACTGCAAAATCAGTTATAAATAATCGTTTGTCACTTATGTCCCTCCTACGTATTTCGTCCTCCACAAGGTCATCGTCAGGTAGGTATACATAAAGCATTAAGGGTACAGCAAATTCTGTCAAAGATGACCGTGTGTAGTTAAAATACTGTACTGTCAGACAAAATTATTAAAATGTTTAAAATATAAGTCAATTAACAAATATTATTTCCAGGTATAAACAATATATTATCTTCCCTGGTGAGTCACTGAGTACTGGATTAAATATTGCACGATACGGTTGCGTATGTAGTACGACACACACACTGTATTAACCCTTTAAAGACGAAGCGTATCTGTTTTATACAAGGACTCAGCGCGTACCGCGCTGTGAACACTTTCCACTTCGGTTATAAAAACCAATCTCTTGATGTTTTATAAGGCAAAAGTTGCTGTTTGTTCTGAGATCCGTACAAAACACATAAACGCAATGTGGGCACCACGTAGAATTTTTTAATGTTAAACCTGGAGGTATGCAAAGTTACCGCTAGGCTTTAAAAGGTTAATGCGTACTATTCACAGGCTATAGCACTGTATTGGGAAATCGGTGTATACAGTGCTTAAACGGTAGAATAATAATACAAGTAGAAAATGCACCATTAACTTCATTTGTAAATAAATAAAAAATTTCCCTCACATTAAGACACAAATATGTCTTTAAGGCATCGGCTCGGAAGAAACGGAATCTCAAAGTATCGGGACTCGGAGAATCGAGACTGCACTATACTTAAATACGTAAGAGGACAACTTGACCCTAGATTTGCGCTTTTCTGTTATATTACGTAGCGCCGAGTAGCAATCCTTTGCCGACATTTGGGGACAATCTATCGGTCGCATTTTTAAGGGTCTTCTTGACCCTTAAAAATGCGACCGATAAGGCGATAAGTGAATGAAGCGGTCGTAGCCCACTGTAAGGTACTATCCCGGTATCTGGAGAGCCTGAAGAAGGCCACGATAGAGTTCAGAATATCCGTGCTACAGGGGCCAAGCCTTTGGCTCAGTAAGCTCGGGGAGGGGGGGTGGGGGTGGAAGTTAAAGGTAAATCTGACATATTGTACACGCACGAAGGCGTATGTTGCAGTGCAGGTATGACCATTAATTCGTAACATCTGTACTCGATTGCTGGTGAGTTGTTAGATTCACGCCCCGGCCGCTTTACCTCCCAGAACAGCCCCCCGGTACCCGCTGTAATAGAAAGCTGAGGCGAATGGCGTGCTGGACGCTCTGGTAAAGACATTAATCTCTTTCCCCTGCCGGAATTCAAAACACGATTCGTCGGAGTCCAGCCAGTAGCCCAGTCCCAGTTAACTAGCGATATAAGTGTTCGCGTGGACATTACATTTCATACATGTACGCCAATCGGATGCCGAACCCAGCGGCCGCGGGGTCTAAGGCGTGTGTCTGCGGCTGTTCGCTTGCTGGGATCGTGGGTTCGAATCCCGCCGGGGGCATGGATGTCCGCCTTTATGAGTACTGCGTGTTCTTAGGCAGAGGTCTCTGCGTCGGGCTGATCACTCATCCAGAGGAGCCATACCGAGTGTGGTGTATCTGAGTGTGGTCGTGAAGCCTCGATAATGAGGGGGCCCTGGACCACTGGGGGTGCTGTTGCGCGATGGGGCAAAGCCCATCGGGTTTAAAACCCCAACATAATTAGGAATATAAAGACGGACACCCGTCTAAATTATACACAAAAACTTAGTTACTACCTCACAGTAAACACTGTATCTCCGTTACAATAGTGTGTAAAGGAATCGCTGCTTAGTGTGAGAATTATACGTAGCCCTCACCTCTTCTACCTACCTGTTCACAGCAGGTGTCGAGGTTGTTTATTTTCACTTGATCACACTCAGACACACACCACAGTCGGTAGGACTCCTCTGCACGAGGGATCGGCCCGTCGCAGAGACCTCTACCTGACAACACAGTCACCACAGACAAACATCCATGCCCCCGGTGGGAATCGAACCCACGATCCAATGCAAACGCTCGGCCGCAGACCTACACCTTAGACCGCGCGGCCACTGGGATCGGCGTGAGAATTAAACTAAACGCCTAAATGCAGATTTATTTAACAGCAGGCGCTACCAATTTGGGAAGGCAGTCTCGAATTGTGTTATTGTGTTTTGTTCTCAGAAATGAACCAACCGGGCAGTTAAACCCACAGGAACATATGAATACAAAAGATACAACGTCCACGGTCCCATGGTCTGCGATACAACGTTTGCAAACACACGAAAGGACAAAAAGCTACATAATTTCCGGAAACGACAGTGTGGTTTGTCCACCCCTGCTCCAGACCTACCAGTCCGTCGCACAGAAAAGGTAGACCTTTTGTGTCCAGCTATGAAAACGTTCAAAACCGCATCATGGCAACCCCGTCTGCTTACAGGTACAATAGGTCTGGGGGGGGGGG
>BLKM01000067.1:199488-263816 GCA_013340265.1 Coptotermes formosanus
CCCCCCCCCCCACCCCCCAACAGGTTTCAAGAACACCACACCAACCTAGTCCTCTAACACGCCCCACAACCAAGAACTTCTAACAAAGATACTGCGGAAAGCTACATAATTTTAGATTAGGGGCTTCTTGGATGTAATGCCCTGAAGGGTAACAAGTAAGTCTGTAGCGCTGTGGAACGGAAGTGGCGTAATGCATCCTCACATCATGACAACTATACATGACTGCAACAATTGTTTTATGGCGCAACAGCCCCTAGTGGGCCCCTAGTTTCCTCATTATTGAGGCTTCGCGATCACACTCAGACACACACTACACTCGGTAGGACTCCTCTGGACGAGTGATCGGCCCGTCGCAGAGACCTCTACCTGACAATACACACACTCACAAGAGAAAAAAATCCATGCCCCCGGTGGGATTCGAACCCACGATCCCAGCAAGCGCTCGGCCGCGGACCTACGCCTTAGACCGCGCGGCCACTGGGATCGGCCCAGTTACTGGTTACTATACTGAAATCTTACTAAGCCAGTTAAAACACTTGTTTCCGATTACTCGATGATAATATTTCGTATTTGAAGATGCAAAATGCTTAAAAATATAAACTTGTGCACAGTGCTTCAGTTGTGATTACACTTTGTTTCGTTTCGCAGTCCTTCCCTCTTCTACCTACTCACAGCAGGTGTCGAGGTTGTTTATTTTCACTTGATAACACTCACACACACACCACAGTCGGTAGGGCTCCTCTGGACGAGGGATCGGCCCGTCGCAGAGACCTCTACTTGACAACACAAACACTGTACAAGAAAAAAAATCCATGCCCCCGGTGGGATTCGAACCCACGATCCCAGCAAGCACTCGGTCGCAGAATTTTTCGATGTTAAACCTGGTCGTATGTAAAGTTACCGCTAGGCTTTAAAAGGTTAAGTGGTTACATCAACGCATCAGGTCAGGTTCGCCTGTCAGTATACAATTCCACAACCCACGGTCGTTGCCCCCTCCCTCCCCCCATTCGGGCTGTACAGGATCCGCTGATTAAGCCTAACACAAGTCAACTCCGCTACACACATTACGTGCATCAAGAGCCCACATGTAATGGGAGCATAATATTAAAATTGTTTTTAAACATGAGAAGCATTAGTACCTAATAAATGTAAAAGGTATGCTTGGAGCCTGAGGCTCCCATGGCTTTATGAATGAAATGTAGCCCTACTGTCTTCTCAGGTGTGACACCGTACAATCTGGCAGACAGGTAACAAAGTTTCGGATAAGCCTACTGCCTCCTCTTCTAACCTGATGACAGTGAGGTTCCTTCGAAACGTCAGTAAAACTACCAGACCATACGGTGTCGTATCGCAGGACCAACGTTCCAACTTATTTTTTTTACAGCTGTAAGGACCTGCTACAGCTCTGAGCAGAAAATTTTTGCACGACCTGACGACCGCGCGGCACTTTAAATGTTTCTTGTAATATGCATAACAAGGTAATTCCAGCTGCGCGGCAACAATTCAGTGGCGCGTGCGCGGGAGAATTTCAGTTACTGCGCGGCAGCGAACCCGCGCACGTTAGAGAGAACATTGCTCAGGACTGTTCTTCAATGACATTCTGCTTTGTGTTTCCACACACAGACGATTTCGCAAAAATCGGTGAACTGGATAAAAAAGTGGCGGGAAGGGACACACACACACACACACACACACACACACACACACACACACACACAGGACGGACAACTCAGATGCCTATTTTTCCCTTCTTGTGTACGAAAAGGGCCGATCCCAGTGGCCGCGCGGTCTAAGGCGTAGGTCTGCGGCCGAGCGCTTGCTGGGATCGTGGGTTCGAATCCCACCGGGGGCATGGATTTTTTTTTCTCTTGTACAGTGTTTGTGTTGTCAGGTAGAGGTCTCTGCGAGGGGCCGATCCCTCGTCCAGAGGAGTCCTACCGACTGTGGTGTGTGTCTGAGTGTGATCAAGTGAAAATAAACAACCTCGACACCTGCTGTGAGTAGGTAGAAGAGGGAAGGGCTACGGTACGAACACGATAGGGACTCTTATTAAATATATGGAACACACATTATCCGTTTTTCGCTCAGGATTCGCGTGCTATCCTTGTCAATGTCACATTATATAGTGGTCAAAACTTTAAAGAAGAAAGAACACTCATATTATAAAACTGAATTTAAATGTCGATCCTGGTTACAACGATATCGATTTATACGACACCTCGTCTATAACGTCGGATATTCTGTGGTACTAATTAATTCCTCCCTGTTTACCATAACATTACACTCTTAGGTTGTAACGACACTTGTTTATAACAACATAAAATATTCAGTCCATTTAGTGACGTTATAACCGAGCTCGACTCTAATTCACTTTCACATCGCGCGAAAACGCTTAATTTGACAAAACGTTTTTATTATAGCATCACTACACTAAATTTAGGCGGCCGGGATAGCTCAGTCAGTATAGCGACTCTCCAGTGGCTGTACGGTCCGGGGTTCGAATGCCGGTTGGCACCAGACCAGGCCGACCCCAAGGCCCAGCCACACTCATGTACAATGGGTAGCGGGTAGCTTTGCTGGGGATAAGGCGGCCGGCGTGTGGCATCGACCGCCCACCCCCACCTAGTGATGTTAATAAAAGAGCGGACCTTACCTCCATTTACCCCCTGTACCTTTATGGTACGTCAAAGCAAGGTGCACCAATCCCTGCACAGGTCTGGCCATACCCTAAGGGTTCTAAAAGGTTGCAAGATTTCAAGATAATCGGCACATGAACGTGGTAAGGTTGTCAGCACTACGCACCGGCCGCCTTTACCCCCCAGGAAATATTCCTGGTACTCATTTCTGTTAGAGGCTGAGTTGACCCCAGGGCCATAGTGCGACCGAAAGGATTATCAATAAAAAAAAATTTCCAATGACACCATCGGGAATCGAACCCGGCACCTTTCGGCTTGTAGCGCAGTGCCTCAGCCACCTGCGCCACCGCGTGCTTCACGGTAAGTTATACCAAAAGGTACTCTGCCTTACTAAGACAGCATATTATAAGACTTTGCCAGATTAAGACACTGAAGTATACACACGTGATTAAAAATGAGAATGAGGATTTACACCACACCCAAAAACTCTACAATACTGGCACACTGCTGTAACAACGTCAGCTACAGTAAACATCAGCAAGCGTATGTAATAAAGTTAATAACACATGTATGTGTCTGTTCTCGGTCAGGTCCGCAATGTTAAACATTATACAGGCGTTTGTAGGCTAGCATTTCGCTCGAAATTGTGGAAAGTGGTTACTTGTTCATTATGGGAAAACAAAATACAGTCGAACCCGTTTATAACAACATCGGTTTATACGACATCTCGCTTATAAAGTCAGATATTCTGTGGTACCAATTAATTCGTGACTGTTAATCATACCATTACACTCCTCGGTTATAACGTCACTTGTTTAAAACGGCACAATATATTCAGTTCCGTTCATGACGTTATAACAGAGTTCGAATGCACCTCATTAAAATCAGGAGACAAAACAGCCGGCAGAAACGAAAAAATAAATATTAAACCCGGAAGATGCATGCACGAAATTCTTCGAAACGTTAATCTTTGTCTACCAGAGTACGATAAAATACATACTAAAGACCGAAAATGTAAGGTAGGTAGGTAGGTAGGTAGGTAGGTAGGTAGGTAAGTAGGTAGGTAGGCAGGTAGGTAGGTAGGTAGATAGGTAGGTAGGCAGGCAGGTAGGTTGGGGGGTGTGTGTGTATACGTGGATGTATATACACATATAACGGGCTATAGGGGTGGTCAGGGTGCGTTGTGGCTTAGTATTCAAAACGACATGGCTTCGATCCCAACACCTGCCACTGACTTTATATTTTAAAAAAATATGTTAGTATAACGAGAACTGAAGGATTGAATAGGAACCCAACCGTTTCCCGAAACGTCGTCCGTGTCAATCTGTATCTGTAGTTTATTTAACGGCAATGTCAGTAACTCTTCAACACTACACACAGTCGAACGTTTGGTGAACCACTTACTAAAACTGCGTCAGGAAGTAGTCCCGACAAAACTTTAGGCCCTATACCTAACTGCCTTTGTCTGCAAGGACAGAATAAAACCACGAAAGACGTCAATCATGATAGCTGGTGTCCCAAATACCAAGACAACAGCGTTACCATTTCAGCCAGCGTGGTCGATATCGCGTATGTCAAAGCTATCCCAAACACTGGACAATGCCGAGCATTGTCCTGCTGCAGTTACTGTACTCGCCCAAAGAAAACAGTCCCACGTTCCTCTAACAGGAAAGCCACAGAATTTGATTCCGATTTCACGTCCGAAGGCACGGCGTGGGACATCATCCGGGTAAATTATTTTCCTCGTGATGACACAGCAGTTTAGGGGCCAAATGGGAACTTTGTGTATTCCTTACCCTGATTGTACACGCCTAGCTGGACCCCCGGTCGCTACACCCAAACTGCCTTCCTGGATGTTCCCCGATATGAGAACTAGGCAGCATGCAGGACGAGCGGGGAACCGGCTTTTAATTTCTAAATGGGACACAGGCCCCAGGGTTAAACGGGGCTAATTGTAAAGCTGACCACTAACACTCATCTAGTGCTAAGGTTACAAATGCGTGCAGCTGTACCTCCACTTCGCCGATCCCAGGGGCCGCGCGGTCTAAGGCATGGGTCTGCGGCCACTCGCTAGCTGGGACTGTGGGGTTCGAATCCCGCCGGGGGCATGAATGCCTGTCTGTTGTGAGTGTTGCGCGATGGGCCGATCACTCGTCCAGAGGAGTTCTACCGAGTGTGTTGTGTCTGAGTGTGATTGTGAAGTCTCGATAATGAAGAGGTCCTGGCCCACTAGGGGCTGTTGCGCCATGGGGGGGGGGGGAATCTCCACTCCTCCATACGTCTTCATTATACGTGGTGCTCAATGAATACAGGGGAAAGTTTTAGGTTTTGGACTCCCACTGAGCATCGAACCCCGTACTCCGTCATTATGAGGTAAATAAATCTACTCAACATTTTCAATAACACTTGGTTCTGAACACAGATCGCGCTATTTCCGGACGTTCAATGTTGTTTTATATATATTACTGGTTATCTCACTTGCTCGGTTCGTCTGCTCACGCCGAAGAATCACTCACCTCGCGCGGGCAACGCACCCACTTGCAACGGCCGTTCTTCTCCCGGACGATGAAAACAAGGAAATGACGTAGTATCCAACTTGGGGCCAACGAACAACTAAAAATAGGAGTGAATGTGTGTGTTGTCTGTGAGACATTTCAAACGTAAAGGTTATTATACGTACCGTATTCTAGAGCAAAAGAATTTTTGAATTTTGCCCACAAAGTGTATTTATGTGTTCTGTATGACACTAAAAATAAACAGTGATGTCTCCTACACAACGCTGACAGTTCCATCTTTCCAATTGAGACTCTGCGTACTTTCTGGGACGCAGAAACTAATTTCATTTCGCACTTTGATTAAATTCATGATTCAGATGGCTAAACAGATATTTCCAGTTCAAGACACAAAGCGTTTTTCAGTTACTCCACAATATTTTCGTCATATAAATCCCAACTATTTATTTTATGTACATGGGCCCCGCAGCCGACGCTACGTACGCCCCGCAGCTTACTGCGAAACCCTATGATGAAGATGAAGATTAATTTTTTTCATTTTTCCGAGTAATGGAACACCGGCGGAATGAAACTGACAAGGGAAAACCAAAGTACTCGGGGAAAAACCTGTCCTAGTGCCACTTTGGCCACCAAAAATCCCATATGGACTGACCCGGGATCGAACCTGGGCCTCCGCGGCCACAGGCCAGTGACTAACCGCCTGAGCCATGACACGGCCAATCCCAGCTCCTACCTAACACACCTGTGACAAAACGTGCTTGCTGGTCTAAGGGAAGAACAAGGACTGGAGGTGACAATGAACAGTGTGCTGACTGAAATATCTGGACTTAAAAGAGGGGGCAGAAACAGAAGAATGGATAAGAATGTGTAACGAAAAACTCATGATTTCTTCACAGAGGTTGGCGTCAAGAAATCACGGAGGTTCAGACTATTGGAACATGTAGCATGCACTGGTACGATCAGGAATAAACAGAAAGCCTTGGAAAACCATAAGAACCCACTTGCGAGACCAAAGCATAAACGGGAAGATAATATTAAAACAGATACTGAAAATATGGAATGTGATAATGAAGGCTCGATTCAACTACTTCAGCATACGGTGCAGTTTCGAGATTTTGTGTAAAAGTTAATGAACCTTCGGGTTCCATACGAGGAAAGAAATTTCTTTAACAGCCGAGCGACGTTCATCTTCTCGCCTCTGCACCACGTAGTTACAAGACGACAGATTTTTATGCCAATAGAAAACTGAATAAAAAATGCAGAACGTCAAGCGCATGCGTCCTGTCGTCCAGCATACATACCAATGCAGCTAACCTGTTTCCCAGCGCGCCTACCACACAACACTCAAAAGACAGTACAAATTCACTTCACACACTTCCCAGCATTTGGGGCAACCACAGCTGTTACAGCTACAATATGTGGAAGTAACGCGGCAGAGTTTTGTGACGCGTTTCGAATCCTCATTGTCAACCTTCTGTAACTTCTCTAATAAATGCGTTATTCATTCTTTAACCTTTTAAAGCCTGGCGGTAACTTTACGTACCACCAGGTTTAACATTAAAAAATTCTACGTGGTGCCCACATTGCGTTTATGTGTTCCGTACGGATCTCAGAACAAACAGCAACTTTTGCCTTATAAAACATTAAGAGACTGGTTTTTATAACCGAAGTGGAGGGTGTTTACAGCGCGGTACGGACTGAGTCCCTATATAAAACAGATACGCTTCGTCTTTAAAGGGTTAAAGTTTAACTACTAGGCCTTACGTAAGTTGCGACAGGTACACAGTCTCTCTCAAAGTCCACAGAATTCGATCTAAGGCTTCCTCTTCCAAGTTCTAGTAACTTTTCCTTTTCTAAAGCTCATCCACTAGCTTTTGACATCTTCCTCTTCACCTCATTTCTATCCTTCTCTCTGTCTTTCCTTCAATACCGTGTTTCAAAAGGCAGTTCCTACTCAACATATGTGACCAGTCCAGTTAGCCTTCCTTCTTTTTACCGCATGTAGGATATTCCTCTCCTCCTTGACTCTTTGCAATACTTCATTTTTCACACGATACATCCAATTGATCTCCATCCTTCTCCAGCGCCACATTTCAAAACTTTCCAGGTATTTCTGATCTACTTTCCGAAGTGTGCAAGTTTCAGCACCATACAAAGCTATGCTGCAAATGTACCATTTCAATAGTTTGTCTTCCAGGTTGCTATCCAAAAACACAAAGATTAGGGTATACAAAACTGTAGTTTTACCTGTTGTTCTGTATGGGTGTGAAACTTGGTCTCTCACACTGAGGGAGGAACAAAGACTGAGGGTGTTCGAGAATAGGGTGCTGAGGAGGATATTTGGGCCTAAGAGGGACGAGGCGACAGGGAGTGGAGAAGACTACATAACGAGGAACTTAATGACCTGTACTCATCACCAAATATTATTCGGGTAATCAAATCGAGAAGAATGAGATGGGCGGGGCATGTAAAACGTATGGGGGAAAGAGAGATGCATGCAGGAATTTAGTAGGGAGACTTGAGGGAAAGCAACCACTTGGGAGACCCAGGCGTAGATGGGAGGATAGTATTAAAATGGATACTCAAGGAGTGTGATGGGGGCATGGACTGGATTGAGCTGGCTCAGGATAGGGACAGGCGGCGGGCTCTTGTGAATGCGGTAATGAACCTCCGGGTTCCATAAAATGCGGGGAATTTCTTGACTAGCTGAGAAATTGTTAGCTTCTCAAGAAGGCCTCTGCTCCATTGAGTTAGTTAGTTAGTTAGTTAGTTAGTTAGTTAGTTAGTTAGTTAGTCAGTCAGTCAGTTCTTTACACTTTAGTTCAGTCTGCTGGCGAAAAGTGTCTTCTTCTCGTTGAATGCTGACAAAAGAGAAACAACAACGCGGGTAAAAACGGATACAAGCAGGCAGTTGTAATAACGAGGAACATACGGTCCGCGAATAAGCAGCTTTTTGGCAGGCAACTAATTTTAATGCGATGTCTGCAACGCGAATTATACTTCAGGTGAAATCATAAGCCCATAGCAATAAAGATTTCCCAGACTTTCATCAGTGACGTCCATACGACTATTCACTGCTGATACGACTGAATTAACTCGCTTAACATCTGGAATGTTGTGCACGACATATGTCAATTTGACGCGAAAGAAATGCGTCCCACCATCTGTCATATTAAGCACAACTATTCGTTAACTTTCAACAGCAGACGATGTATGTCACGGTAAAAGAGAATACATGACGCATCAGAAGTATAAAATTCGCCTGAACTACATTTAAAAATCCAGTTCCTACGTCACAGCAAACATAATGCGGCTTTATTACAAAGATCATCCGGTTAAGGTTCTTAACAATACATGCAATGTAAGAACAAACGGAACATTCAGGAGCGTTCGCGTAACCACTGTTGCCGTGAAGAAGAAATAAGTATTACATATTCTGAGTGTGTGTCTGTAGCCTTAGTTATCTGGTATGTAAAACGCATGTACTATATTATATTGTCATCTGTTGCCTGTCTGGCTGTACCATATTTTTCCACATTATCTCATAAATGGAACGATGTTCGGTTATTGAATATAAAATGTGTGTTTTGATTTTCTCTACAACTTACGTCTGAAACATTTCTCATTCTAAGAGAAATTCGGCGTCATAAATGTACATAGGTCTTCGTATGTGTTACTATTTAGTCTTGTCAATTTTAATCAAACGTGAATTTGCTCGACAGATTTTCGAAGAATATTCGAATATCAAATTTAATGAAAATCCGTCAAGTGGGAGATGAGTTGTTCCATTCTTACGAACGAACGGAAGGACAGACAGACAGACATGACAAAGGTAATAGTCAGTGATTTCAGGCTTCCGCCGCGATTTTGATGAAATCTACGATCTTCTGGGGTATTACGCAGCGTCGGATGGTAATCTTTTACCGACGTTTCGGGACAACATATCGGTCCCCTCTTCAAGGATCAAGAGGTCCAAGAAGAAAAAAGGTAAACGATTAGCATTCGACGGTGCGTAATGCCTTAGAAGAGCGCGTATCTCAAGCTAATAGTCGCTTTTCGAAAATTTGCGAACGCGCCAAAAAAGGATCGCTGTTTATTACAAGAATAATGCCAAACATACAAATACTGTGTGAGCAAAATGCACTTCTTACATATTAACCCTTCAAAGACGAAGCGTATCTGTTTTATATAAGGACTCAGTGCGTACCGCGCTGTAAACACTCTCCACTTCGGTTATAAAAACCAGTCTCTTAATGTTTTATAAGGCAAAAGTTGCTGTTTGTTCTGAGATCCGNTCTCTTAATGTTTTATAAGGCAAAAGTTGCTGTTTGTTCTGAGATCCGTACAAAACACATAAACGCAATGTGGGCACCACGTAGAATTTTTTAATGTTAAACCTGGTCGTATGTAAAGTTACCGCTAGGCTTTAAAAGGTTAATACAGTGGTACATACAGTAACCACTGTGCCATAATGATTAAATACAAGCCAACATGGAAGAAGGCTCACTTCAAATGCCGTGATACGGGTTCTGCGACCCCTCATGCCAATCGACCCATCACGTTACCATGACTACAGCATCTCCCCCTTCGTGGTCCAACCAGCGAGGGAGGGAGGGTGGCTAATTATACGAGCCACGTGCAATGGAATAGCCAATGAGCTACGCCACTACGACACACACACACACACACGCATGTACTTAGCCAACGCAGTGTACGTACACTAGAAGCCATGGACTGAAACCAGTGAACCCGAAATTAATGCATCTTTTTTACGACTATCAAAAATGCTATAGACTTATCTGAAAAACCTATGACGTGCCCAAAGGGATGCAAATCGTGGGAGGAGTTCGAGACACTTTTAGGTAGGATTTTTGTAGGATTTTGTTGTCCTGAGATGGAGGATAGCTCTGTCTAAGGCAGGGCTGTGCAGTCGGAGTCGGAAGTAATTTTAGGTGGAGTCGGAGTCGGTAAAAATGTACCGAATCCGACTCCGACCTCAGTCTAAAATCTTAACTAGATACTCCAACACCAGAGCCCTTATAGCTACAGTAACCGTTAGACTTATACTTAAATATAGGTTATAAGTCTAAACAGTAGCCTGATGATTCACGTGGTGGTGATGAAATGTCTTGTAGGTTTACCGTTCTTAATACATATTGGACTTTTATTAAGGAGTAGGAGTTTTAAAAATCGAGGAGTCGGAGTCGGAAATTTTAAAAATCGAGGAGGCGGAGTCGAAGTCGGAGCTTTTGTGTACCGACTCCACAGCCCTGGTCTAAGGGGCCCAACAGAGTAGGTGTTCTTCTCTTCTCCCCTTCCAATCACCTGAGGACGGAAGCAGAGCCAGCTTCCGAAACGTTGTGATTTTAGTTTTTTAATATTTGTAATATTTTACTCTTCGGACGATGGATAAAGTCCATAAACCCATCACCACACAACGTACGATAATTGTTTCCGTATTTAGGGGACACTGAAAGACTTGGGGTATTTGAAAGCAGGATTTTGAGAGCAATTTATGGCCCCACCAAAGAAGGACATGAATGGCGTATAAGAAACAACAGGGAATTATATGACCTTCAGAAGGTTCATCCAGCTGGGACGGCTGAAATGGGCAGGACATATCATTAGAGTGGAGGAAGACAGACTTGCGAAGAGAATCCTCATTAGTAATCCAGGAGGTGCAAGGGGAAGAGGATGACCAAAGATCACATGGGAGGACGGAGTGGATGATGACAGTAAGCAGGGCTGTGCAGTCGGCACACAAAAGCTCCGACTCCGACTCCTCGATTTTTAAAACTTCCCGACTCCGACTCCTTCATAAAAGCTGAATAAGTATTAATAGTGGTAAACCTATAAGACGTTTCATCACCACCACGTGAATCAGCACGCTACTGTTTAGACTTATAACCTATATTTAAGTATACGTCTAATGGTTACTGTAGCTATCAGGGCTCTGGTGTTGGAGTATCTAGTTAAGATTTTAGACTGACGTCGGAGTCGGAGTCGGTACATTTTTACCGACTCCGACTCCACCTAAAATTCCTTCCGACTCCGACTCCACAGCCATGATGATATAAGGCCATCGGAATACGGAACTGGAAGAGTGTTGCTCTGAACCGGGAAACCTGGAATAAGCGACTAAGGATGGCCTTGGCCCATGGAGGACTGTTGCGCCGATGATGATGATGATGATGATGATGATGATGATGATGATGATGATGACGATGATGACGATGACGACGACGATGGTGGTGGTTCATATATTTCAGTAAATCCATTTAGAAAAAAATAATATTTCGCAGAAATACTACATTATAAGCAGGTATCAACAGAAATTACATACTGCAACAGCGGTGGAAACAATTTCAACTCTTAGAAGCCCAGCGGTTACTGTATGTACCGCCAGGTTTAACATTCACAAATTCTACGTTCTGCCCACACAGTGTGTTTATGTGTTTTGTGTGGATCTCAGAACAAATAGCGATTATTTCCCTGTACAGCATTAACTGACTGCAAATAGTTACTATTCACCATCAACACAACTGATACTATTATATTATATTATATTATATTATATTATATTATATTCATCATCATTCTTTATTCTACCTTCCAAAGCAAGTTCTTCACATTGTGCGATCTAGTGCTTCCTCTTTCAATTTACAGTAGCTTCTCTTTTCCTTAAGGTCGTCCAGTAGCCGCATACGCCTTCTTGCTCATCTTCCAATCATTTCAATCCTTCCCTCTAACTTTCCTTCAATCACGTGTTTTAGAAGGCAGTTCCTATGCAAGATATGACCAATCCAGTTAGCCTTTGTTCTTTTTCATTGTATGTAGGATATTCCTCTCCTCCTTGACTCTATGTAATACTCCTTCATTTCTCACACGATCGGTCCAACTGATATTCTCCATACTTCTCCAGCACCACATTTGAAAACTTGCCAGGTATTTCTGATCTACTTTCCGCAGTGCCCAATTTTCAGCACCATACAAAGCTATGCTCAAAATGTGGCACTTCACTAGTTTCTTCCTTAAATGTAAGTCCAATTTGCTGGTGAAAAGAACATTCTTGTTCAATGCTGCTTTTGCCACACCAGTCCGAATTCAATTTCACGTGTAAATCTTGCATCATTTGTTATCATGCTACCCAAGTAAGTGAAATATTCCACATTCTCCAGTTGTTTCTTATCTATCTTAATTTTTATTGGGGATGGCTGCTATATTTGATTATATTGTATTATATAAACGTGTGGCGACATGTTTGGACCAAATATATGGTCATTTTCAGATCGAAACATGTAGCCATACATTGATATATGGTCATCTTCATGTCGAAACATGTAGCCATACATTGATATAATACAATATGATTATTTTGATGGTGAATAGTAAGTATTTATAATTTATGCAACACAACGGGATGTCTAAGATAAAAATTAACTGACTTGTTTTTCTAACCGAAATGGAATGTGTCTACTGTGCAGTACGAGCTGTCATTACGTAACTGGAGCAAATGTACTATCGCTATCACGTTGCTGTCATCGTAAAATTGTATATAACATGTCTAACTCAAATTATCAATAAAGTAACAGCTGACGTTAGCGAAACGTTAGGGGATTTTCATCTTTGGTTTGCCAGACTGCTGGCTAGAAGTTAGTATCCATCCGCAAGGTCCAGCGATCGGCCATCTCGACAAACGTTTTCTTGGTTGTCCTTTGTCTTGATGTACTGAGATGACCTTGAAGGTCCCAAGTTGCTACCGGATGCTTCTCATGTTGCCCTCCCGATTTAAATTTATCAAAATTAATCTCCCTGATTTGAAGTAAAATATAATTAAATTAAATTTCCAAATTATGCGCTTCAGCATTAATGACACATTAAAATCTCGCGACTCCTATTTAAAGCCATTACTGTTACCACTCTGGGGCATCCGGCGGCGCAGTTGGTTCAAGCCGGAAGGTTGCGGGATCGATTTCCGACGGTGATCTAAGGTAGCACTATGGCCCTGGGGTCGACTCAGCCTCTAACAGAAACCAGTACCAGAAATATTTCCTGGAGGGTAAAGGCGGCCGGGGCGTAGGGGTGACCTTACCTGGGAGCCTAAACCTCCTGGAACCCTCAGGGCCTGTCCACGCCTGTAATGGGATTGCTTTACTTTTTTTTCTGTGATCATCCTAACGTCTTCTTCGTACATTTTCATTCTCATACTACTCCTACCAGAAGGACAAGCGGGCGAAGTCCGGGAACCTTCTAACAAAGTGATGCTTCCCCTCCCCCCCCCACACACACACACACACACACAATATAAAGTATCATTCTTTACTCCAGTGCGCTTCACTTCCCTTCTTTTCTCTCTCTCTTTCTCTATCTGGCGGTCTTTAACCCTTTAAACACGAAGCGTATCTGTTTTATATAAGGACTCAGTGCGTACCGCGCTGTAAACACTCTCCACTTCGGTTATAAAAACCAATCTCTTAATGTTTTATAAGGCAAAAGTTGCTGTTTGTTCTGAGATCCACACAAAACACATAAACGCAATGTGGGCACCACGTAGAATTTTTTAATATTAAACCTGGTCGTATGTAAAGTTACCGCTAGGCTTTAAAAGGTTAAAGGGCTAATTACGAAGACACACCGCACAGTCCGTTCATCGTATACCGCAGCGACAAAGACTCGGCGTTTATTTGCTTCACTTGCATTCACTTTCTCTTTAATATGAAATTACGGTGGCGCATCAAATACGCTTTACTGTCAAGCAAATATGTGTCATGTGCCATTTTGCGCATGCGTGTCACAGGTTTCGCCATCTCTGCACGAAACCAGTCTCGGCTGCTCCTGTTAAAATAACTATGGCGTGCGTTGCCGAAATCACAGAACTATGTATCTACGCCATGCAAACAAACCTATTCAAGAGTACTAGTCGATCAGGTCCTCGGGGATTCCCCGCCTTTAATGCAAACCAAAGATTCACACAGCACGTGCACACGGACTAGCCACTGGACACAATGCTGTATATTACAACCACAAGAACACAGCCTGGCACCTAATCTCATATATTTCTCATATCGATTACTGGTAACGGCCTGAGGAAAATTCAGATTGCCTTAGTTACTATCACAGTAATGACAGAGGAAACGGGCGGACATGTAGCACACACTGGGGTTACGAAAAACAGACACGAAGTTTCTGCTAGAAAACCTGAAGAAAACAGCCCACCGGAAGACCTAGACACAGATGGGGCTGTCACATAAAACTGCATTGTAAAACAAGAATAATGCGACTGTGTGGACTTGATTCTGTTGTACACAAGGTAACGAACCTTCACGTTCCTTAAAAGGAGGGTTATTTAATAACAAGGTAAGCGACTATTAGCTTGTCAAGGACACTGCTCCATAGTTCTATGGTGAATTTCTTGCCACCTGAAACGGAAGTTCTCAAGTACGTGCGTGGCTTGCCAGTGTATAAATCATATCTTCATTACATTCAGAAATGCTGGTCCCTTACTGAAGTCCGCGCGCAACCACACATCTGGTCGCAGCGCCACAGTCGCTCGCTACATTCAGGTGTGCTGCAGGGTCACTTACAGACCTGAGGTCATGGCATACAGAGCCACAAACCTTGCCGCTCTGTAGCGGAAAGCACAGAAAAAAACAAACCTCAGTTCCCCCAGTGCTAAAATAACCACCATGCCGTTAAGTCGTGCGTCGCCATAAAGCGCCACGTATTCAGAAACCACAGCTTCACGCCCCGACAGCTATAACCCTATGGGACGGGGCTCTCCGGTGTCCAGTAGGAGGCAGCATGGGTCCCAGAGCCGGTACGAACGCTGTGGAAAAGACAAAAAGTCCCGACCCTTGCGGGGACTTGAACCCCTCTGCGGGCTGAACATTCCGGGGTTCGAATCCTGGTGTAGGCAAGATTTTCCGGACCCATCCAGACCGGCCCCGGGGCCCACACAGCCTTCTGTGTAAGGCGTGTCGGTTCTCCTTCCTGGGGTAGAACGGCCGGGGCGTGGCACTGACCACCCACACATTTCTAGAACTGGAGTCGAGTATTGGTAGAGCTGTATAGCAGAATTACATCCACAAGATCCCCGTAATTTTGCATGGTAACATTCAGCGCGTGAATCACAAACCTTACGGCATTCCTACCCCAGTACAATGATTGTAACCTCTACGTAAGCAGACAAACACTGGCACTTCCACCGCTCTGACTGCAGAAACACACTAATCTACGCGCACACGACTTCGCGCATTCTCCCATCTTGTGACATCAACCTGGGCTTGCTACCGTTACCTGCACCTGAAGCTGGACACTTTGTGGAATTAATCCCGCTACATCTCTACCTCCCCTACGTACATGTTTGTCATGCAAGGGGACGGCCTTAACTGGAACACTGGGGTCAGCAACAGACCGAGTGAGGCTAAACGCAGCACACAGCACTGGATCACAAGTTAATGCTGATTTTCGTGCTGATATCACAGGCCGTCTTGAAAGGCCAACGGTCACTTGGTCAAAAAACTCCTCGCCTTTTTTTTTAACCCGAAGGTTAATTATATCACAACAGCACGTCACTGCGCCCTGTCATGTGCCTGACCAATTCGCTCCACAACCTCTTACAGCATTTCTTTTAAGATTGGGTTTGATATACTACCATCTGCGTCAGGGCCTCCTGTCAGATTTCCCGATTAGAGCTTCAAATTTACTCAATCATGCTACACGCCTCGCCTATCTGACCCTCTATGCTTTGATCACCTTAACAATATTTGGTGAAGATCACAAACGACGAAGCTCCTCGTATCGAATTTCCTCCGTCCTCCTAACGATTAATCTCTCTTAGATGCAAATATTCTTATCATGATATTCCATCAGCAACTCCTCGACAGCACCAAGTGTCAGACCCACACAAAACACCTTGCGCCAATATGGTTTTGCGCATTTTAATCTTCACGTTCTCCAGTGCGTGCGGGGAAAGCAAAAACTACTTCATAAAGGTAAAGGGAAAGCAGTCCCATTACAGACAGACACAGAGGGTTCCTGGAGGTCGAGGCTCCCAAAATTTCTAGACAACCGGCACATGAAGGTGGTAAGGTTGTCAGCCCTACGTACCGGCCGCGTTTACCCCCCAGCAAATATTCCAGGTACTCATTTCTGTTACAGGCTGAGTCGACCCCAGGGCCATAGTGCGACTGGAAGGATTATGCCAATGAAAAATTCCAGTGGCACCATCGGGAATCGAACCCGCGACCTGCCGGTTTGTAGCGCAGTGCCTCAACCAACTGCGCCACCGCGTGCCCCCAACTACTTTATAAACAAGGTGTTTTTAAGAAGATATCGGTTCTTAAAAATTTGAAATATTAATACAACAGCGAAACTACAGGAAACGAAAACAGTAGCAGTAGTAGTAGTAACAGTAACAGTAGCAGCAGCAGCAGCAATAACGTTTTATCACGATGGTACCCTGAAGTGGTCTGGCATGGGGACGTTGCCAAATTCCATGGGTGTTTGGGAATCCGCTTCAAATACGAGTTTAGAAAGAGCACTAAGCACAGGGCAGCTCTGCTCCATCATGAGGTCTAAAATTACCAATACGCTGTTAAAAATTAACTTTTTAAAGCACAGTGGTTACTGTACACACCACCTGCTTTAACATTACAAAGCTCTGTATTTTGTTCACACAGTTACAACCATTACGAAGTGCATTCTCACAACAGTGACGATTTCCCCAATTGTATGCTGAATATTGGAGGGAAAAACGCATCACTTGTTAGAAGGTTCCCAGGCTTGGCCCGCACGTCCTTCTGGTAGGAAGAGTACGAAAATGAAAATGTGTGAGGAGACGTTAGAATGGTGACAGTAGCAGCTTAATATAAGGGCAGCAAAATGTTAAATATCCCATTAATCCTAAGCGCATAATTTGGATTCAATTTAATCTCCCCAGACAACACCACCAAGCTGGCCTTTATTAACCGAGACTGTGGATGTTCACTGTAAGGTAGGAACTGCAGCTTCATATATTATTTAGATGAAAGTGCAACTTCAAAGGTATTACAGCTTTGTATCCTTGTTGCTTCTTGACACGTTATTTAACGACACTGCGCCAATCACCGAGACTTGCAAAATACAGAGTTCCGCTGCTGCTGCTGCTGCTGCTGCCGCCGCCGCCACCACCACCACCACCGTCGCCGCCACCGCGGTGGCGCAGCTGGTTGAGGAACTGCGCTACAAGCCGGAAGGTCGCGGGTTCGATTCCCGATGGTGTCATTGGAATTTTTCATTGGCATAATCCTTCCGGCCGCACTATAGCCCTGGGGTCGACTCAGTCTCTAACAAAAATGAGTACCAGGAAGTGCCAGGAAGGCAGCCGGTGCGTAAGGCCTTCAACTGCCGATTGTCTAGAAATCTGGCATCCTCAACCCCTGCGGCCCTAAGGGCCTGTCCAGGACTGTAATGGGACTGCTTTACCTTTACCTTTTATGAACACAATTCAACTTTATGATATTTACGAGCAAAAAACAATCCGCCAAAAATTGACCTCTGTACTTCTATACATTCACTGCTGTTGGTGGTGGTCAACACACACAATATTTGTATATTATTCTGCTGCTTAAAGGTACAGAGTTTCCCTATACTGAGCATCACGACATTCGTACGTACGGGGGGACTGGAGATACAGCTCCAAGCATTGCCACGAGAAATAGTCCCTGGAACCCGCCGGCTGGGTGGGACGCAGACCTGGTACGAACATGATGGCAAAAAGAAAAATCCCAGCCCCTGCAAGGAACTGAACCCATGACGTAAATTTTGTAAGGCAAGCAGTTCGTTAACTATGCGAATCTGGCTTCTGACATACATACACAAATAACACTGTGCGAAGCAGGGCTGTGGAGTCGGTACACAAAAGCTCCGACTCCGACTCCTTCATAAAATCTCAATACGCATTAACCTTTTAAAGCCTAGCGGTAACTTTACGTAACATCAGGTTTAACAATAAAAAATTCTACGTGGTGCCCACATTGCGTTTATGTGTTTTGTACGGATCTCAGAACAAACAGCAACTTTTGCCTTATAAAACATTAAGAGACTGGTTTTTATAACCGGAGTGGAGTGTTTACAGCGCGGTATGCACTGAGTCCTTATATAAAACAGATACGCTTCGTCTTTAAAGGGTTAATAACGGTAAACCTACAAGACATTTCACCACCACCACGTGAATCATCAGGCTACTGTTTAGACTTATAACCTATATTTAAGTATAAGTCTAACGGTTACTGTAGCTATCAGGGCTCTGGAGTTGGCGTATCTAGTTAAGATTTTAGACTGAGGTCAGAGTCGGATTCGGTACATTTTTACCGACTCCGACTCCGACTCCACAGCCATGGTGCGAAGTGCCACTGCATTTCCATCAAACATCATGTTCTGTTACAAAAGATATTAAAATTTAACTGCGGTGAAGATGCATATTGGGGCGTTCTGGAGTATGACAGTGTGTAGTCTTGTAGTGGGTACCACCGGTTTGGGGGAAATACCGCTTTCATCTCCAGGATATTGTACAAAACGTTCGTGTTACATGGTCACTCATGACAGCAGACTATTTTGCATATTATATGATCCAAACATTTACGTAACGCGATTGGCGCCCAAACACAATCTGGCATGTCATCCACGCAGCTGACTGGCAAGGCTGCTTCAGCAGAAGGTTAAGTCACTGAAACTTGCGTATGGTTCAGACGCAATGTTCATGCACTGAACACACACACGCCTATCATGATCTGAAATCACTGGGCCCGCGGAACCCACACCGTTCGATAAATAATCTACGTCAATTTGTTAAGTACAGAGTAGGCCTCGCGGTGAATCACTTGAAATCAGGGCTGTGGAGTCGGAAACAAAAGCTCCGACTCCGACTCCTCGATTTTTGAAACTCCGACTCCGGCTCCTTCATAAAAGCTCAGTATGTATTAATAATGGTAAACCTGTAAGACTTTTCATCACCGCTACGTGAATCATCAGGCTACTGTTTAGACTTATAACCTATATTTAAGTACAAGTCTAATGGTTACTGTAGCTATCAGGGCTCTGGAGTTGGAGTATCTAGCTAAGGTTTTAGATTGAGGTTGGAGTCGGAGTCGGTACATTTTACCGACTCCGACTCCACCTAAAAATTCTTTCCGACTCCGACTCCACCTAAAATTCCTTCCGACTCCGACTCCACCTAAAAATTCCTTCCGACTCCGACTCCACCTAAAAATTCCTTCCGACTCCGACTCCACCAAAAATTCCTTCCGACTCCGACTCCACCAAAAATTCCTTCCGACTCCGACTCCACCTAAAAATTCCTTCCACCTCCTCCGCAGCCCTGCTTGAAACACTGCACGTGTGTCAAGACTGATGTACACGGATACAGATTTTTACTGCGTTTTATATACACAATTTTATGTACTTTACAAATATTTTATGTACAACCTATTGGATTTTATTCATTACTCTATTTTATCGTATTTTAACTTTAACCGTATAGTTGTCTGTGAAAGACTACGAAAGCAATGAGTGTATGACTTGCCACTGAAGAACAGAGTGCATGCTGCGTTGATTATTGGACGTTAGCTCCCTGAGGATGGCTGGAAGTAACAGCCAAAACATGCAGGAAAAACAGTACGAGCACAAAAAGCTATGTGCAGTAGTTGGCAAAATAAAAGTGTATACTGTTAACTTTGTAAAGCCTAGCGGTAACTTTACGTACCGCCCGGTTTAACATTAAAAAATTCTACGTGGTGCCCACATTGCGTTTATGTGTTTTGTACGGATCTCAGAACAAACAGCAACTTTTGCCTTATAAAACATTAAGAGATTGGCTTTTATAACCGAAGTGGTGAGTGTTTACAGCGCGGTACGCACTGAGTCCTTATATAAAACAGATACGTTTCGTCTTAACCTTTTAAAGCCTAGTGGTAACTTTACGTACCACCAGGTTTAACATTAAAATATTCTACGTGGTGCCCACATTGCGTTTATGTGTTTTGTACGGATCTCAGAACAAACAGCAGCTTTTGCCTTATAAAACATTAAGAGATTGGTTTTTATAACCGAAGTGGAGAGTGTTTACAGCGCGGTACGCACTGAGTCCTTATATAAAACAGATACGCTTCGTCTTTAAAGGGTTGAGCACGGGATACTTCACGACGGCGAATAAAGCAGAATATAAATTGTCGAATGGTGAGAATGACTATGATGTACAAAACACCAGTGATGGCCAAAATCTGTGATCCTGCCTGTAAGCAATGAGGAAGACCACTACACACCTCAGTCAGGGTACTAACCGTGATTTCAGGCTTCCGCTGCGATGTTGATGACATCAGTGCTCTTCTGGGGTATTATTACACAGCCTTGAATAGTAATCCCTTACCGACGTTTCAAGACAACGCATCAGTCCCATCTTTTCTTCTTGAACTTCTTGACCCTTGAAGATTGGACCGATACGTTGTCCCAAAACGTCGGTAAAGGATTACCACTCGAAGTTGCGTAATATCCCAGAACAGCGTAGATCTCATACCAACCTGTGTCTGATACAAAGATCTGAATTCGCCATCTTCCTGAAGGCAAACAGGATACGAACCGACCAGTAAACAATCAAGCCTCGTGTGCACGTGAATACACAGGAGATCTAATGTTAGCAGAAGGCCTTCTTTTCTGTGTATGGATGGAAGTAAAGCAGTCTGTGCTCAACTACGTGTAACACACGAAGACGTGCGGGGAGAGGAGGTATGCCTACTGTTCGACATACGAAGGTCGGCTTTTCACCCGGTCACTTTACTATACCGGTTAAGAACAGCCCTGTCAGGTGGAACCCTTGTCACCGCAGCACGACGCGTCCTCAGGAGACACAGAAGGCAGCTGCAGATATACAGAATAGGTCGCGGGTGGCCGATAAGGGGTGGTATTCTAACTTGTAAGATGTCCGTGGTAGGAAGAGAGCCAAACAACTTTTCATCGTAAAAAAGAAAGCACGTTAGGAACTGCTACACAGGGCCTTGGAGCTGGGCGAATACCCTGGAATGGTCTAAAGCGACACAAAAAGCATACCCAGATTTGCAATTTGGAATATCGGGGACCTGTATAGGTTAGGTTCAATGAAAACAACAACAAGAAAACTTGCGAAGTTTAAGATCGATATAGAGGACGCACGGAAGGTTAGATGGGAAAATAGTGGTTGCAAACGAACAAAGAACTGCACACCTATACAAGAAAATATGAATGAACAATTGACGTAAGGGAGGCATTGGCATTTCCGCTCACAGGTTCCTAATATCCTCACTTTTTTCAATGACGGCCACAAATCCTCAGCTAACAAATGCAGACGACAAAGAAAGACAAACGAGAGACCGGGAAAACCTCATCGACCGGAGGGACCCTGTGCGGCGCCACACGAGACAGTGTCGTCTACCTGTGACGAAGCTGTATTATTTATACAAGGTATACACAAAAGAATGGTGCGGTTTCAAAAGTTAACAATAAATTTATTTCTCACCTTACACGGGCACAACGTACACCGTCAGCAGCGGCAACTGTCCAAGTTTCTCATGCGTTAATCACAGTCCTTCAATGTGTGCACCCTGGGTCACACGACACACATCCACACGGTAATCAAATTCATCCCAGACTCGGTGTAGCATGTCCGCGGTAATGGTCTGCAGTGCATGCGTTATCCGATCACGAAGTTCCTTGAGGGACGTGGGCAATGGTGGTACGTAAACGCTGTCTTTAACGCTGTTTTACGTACCGTGTGTATGTGTGTCGTGTGACCCAGGGTGCACACATTGAAGGATTGTGATTAACGCATGAGAAACTTGGACAGTTGCCGCTGCTGACGGTGTGCGTTGTGCCCGTGTAAGGTGAGAAATAAATTTCTTGTTAACTTTTGAAACCGCACCATTCTTTTGTGTATACCCTGTATACACACACACACACATATATACATATTGCTCTTCGAACGAACTCGTTACAGCACAGCGGTGTGTTCAATCAGCATCTACGAACTCCCGTTCTGCCCGCACAGTATATTTAATGTATTTCGAATAATCCCGTAGCAACAACAGCGGCTAGTCTTTGTAATGGAGACGCTGTGCGTTTTCTGCAACGTGCGAACGGAATATGACGCCTTGCAGATTCGTAAAGTTACTGAAGTTTCGGAGAAGCCGCTACCTGCATCTTAGGCGCCTATGAAAAACGCGACACTCTGAAGACGAAGACAGAAAACTCCTCCGAAACGCCTCAAAATATTTACCAATCCACGCGGCGCAATATAACAAGTGGCCCTTTACGTTTCTCCTTGTTTTAACATTAAAAACTCAAAATTTTGTCCACACAGTGCGTTCATGTGTTTGCATGACTCTGACAGTAACCAGTGATCAGTTCCTTAACCTTTTAAAGCCTAGCGGTAACTTTACGTACCACCAGGTTTAACACTAAAAAATTCTACGTGGTGCCCACATTGCGTTTATGTGTTTTGTACGGATCTCAAAACAAACAGCAACTTTTGCCTTATAAAACATTAAGAGACTGGTTTTTATAACCGAAGTGGAGAGTGTTCACAGCGCGGTACGCACTGAGTCCTAATATAAAACAGATATGCTTCGTCTTTAAAGGGTTAAAAAATTCTACGTGGTGCTCACATTGCGTTTATGTGTTTTGTACGGATCTCAGAACAACAGCAACTTTTGCCTTATAAAACATTAAGAGACTGGTTTTTATAACCGAAGTGGAGAGTGTTTACAGCGCGGTACGCACTGAGTCCTAATATAAAACAGATATGCTTCGTCTTTAAAGGGTTAAACAGCAGTAACTAAATGGGATTTGCAATAGGGACGAGCTGTATCCTCTGTGAGCTAGGAAGTCAGTGTTGGCATACTGTTTTGGCTAATTGCATGCTTCCAAACCACTATTTCTTAACTCCCTCGGTGCCTCCTAACAAAGCATGCCACATACCCTGCCTGTTTAAACTCATGTCCAGCGTATCAGCAACAAGAATCGCCCTTCGGGGGCCACGTGGCGGTTACGTCATCACACTGGCAGATGTCCCAGAGGGGAGGACTCCGTGCTCCTGACACACGAGGACAGACCAAGTTATTTAAATCTCTGCGGAACGGAAGGGGTAGTGAACTTAGTACAGCGGCACCTGCACACGATATCATCACAAGGTGCAGAAGCGACTCTGTTTACTGAAACCGACAAGCACAGGTAGCTCAGTCGGTATAGGGACAATATGATATTTACATTTCTCAGAGCGATGGCAGTCAGTCAAGGTTACATACTTTTGAAATGTAAGTCAGTGTAGCTGGGTAGATACTGTAGGTACCAAAGTTTCAAAGGATCTATTTCTGGCACCCTGAAGATGGACGAAAAATATTTCTCCAAAACGTTGGTATCTATCTACTGACTTACACAGTTCCACATTCATAAGACGCGCAACTGTGGTGTCACTGTTCATGGCAGTGTGTCGAATGCAGCACAGACACATCGCCTATTCTACATATCAACAACGAGAAAATTATAAAACCTGCGAACTATCTCTCACAAATAATTTACACAAGTTCCGTTACATTTGGAAGGATAATATTGAGGTAGGTATGTGAGGAACAACGTGTGAGGGTGAGAATGGGATTTATCTGGCTCAACAGTGACCAGTGTAGGGTACGGTACTGAATCTCACGATTCTAAAAAAGACGTGTCATTTCCGGACCACCCGACAATATAAAGTTCGTTAAGAATATATAACCCGCCGAAGGTATAGGCTACTTTGACGCAGTGGCGCGACTTGCGTGGTCAAATGATCCCGACACCTGTGCTGACGGTAGCGTAGCTACTGGTAAGGTCTCCCACGCCAGACAGGTCAAAAATTGATGACAAAAAGGGATACCCTGGTCCACCAGGTTGGGGAGTTACGGGTGGGGATAACAAACCCCACCCCATAAAAGAATGTTTTGTTGAGAAGCTTCTAACACTAGAAACAAGAAACAACGAAGACGACCCAACATGAACACCATTTTTCGAGTGGGAAGGAAAGGGAGAAGTAAGTAGCAGGATCAAGAACAGTAGAGGACAATTTTGGAAGAGGCAGATGTCCATCAAGGACTGTAATGCAACAAGAAAACCACGAAGAAGGATATATAACCTGCCACTTCACAATTGACCCTACGATGACTAAAGTGCATGTCAGTACTGGTTACCTAAACGTTCAGTTCCCAACCCACAGTAATCACATTTCGCCTCAATTACAAAGAAAAACCAGTCTGTGTTGTTTAACGCAATAATCGCTATTTATTCTGATAATCATACGAAACACATAGGTACAATTTGTGGGCAAAAACGGGTATTTTAATGGAAAGGAAGTGGCGCATACAATTACCACTGTGTTTCACAGGTTTAACGTATTCTCTCACACGAACGACACATAACGGCATCCTGTGTTGAATTCCGTATGTTTCCGCTACGCCCGCCCCCCCCCCCAATATCAACCTGCGTTCAGTATAGTCAGCAACCGGGTCGATTTTTAAACCGGGGGCCCCCCCCCCCCCCCCTGCACATGAAACAAGGGTGTGTGTCTCCCAATCGCCAGCTATTTTCAGCACGTATATTATAATGTGCCACCCGTGAACGACGTTATGTTTTACATGCTTGTTTTAACTTTCACCTGGAACCACTGACAACAAACCGCGACCACTGCCGCGCCACACAATTATCGCCTGACCAAGCCGTCGCCAGTGTATACGTCAGTCGTGCCACTGTTCCACTGAAGCATATCCTGGCAACGAAAATGATTCAGGGTCTCCTGCAGGCAGCATTAACGAGTTCCTGTGTTCAATAGTGTAGCGTATCTTCTCCAGTTTCAGGGACAAGAGGACGCCATTTGCCTGACGTACTAAAATGCATTTTGAGATACATCCACCCATCAGTGTCGATAATTACAATTTCACTGACTGAAATTACGGCCGGAAATACCATTTAATGCCCATATAACATGGAATTTACAGACATCTGTACCGATATTTTTTTTCCAGTTTCACACAACTGAGGGGTACACAGAATTCTGAATAGGCGCGCACCCAGATTCTTTCCTTGGGTGGGGGAGGGGGGTGGGGGCATGACCCCGAGGCTATATATAATTTATGTGTGATTTTAAAAATTAAGTTATAAAAATCATGCTGTAAGCACAACTTAACACTGTTCGCAACTGCATTTACATAAATACGAATATAACTACATGTTCCATGACTCAGTCACAAGTGTCCTATCTTCTATCTTATTTTTTTTAATTTTATTAATTTAGTTTTCAAAATTCTAATGTACTGGCCATTAGCTGACTTCAGTGGCTGATTTCGGCTGAAGAGGAAATCAGGTAAAACGTCTGACATCATAATATATACAAAATGTGTTTTTAAAATTTTGGTTTTCGGGGTTAGGGGGGCTGCAGCCCGGCAGCCTCCCCCCCCCAAGGGTGCTTCCTTGTTTCTTAATATTTATTTACTACTGCAACGGCCGTTCGAATTTCAACAACAAGTTTTATAAACTTTCGTCGCTATACCTCCTTCCCTCCTTTATCAACAATTCCTTTCTAATTTCTTAAATTTTTCCGTCCCATCATTTCTATCCTCTTTCCTTCCTCCCTCTTCTTTACATTACAAAACCTTCAAAACATGCCGTCACTGACAACTATCAGCTCTTCTACGTATCACGTTATTTAATTAAACTTTTCTCTGACGTCAGCGTCTCCTGTCAGCGCAAACGCGACTACACACACGCGCGCTTCGGCCTCTATAATTGTAGTTATTACAGAAATGATGAATCGAGGGCGTCTGTATATCAAGATCATGCCAGACACTGACACTATTAATAACTGCATTCTCTCTGAACGCAAGAGTAAATAAAACTGGCGTTTATATGCAAGATATTAAACCACGACACTAAACCAACGCCCACAAATCCTGCCGTCTTGGTGTATAACAAACAAGCCGTGCGACAAAGTACGTTGATTAAGGGTCGAAATGCAACTGAGCAATGTGGGCACCACGCAGAATTTTTTAAACCTTTAAAGACGAAGCGTATCTGTTTTATAGAAGGACTCAGTGCGTACCGCGCTGTAAACACTCTCCACTTCGGTTATGAAAACCAGTCTCTTAATGTTTTATAAGGCAAAAGTTGCTGTTTGTTCTGAGATCCGTACAAAACACATAAACGCAATGTGGGCACCACGTAGAATTTTTTAAACCTTTAAAGACGAAGCGTATCTGTTTTATATAAGGACTCAGTGCGTACCGCGCTGTAAACACTCTCCACTTCGGTTATGAAAACCAGTCTGTTAATGTTTTATAAGGCAAAAGTTGCTGTTTGTTCTGAGATCCGTACAAAACACATAAACGCAATGTGGGCACCACGTAGAATTTTTTAATGTTAAACCGTGTGGTATGTAAAGTTACCGCCAGGTTTTAAAAGGTTAAAGGAATTCTTCCTACCAATCGCTCTAAAATCTGTCGTCTTCCTGCATGCTATCGAAAAACATGAAGACTGAAATATACAGATCTACAATTCTGTCTCCTGTTTTGCATGGGTGTGAAACTTGGTCTTTGACATTAAGGGGAGGTAACACTCTGAGGGTGTGCGAGAACAGGGTACTGGGAAGGTCTAAGAGGGAGGAAGTAACGGACGGATGGAGAAAATCGCATAATAAGAAGCTTCCTGATATAAATGGGGTGATAAAATTATGAAGAATGAGAAGGGAGGGGCAAGTGGCACGTATAGGAAAAAAGAGAAATGCACACAGTGGGAAAACCTAGAGGGAAATGACCACTTGGAAGACCAAAGCGCTGATTAGAGGACGTTAAAATAGATTTTAAAGAAAACAGGTTACGAGATGACTGGATTAATCTGGCTCACAATAGGAAAAAGCGGCGGGCTCTCGTAAACACCGAAATGGAGTTTCGGGCTGCATGCGGAGAATTTCTCGAGTAGCTGAGGAACTATCAGCTTCTCAAGACGGACTCCGCTCCATGCAGTTAGCGCCTACTCTCGCGTTTGCAGTAGCAACTTCACTTTGACGGAATTCATAAAAGACTACGAAATACTGTCTTGTCAAATATGACGCCGTGTATTATGCTATAAATTGACAGATATTTCAGAATAACATAATGCCTTCATCTTCAGGACAGGAGATGAAGACAGAAGGTTTCAACGACGATGATCGGACGTGACATCCCAGAGAACAGTATTCCTCACGGTCACCACAGAGAAAATCTCAAATCTCACGTGTAAAAGATTAGCCATATAAAAGTTCGTCATTTACAACATTTTGTCCCAAAACTCCGTGGGCAGAAGACAGCAATTCCAATAAACAGTCTCCTGGTGAGAAAGCGGGCCCTTCTAATCACTATACAGGATGATTCCCTGACCAGCGACTACTAAATCTTAAGAAGAAACTTAAGGTGGTTCATCCCTGTTGTGTTTCAATACTAAGATAAAAACCAACTCACAATCCGTAAAACACAACATATATTCTTCATTGGTACAAACAGCTACATGTTTCGGCCAGTCAGGTAGCCACCATCTGGCTGTACACGTAAGAAGCTAAAAAGTAAAATTTTACACACGCAACAATGTTAGGCTGCGATCTCGAACTTTACAATATTTTAATTCTACGGGAAAGCGTAAAAAATATATAAACGTTTACAGTTACAAACACATATATAATATATAGAGATATGTATGTTTACATGCATGGTATACATGTTTATATATAAAGGATTTTTTTTCCCTGCTTGACCGAAAGCGTCACCTCGACGATGTAGTGGGTTTTTATTATACTTTCTAAAGGCCATTATCACTGCGATCGTTTGTCTAGCTCCCGTCATCGACTGTTAAACCTCCCCGACACGCGGTGTACGACGTTATGCTGGCAGAACGTTGGTCGGAGCGTTGGTCCGGCGCTTATCGGTCAAGCAGGAAAAAAAATCTCCCTATATAAACACATATATGTTTACATATAAACACATAATAATATATTTGTTTACAATTGTACATGTTTATATATCTTTTACACTTGCCCGCAGAATTAAAATATTTTGAAGATTGAGATCTCATTAAAAAAAATTGCAGCTGTAAAATTTTACTTATATTCTTATGGGTAAAACCCAATGATGGCTGCCCGATTAGCCGAAACATGTAGATGTTTGTACCTACAAAGAATATACTTTGTGTTTGACGTAAGTTTTTTTAGTGGTGAAGGGCCCCGCAGCAGACGCTACGGACGCACCGCAGCCTTGAGGCTTATCGTGCAACCCTGTGATGAAGATGATTATTTTTTGTCCTTTTCCTAGTAATGGAGCACCGGTAGAATGAAATTGACTGGGGAAAGCCGAAGAACTCGGGGAAAAACCTGTCCCAGTGCCACTTTGTCCACCACAAATCCCACATGGACTGACCCGGGATCGAACCCAGGCCTCCATGGTGGGAGGCCGGCGGCTAACCGCCCAAGCCGTGGCACGGCCTTGACGTAAATTAGTTTTTATCTTAATTTCAAGAAGAAATCTGCCTGGGGTAATACGATCTGTTCACCAGGCACTGACGCCCGGTGTGTGACACTGTGACCAGCAATATCTATGCCAGAATACTGTTAATAACACGTAACTATGCATCAATAAGACGTTTTCTCACCTGACTGGATGAAGCAGCTGCGACGCTCAGACAGTATGGACACTATAACAACATACAGTCGGCTTCCGTTACACGAGGGAGTTGTATTACCGGATATCACCGAGCACACAGACACCGCGTAAAAAGGTAAGTTTACAGTCCGCAGTACTCCGTAAAAGCTTTATGCTAACTTCTGTACTGAATTAGAGTATGATGATACGTACTTTTCGTACACTGGCGTTAACGGAACAGGGTACAAGCGCGTTACGCAGGCCTTTTCATGCTCGCGGCCATCGGTCAAAGCATGACCGCCGATATAAGGAAACATGAGTAACGAAAATCGACTGTAGAACGTATGAAATGGCTAAAAGGATACATTTCTTGGAAGAAATCTAGGTGCGGTGGTTGAAGGATGTCCAACGCCGACAAAACCTGTAAAAAAAAAAACAAAAAAATGTATATACTAGCTCAATACAATACAATACAATACAATACAGTACAATACTACACTATACTATGGCCGATCCCAGTGGCCGCGCGGTCTAAGGAGTGAGTCTGCGGCCGTTCGCTTTATGGGATTGCGGGTTCGAACCCCCTTGGGGCATGGATGTTTGTCTCTTGTGAATGTTGTGAGTTGTCAGGTAGAGGTCTCTGCGTCGGGCTGATCACTCATCCTGAGGATTCCTACCGACTGTGGTGCGCCTCAGTGTGACAGCGAAGCCTCGACAAGGAGGAGACCCTGGCCCACTAGAGGCTGTCGACTTACTGGAAAAATTACTATACTATACTACACTACACTATACTACACCATACTATATTACACCATACTACACTACACTATGCCATACTACACTACACTGTACCATACTATATCACGCCATGCTATAGTACACTACACTGTTCTACACTATACTACACAATACTACATTATGCCATACTATACTATACCAAACTACACAACACTACACTATACTACACCACACTACATCATACTATATTATGCCATACAACACTACACTATACTATACCATACTACTCTATGCTGTGCTACACTCTGCTATACTACTCTATGCTATACTAAACCGAACTACACTATCACATGAACTTTATTAACCCTTTAAAGACGAAGTGTGTCTGTTTAAATAAGGACTCAGTGCGTACCGCGCTGTAAACACTCTCCACTTCGGTTATAAAAACCAGTCTCTTAATGTTTTATAAGGCAAAAGTTGCTGTTTGTTCCGAGATCCGTACAAAACACATAAACGCAATGTGGGCACCACGTAGAATTTTTTAATGTTAAACCTGGTCGTATGTAAAGTTACCGCTAGGTTTTAAAAGGTTAATTTTAACAGCGACGTGACAGTGCAGCCTGCTGGACCATCCCCTGATAACATAAATTGTGGGGCACCAGTGAAACAATAACAAGTGAAGGCAAAAGAAAAGAGTCCCCCAGGATCACGTGTCCACCACAAGTCCTACAGGGACTGCACTGGGACTTAACCATGGTCTACGCAGTGAGATGATGGCGACTAACCGCCTGAACCATGGCACGGCCTACACGCTACTGCATTATACTGCACACAGTCCGATGTTCCTCCTGGCTTTCTTGTTCAGATGGCTGAAGGAGTCACAAAACGTACGCTCAGACACTAGTTCATTTATTTACAAAGAATCTGTGCTTATTTTGCTACAGTGACAAGAAAAGCGTGCTTGTTCAAACACCGGAAGGACGACTTAAGTGTAAACTAAAAAATACAAGCCACTGGCAAGAAATTAGACACCAAGTGCCGCGAAAATTCATTCCACACCTCCCTCTTACAGGAACACCACTCTGCATATCAATAAACTAAAGAACTACAGTCGAATCCGCTTACAACGACATCGGTTTATGCGACACTAGGGCTTAAAACACCGTGACCCCGGGATCCTGGTCATTGTTTCCCTGCATTCAAGCACCGGTATTGATACAAAAATACCGGGTTTTCGGTACCAATTCAAAAAATCATTGTTTATGATTTATTCACATAAAGGTTATAAAATCGACAACAATAAATCATTAATATTACTGAATTTGCAACAATAGCACCATAGAGCACAGGACCCGAAAGGGCGTTTTTGCCGCTAATCAAGTATGTACCAAAATTAGATCCTCTTAAATGAGAAAGGTTTTAATTGCTTATGTTTCTTATGAACTCGCTTTATTCGGTCAGGTAGTGTGAGTGCTTAAACCGTTTAAGTTAAACATAACTAAAATTTGCAGTAGCAATATGTATACATTTTTTGTTTTTAGAATAGCTGTACTTTTAATAATTTTTTGTCAGTATATTTCTTATTGTAACAAAAGTTTGATTTAAAACGTCAATTCAAGTAATCGCTTGTTTTCTCCTTACGTTATTTTACCTAAATGTCATTAAAATTTGATAAAAAAAGTTTGTTTTTCATAAATTAAAATACCGAAATACCGGTATTAAAATTTTGACTAGTAGTGTGAGCCCCATGCGACAGCTCGTCTATAGCATCAGATATTCTGTGGTACTAATCAACTCCACGCTGTTAACCATAACCTTATATTGCTCGGTTATAATAACACGCGTTTATAAACACACAAACTATACAGTCCCTTTCATGGCGTTATAACCGAGTTCAACTGTATTTCCATACAGCACAATCTTACTCTAATTCCCCGCTTTTTATGAAGCCTCGACAATTCATTACAACGGTCACAACAGCCCGCCTCTGGTCACTCACATAACTGAATCCATATCTGATGTACGGAGACGGGATAGCTCAGTCAGTATAGTGACTAGGCTACAAGCTGGATGATCCGGAGTTCGAATCCCGCCAGGGGCAAGAGGTTTCCTATCCAAAACCTCCATACCGGCCCTCAAGCTAACCCAGCCACCTACTCAATGGGTACCGGGAGCGTTTTCTACGGGAGTAAATCGGCCGGGGCGTGACGCTGATCACTCACGTCCATCTAGCGCCTAGGTTAAGAATGGAGCTATACAGCCACTCCCCCCACATGCCTTCATGACTTTTACCTTCTTTTACTATGTCATATTTGAATCGGTGACTATGTGTTCTGGAATGTGACGCCGTGCGGTCTGTTCGACACATATCAACGTTACTCCGAAATTTCGGTAATTATCTACAAGACTAAACGGCGTCACACCCCAAATGACACTCTTTACAGGTGATTCCAGTCACCATCCTCATGTCCTATGCATTTAAAAACCAATTTCAGTAAAATCCATGTACACCAACTGATACTGACTGAGGAGTTTGCAACTGACCTTGGCAGTTGTTTGCGCTAGGAAAAGCCGACCGCCACTTGTTTGTGACCAGTAACCGATATATCCCAGTTAAAAATACATTGAGCTGAAGTATAGTCATGTTTTGTGCAAGTGACATAATACGGTTACTTCTGTAGTGTTCTACGTGGTTACAGCTGTGCATAAAATTGACTTTAGGCTTGTTGTAAACGAAACACCTAACAAATAACAAACAATGGAAAGAAGGTCATGCAGTCATACAGACTCCTCTTATTCACAGGATCTACACATTTTTCCACGAACGTCGTCACTAGTGTTACGGGACTCTACCCACGCTGTGCAGGTCAACTGTATTCCCTTGAGTAAGGGATAATAGGTCTCCCTATAGATATCTTCTCTGCAGGTTTTCCCGACTAAAGGTCGATTCACATTATACGGCACGACACGACACGATACGACACGACAAAAAGCAGCGTGCATTCACATCTACCGGCAGTTAACAGACAGGCAGAATATTATTTTCTTCCAACTGAAGCAACACTGTCTTTGTCTCTTTGTCCTTACCTGCCACTGACCTGCTAGTGTGAATTCGAGTATATCAAAACCACGCAAGAATATTTTGTTATGTCGTGTCGTGTCGTGTCGTATAACGTGGATCGACCTTAAAACTACATGACAGTCCAATTCTACCCTCCTTCATTTGTTCATTCCTGTAACATTTACTGAACACTACAAATTCTAATCTCCTCATTACGTATTTTCTGCCTTTTATGTACGTAGTACAGTAAGTTTCGTTGATACCGAAACAGTCTCTGGATTGAGCAGCGACATAACGAATAGGGGCTAACACGGCTTGTGGACCGAAAAACGCGGTTCAATTAAACTTCCGGCAATAAGGAGAAAACATAAGATGTTTCAGTGCTAATTAACCTTTTAAAACCTAGCGGTAACTTTACGTACCACCAGGTTCAACATTAAAAAATTCTACGTGGTGCCCACATTGCGTTTATGTGTTTTGTACGGATCTCAGAACAAACAGCAACTTTTGCCTTATAAAACATTAAGAGACTGGTTTTTATAACCGAAGTGGAGAGTGTTTACAGCGCGGTACGCACTGAGTCCTTATATAAAACAGATACGCTTCGTCTTTCAAGGGTTGAAAAATTTTACGTGGTGCCCACATTGCGTTTATGTGTTTTGTACGGATCTCAAAACAATCAGCAACTTTTGCCTTATACGACATTACCAGCTTGTTTTATATAACCGAAGTGGAGAGTGTTTACAGCGCGGTACGCACTGAGTCCTTATATAAAACAGATACGTTCCGTCTTTAAAGGGTTAAATAACACGCCACGTAGACGTATGGTGGAATTGAGATCATGTTCCACGCATTTTTAACCTCGGCACTAGATTCAGGTAAGCTGTTCAGCTGCAGGTTCCGGCCGCTTTATCACGGGGGGATGAATTCCCCGACACCCAAGGGATAACGGGCTGGGTGGACCACACAGCGGATCTGGACGTTAGAGGAACAGAAATGTTTTGGGCCGTGACGGGAATAGAAACCTTATATTTTTGGTCGCCCTGTCTGCAGACCATTACGGATCCCGAAACGCTTGGCAGTACAACCGACACACTTCAGCATACCACCTTATTCCCCGGTGTCACTTAACACTTACTTTTCGTGGCTGTCTCCACTAAAGGACGTACCCCACCCAAGTTCGAGATCCGATAACCCCATCAATTCTAAAAACACACCTCTGCGCAAAAGCACCGGCAGTACGGAAGTAAGCTTGAATGCGATCACAGACGCGCGTAATTAAGGCAGCATTACGTTTCGTCCACCTTCATACAGCTGTTCATATTTCTGCATTATGACTGCACCGACATACTACTGTACTTTTAAAATAAAGAACCGCGAAGTTGGATTGACCCGCCATAGCATAATGTTCTTACTAAATTTCACGAAATGTTCAAATGGATCAAAATTTGAAGAAGTGCCGCAGTTGGTTGAGGCACTGCGCTACACGCCCAAACGTCACGGGTTCAATTCCTGATGGTGTCACTGGAAGTTCTCACTGAGTTCATCCTTCCGGCCGCACTATGACCCTGGGGTCGACTCAGCCTCTAACCGAAATGAGTATCAGGATTATCTCCTGGGGCCCCCCCCCCCCCCCCGTAAAGGCGGCCGGCGCGTTGGGCTGACAAACTTTGCACCTTCATGTGGCGGTTGTCTAGAAATCTGGTAGCCTCAACCTCCTGGAACCCTAAGGGCCTGTCCAGGCCTATAATGGGATTGCTTTACTTTTTTTTACCTGTAAATATGAGACCGCAACTGAGTATTTTACATTACGTGATGATGTCTTTCTAGAAGGCCGAAACATGTCGCAATGTACACTATGGCCCTGGGGTCGACTAAACCTCTAAAGAAATTATATCTCTTTTTGGGGTAAAGGCGGCCGGCGCGTTGGACTGACAAACTTGCCACCTTTATGTGGCGGTTGTCTAGAAACCTGGTAGCCTCAACCTCCTGGAACCCTGTGGGCCTGTTCAGGCCTGTACAGGGATAGCTTCCAGCCTTTACACACAGCTGCGCGTGCGCGTCACTATCCTTTTCATTTAAACAGCGGTGGTTTTACTTACATTCTCGTGTTTGAAGAAACAAAGCATTTTGAGTTCCCGAAACACCCGTTTGGAAGACACCAGCGACTGGAAGACATTCGGCAGCTTCTTCAGGGCCACTCTCCGCCCATCTCGTGGGTCTGTTACAGCCCTAAACAAACAACACACTTTATAAATTTAATGTGTTCCATGTCCGTGCACTACATTATACAAAAAACTTTAAACACCAACGAATGCACAAAGAGTTTTTTTCGTCAATTATAACACACTCCTACATTTTTCGACCTTGCTGGATCATCTTCAGGGAGAAACTTCCCGTTGTCGTCGCACTAGGTTGCAACCTAGTGCAACGACAACGGGAAGTTTCCCCCAGAAGATGCCCCGCCAGGGTCGAAAAATGTAGGAGTGTGTTATAATTGACGAAAAAAACTCTATGTGCATTCGTTGGTGTTTAAAGTTTTTTTGTAACACAGTTTATATTAAAAGAGGACGTAAATATTTGAAACTGCTCAAAAAAGAAAAAAATATTTTTTACAACTGTAGTTTATACTTATTCCTAACAACTCCTCAGGTTTATTCTGTTCACTTCACGGTTCATTTAAAGACGATGAATATCTCTGACATTATCTAAAAAATACGTCACTGATTTTGTTTTGCTGTGTGAACAGCCACACGAACAAACCAGCACGACATCGATAATTACAAATGTGAAAAAAGAAGCATACGAACACAAAACACAGATACGAACAAAGCAGCACATTAGCATCCAATAAGATGCGAACAACGAAAGACATCCGTACCCAATACAGATACGAACAAAGGAGTACATTAGCATCCAATAAGATACTAACAAAGCAACACATTAGCATCCAGTAAGATACGAACAAAGGACATCACAGATACGACCAAAGCAGCACATTAGCATCCAATAAGATGCGAACAAAGAAGGACATCCGTACCCAATACAGATACGAACAAAGGAGTACATTAGCATCCAATAAGATACTAACAAAGCAACACATTAGCATCCAGTAAGATACGAACAAAGGACATCACAGATACGACCAAAGCAGCACATTAGCATCCAATAAGATGCGAACAAAGAAGGACATCCGTACCCAATACAGATACGAACAAAGGAGTACATTAGCATCCAATAAGATACTAACAAAGCAACACATTAGCATCCAGTAAGATACGAACAAAGGACATCACAGATACGACCAAAGCAGCACATTAGCATCCAATAAGATGCGAACAAAGAAGGACATCCGTACCCAATACAGATACGAACAAAGCAGTACATTAGCATCCAATAAGATACTAACAAAGCAACACATTAGCATCCAGTAAGATACGAACAAAGGACATCACAGATACGACCAAAGCAGCACATTAGCATCCAATAAGATGCGAACAACGAAAGACATCCGTACCCAATACAGATACGAACAAAGCAGTACATTAGCATCCAATAAGATACTAACAAAGCAACACATTAGCATCCAGTAAGATACGAACAAAGGACATCACAGATACGACCAAAGCAGCACATTAGCATCCAATAAGATGCGAACAACGAAAGACATCCGTACCCAATACAGACACGAACAAGTCAGCACATAAGCATCCATTAAGATACGAACAAAGAAGGACATCACAGATACGAACAAAGGAGCACATTAACATCCAATAAGATACTAACAAAGCAGCACATTAGCATCCAGTAAGATACGAACAACGAAGGACATCTGCACCCAATACAGATGTGAACAAAGGGACACATGGCACCCATAACACATATGCATTCAATTTAATGTATTTTCATTCACGCAGATCCCAGATTACATGCAACCCCTAAAACAAATCATCTAGCACGGAATTTTTAACTCTAATAGAAAAATGGTTTCTACTTGAATTGCCTGTGAGGTAGATTACTGAACACACTGCTAGATATTTCATACACCCAAAATGTAACATTCTGACCATAACATCGGTGACGTTTTTCACATTTACATGACAGTAAGCGGTCTATTTAACCGACTAATGGGTGGAACTGGTGTGCGTTACATAAACAAAGGTACACGATTTCGCTCGAATTTAGTCCTTATTCACTACTTTACTTAAAGGCGTTGACTGCTTGTCGGATTCACTTCTACCAAAAATCTATCGCAGAGACAAACACGTTCTTTGAAACGAACCTGTACGCAATGTACAACTCAAACAGGCCCCAGCGGACAGCGTCCGTATTTTCGAGGTCCCGGAAACAGAACTTCTACTGTACTTTTGCTTCAGTTCTCTCACATGCCAGCAACCTCGCCCATATCAGTTCGTGCAGCGCCGATTCTACGTGTTAAAATTCTCTGACGTTCAAAACCTTACAATTTTAACTGATACGCCAAGTTGTTTCCTCGTTTGTTACTTCAGATAGTTCAACCACTGCTCGACACCAACCAACCAACCAACCAACCAACCAACCAACCAACCAACCAAATCCACGTAGTAGAATACTTCTGAGAAGCTAATGATTTCTTTCTTTCTTTCTTTCTTTCTCTCTCTCTTTCATGTGGCGCAGCAGCCCAAATCGGGCCTAGGCCGCCTCCTTTTGGAGGTTTCTAGATCACACTCAAACACGCTACACTCGGTAGGACTCCTCTGGACGAGTGATTGGCTCGTCGCAGAGACCTCTACCTGACAACACAAATACTCACAAGAGACAAACATCCATGCCACCGGTGAGATTCGAACCCACGATCCCAGCAAGCGCTCAGCCGATAGCCAACGTCTTAGACCGCGCGGCTACTGGGATCGGCTAGCGGTCTCTCACCGTTCGCTTTTTATGGAACGTGAAGATCCATTACCGTGTTTACAAGATCCCTCCACTGGATGCTCATTACGTTTTTAAATCTCACTGTTACAGTCATTAACCCTTTAAAGACGAAGCGTATCTGTTTTATATAAGGACTCAGTGCGTACCGCGCAGTAAACACTCTCCACTTCGGTTATAAAAACCAGTCTCTTAATGTTTTATAAGGCAAAAGTTGCTGTTTGTTCTGATATCCGTACAAAACACATAAACGCAATGTGGGCACGACGTAGAATTTTTTAATGTTAAACCTGGTGGTACGTAAAGTTACCGCTAGGCTTTAAAAGGTTAATACAGTGAAACCCTGACACAGCGCCACCCTGATTTACTTTTCTATGCCGCAACAGCCCAAAAGGGGCCTGGGCCACTTCATTATTAAGATCTCCAGATCACACAATCTGGCACACACACAGCCGGTAGGCCTCCTCCGAACGAGCGATCAGCACGTCGCAGAGGTCACTACATACACAACACACAACAAACACAAGAGATGAACATTAGGGCCCTCAGCGGGATTCAAACCCGTGAGCTCAGCAATCAAGCGGCCGCAGACCTACGCCTTAAACCGCAGGGCCATCGGCATCGGCCGACCCTTATTTAGTTCCCACTAAAGCCATGAACAGAAATACCCTACTATTTTGAAGGTAGATATCCCGTTGTGTTTTCGTACAATTAACCTTTTAAAGCCTAGCGGTAACTTTACGTACGACCAGGTTTAACATTAAAAAATTCTACGTGATGCCCACATTGCGTTTATGTGTTTTGTACGGATCTCAGAACAAACAGCAACTTTTGCCTTATAAAACATTACGAGACTGGTTTTTATAACCGAAGTGGAGAGTGTTTACAGCGCGGTACGCACTGAGTCCTTAATATAAAACAGATACGCTTCGTCTTTAAAGGGTTAACGTACGAAAATTTTAATCCCTTGCTATAAATGAACGTGGAACGCCAGTTTGTGAAGCAGCCTTGTTAATGCTAGGCATCCCGTTGCGTTACATAAGATAATAAGGAAGTGCCTGTTTACTGCAACATACCTACTATTTAAGTTAGCATTAATTAGTATTAATTAATCATATTAGCCCTTTAAAGACGAAGCGTATCTGTTTTATACACGGACTCAGTGCGTACCTCGCAGTAAACACTCTCCACTTCGGTTATAAAAACCAGTCTCTTAATGTTTTATAAGGCAAAAGTTGCTGTTTGTTCTGAGATCCGTACAAAACATATAAACGCAATGTGGGCACCACGTAGAATTTTTTAATGTTAAACCCGGTGGTACGTAAAGTTACCGCTAGGCTTTAAAAGGTTAATAAGGCAACGCGTTTCAACCAATCGTGGTCGTGTTCAGGCTACGTAGAAGCAAATAAAAAGTATAAATATTACAGTTACATTAAATATGTGTTAACAAACTGGGATCTAAATGTCAACAACTTATACAGCACATGTTGCTTGTCACTATATTACTGCTAACAGAGATTCTCAATAAAACGTGACATGCTAGCTATAATCTTCTTGCTTAGTCCTTCCCTCTTCTACCTGCTTGTTCACAGCAGGTGTCGAGGGTTTTTGTGATTTCACTTGATCACACTCAAGCACACACCACATTCGGTAGGACTCCTCTGGACGAGGGATGGGCCCGTCGCAGAGACATCTACCTGACAACACAAACACTGTACAAGAGACAAACATCCACGCCCCCGGTGGGATTCGAACCCACGATCCCAGCAAGCGCTCGGTCGTAGACTTACCGCGCGGCCACTGGGACCGGCCTTCGCTATAATCATGTACCAATATTTCTTTCTTCCTTTCTTTCTTCTTTCTTTCTTTCTTTCTTTCTTTCTTTCTTTCTTTCTTATTCTGACCTCCTCATAGCTACTCATTTGGTAGGTGTAGGGGTTATTGTCGCGCCTGATCACACTCAATGACACACACACACCACACTCGGTAGGGCTCCTCTGTACGAGGAATCAGCCCGTCGCAGAGACATCTACCTGACAAACACACAGCACTCACAGAACACAGACATCCACGCTCCCGACGGGATTCGAATCCGCAATCCCCGCAAGCGAGCGGCCGCAGACCCACGTCTTAACACCGCGCGGCCACTAGAATTAGCTGTACAAATATTAAGGAGTTTAAATTCCTTTAATTCGCGGTTAAGTGTCGTATATAGAAGTATCCATTGATAAATATAAATTGTGTTCTAGTATTTTTAAAAACAGGTTTATTTACTACAATGAAGCACCTTCTGCACAACCTACAGGGCAGTGTGGCTGATGTTTTTACATTTATTTACAACGAAATTAAGCTTCATTCTTATCAAAGACCTGCTTTCCGCAAAAACAACTTAAATAGTAGGAGCAACGCTACCAAAAAGTACACATGTGATTATTAACTATTCCAAGCCGCAAACATCACAGAAAACAAAGCATCTTCATTACACAGATCAACCGGTTAATTCTAAAGGAAAATCGTTCTTTACCGTACGAAGGAATTTGGCCTGTAGTGTGTGGGAAAATGCAAAGATTTATAATAATATTAAAGCAGGTCATACTTGCTTTACAAGTTTAACGAACGTCCGCGACAGGTTCGCTAGAAACAGACCAGCGTTGTCACGCTAAAGGTGGGGGTCCATACCCTGCGCACTGTGTCGTAACATGACAGCGAACGCGCATGCGTGGACGCTGTTCCTGTAACATTCGCTCCTATTCGATTACTGGTGCGGCCAACGCTGCTTTGGGTTCTTCGGCGAAATTCAAAGGATGATACGTTACGGATCCAAAACAACCTATATGTGTTCCTTGTGCGCTTCTAGCATTTGAACAACTGTTATCTTATCTAGTTACATGCAAAGACAATGTTTTCGCAACAGGGCACGACTGATGGATAACAGACGCCGAGCTCACTCGCGCCAACTGCTCGAAGTCTCGTGTACATCTGAAACTTACTATGAACAGAATTCTACGCCGTTACGTTATGGCAGAATCAGCAAGTGTGGTGCCGGCTTAAAAGTACACAACACGGGATAATGCGACAAGGTTAGGAACGTCTACGTGTTTGGCTGCAATCTTATCTAGCATGGGGCACAGACTGCTTTCAGTTCCCGGAATGAAAACTAACTGTACAATTCAGATAAGATAGTGATGTTGAAACATGCAGAGCGACCAACACATCCTTACAATTATTATCAAAGCACAGACACAAACTCCGACATGTAATTTTAAACGACACTGACAGACCTGTGAAAAATGTACGGCGTTGTATGACACTGCAATCCTGTTTAGCAGTATTCGCACTTCGAAGATTATGGGTTCAAATCTTCGCCTGAAAAGTGGTAAGCCTGAGGTATTTTTGTGTTTCCTTCGGGGGCGCCCCCCCCCCCCGCCGGGCAAGCGTCATGACTACTTGAAATCAGGCCACGACCGCTTTCCTCCACATCCTTCAATTAGTCATCATTTAATCGCACGCTATGTAGCCAAACTTGCAGTAAACGCGGAGTAGATCTGCACTCTTCTGGGATATTACGCAGCGCTAAGTGGTAGTCCTGTACCGACGTTTCGGGACAACCTATCGGTCCCATCTTCAAGGGTCAGGAAGTCTCCAAGAATCACGAATTGTAGAAAACGTAGTTATATGACGATAAATGAATAAATACGACTTCCAAGAGAGGAAGTGTCATTTCCCGCGTTACTCGTACAATTTGATTTTGACTTGCTTTGTAGCAAATATAAAAGGCCGGACACTGTAGCGCACAGTGGTTACTACATCAACCACACAATTTAAACATCAGAAACTGTAACATTTATTTTCACAAACTCGTACACAAAATTAAAATATAATGTATACAGAGCTTCACAAAAGTCCCGACATGTTTCGGTATGTTAAACACACCATCTTCAGGGGAACACACAGAACACTAAACACTTAACACTTAACAAGTACACAAACCCAGTTATTAAAATTGTTAACCGTTTAAAGCCTAGCGGTAACTTTACGTACCACCAGGTTTAACATTAAAAAATTCTACGTGGTGCCCACATTACGTTTATGTGTTTTGTACGGATCTCAGAACAAACAGCAACTTTTGCCTTATAAAACATTAAGAGACTGGTTTTTATAACCAAAGTGGAGAGTGTTTACAGTGCGGTACGCACTGAGTCCTTATATAAAAGAGATACGCTTCGTATTTAAAGGGTTAAGCGCCACATTTTGACGCAGTATATTGAGATGTCAGCAGCTGATGTGTCAAATGTTGTTCACTGACAAAAGTTGCGCTACGGAATTTACAAGCTCAGTTTTTAAAAATTCTTTAAGTACCACTTACTGACACAGGATGTTAAAACGTTATGTAAGTTGCTGGTGTGTTGCAGGTTCGTCAATGATACAAGCATCACTCCTGAGTACAAGCATGAAGGTATTATAATTTGGCCTACTGTTGGCTTCATCCTATAAAATATCACAATTACTGTAAGAAGGCATTGGTTTTAGTTACATACCGAACTTGCAAAATATGGTGCATAGAGATACGTACCAGCATTGTAAATTAAAAATAAAAAAACTCTGTACTTTTCCCACACAACGTGTTCATACATTTCGTATGATTCTCAGAATAAATATGCATCATTTCCAGCATTAACCGGCTGGTCTTTGTGATGGAGATGCAGTGTAATTTCTGTGCTACAGGAACTGAATTTGTATTCGTGTGTATTATAAAGACGAACCAGAATTTAAAGAGTTAGTCTTTTGCATGAATTCGCACCCAGATACTCTAAAATTCCTAAGCACACTGCCGGTGTGTAACTAACGCCGATTTCAGAATGTATAATTATTAGTCGCCGATCCCGGTAGCCGCGCGGTATAAGGCGTTACGTACAGTAACACGTGACATCTTTAACCCTTTAAAGACGAAGCGTATCTGTTTTATATAAGGACTCAGTGCGTACCGCGCTGTAAACACTCTCCACTTCGGTTATAAAAACCAGTCTCTTAACCTTTTAAAGCCTAGCGGTAACTTTACATACCACCAGGTTTAACATTAAAAAATTCTACGTGGTGCCCACATTGCGTTTATGTGTTTTGTACGGATCTCAGAACAAACAGCAACTTTTGCCTTATAAAACATTAAGAGACTGGTTTTTATAACCGAAGTGGAGAGTGTTTACAGCGCGGTGCGCACTGAGTCCTTATATAAAACAGATACGCTTCGTCTTTAAAGGGTTAATGTTTTTGTAAGGCAAAAGTTGCTGTTTGTTCTGAGATCCGTACAAAACACATAAACGCAATGTGGGCACCACGTACAATTTTTTAATATTAAACCTGGTCGTATGTAAAGTTACCGCTAGGCTTTAAAAGGTTAAAAAAGAAAATTTTAAAGATGTCACACGTTACTGAACGTTGAAAGAAGTTTTATGTGACTAAAGTAACCCCCTTGAAAATGGCAACAGAAATGCCGAAACACGTCAAGGAAAAGTTGGAATACAAGGTAAATAAAAAACCTAAATACTGTGCATTTGTTGGTTTAATTTTACTAAATCATCCAATGTTCTTTATTTAGTAGCCAGAAAACACAATATCACTCACAGTGCATGTAACTGTTAAAATCAAACTCATTCAGATGCAGTAAACCGAACTGCGACAGATGTAATACCAACTGCCTACTTAAAGAAGTTCTGCTTGTCTACAACAACTTCGACTTATTGAAAACACACAGAAGCGGCTGTACACTGGACGCAACTGACTTTACCAGTATGGCGACAGGTTACAATAGCCTTTCTGTGGTAACAGAACTTAATTAGTCTATTCTTTGCAAAAATTTCAGCACCAGTATCGCCTGCAGAAGGGCATCGTGAATTACCGGACCTATCCGGTAATCCCCGTCCTTACTCTACACATCAGGGGTCTCCAAGCTTTTTCTGCACAGGGCCACAACTGTTATTGTGGACTGGGTCGCGGGTCGCACGTGTAAAAATCACAGTATATGTTACACCTATCCGCCTAAATTGGAAAATTATACATATTACAGAGTTTTAATACAACAATGCAACATTATTATATTAATTAACTGCCTTAATAAGAGGAAATATTATCTTGATAAAAATCTCAAACACAAAAGCATTTCTCTCTCTCTCTGCTCTGTGTCAAGATCACGCTGTACGTCCAAGCAGATGGGTCGCGTGAATTTATTCTAACTAAAGACAACTGCATTATTGTTTACTTTTTATAGTGTTTGTATAATTTACAAATGTGGCCGCGGGTCCCATAACACAACCTGTAGACTCATGATGTACATGAATGTGCCCCAGTTTTATACTTTGTTCAGATGTTTCAAACTTAAGCGAGGGAGTTTTGAGTTCTTCATGCAACTCTAAGAGTTTTGTGTTCGCTCCTCTTATGACCACGCTCTGTTTAAACTTTTAATGCTACTCAGACTTGTTCAGGGATAACGTTCGTTAGTTTACAGTTGCATCTGTATCAGATGTCACGGTTTCCAGCACAGTTACGGACTTTTATGTGTGGTGATGGGTTTATGGACTTTATCCATCTTCCGAAGAGTAAAATATTAAAAATATTTTTAAACAATTAAAATCACAACGTTTCGGAAGCTGGTACTGCTTCCGTCCTCAGGTGAATGCATGGGGAGAAGAGAAAAACACCTACTCTGTTGGGCCCGTTAGACAGAGCTAGATTCCATCACTGTGGATTGAGGCTAGGTCTGTCTCTTAAAATTCAAACAAATTACGTATAAGTCCAGTTTCGTGAGGAAGTATTAAATCGTAATTTACAAAGAAACTCGCAACATGTGCAGATATCATTTCAGAAACTTACTTTTGAAAAAAAAAGCTGAAAATACGCTTTAGGGACTCTCTCTATGTTAGAAACGCCTTAACAGTTCAATTACAGCAAAGGACTTTTGGTTTCATTGAAAAAGTTAAGCATTTCTTGTGTTTTGGTTGTAAATATTGAACGGTTTCAGCAATTCTGTGGAATATAAAACGTAAAACGCCATACGAAAAGCTTACTAAAATTCTACGCTTACTGTACAGATCCGAAACTTTTCTGCGGACAGCAGAAATGCGCTATCGGTCGCAGGATATAGAATGACGGACCATAAACGCGATCAGATGTTACAGCAGGAACGGAAATAACAAATCTAAAGAAACTATGGTACCCCTAAACGTGTCTTAACCGCAACAAATTAGCCACAATCTTCACAAAAATAATATAAAAAACTTTAAAAAGAAACTGCGTGAACTCAATATTAACCCTTTAAAGACGAATCGTATCTGTTTTATATAAGGACTCAGTGCGTACCGCGCTGTAAACACTCTCCACTTCGGTTATAAAAACCAGTCTCTTAATGTTTTATAAGGCAAAAGTTGCTGTTTGTTCTGAGATCCGTACAAAACACATAAACGCAATGTAGGCACCACGTAGAATTTTTTAATGTTAAACCTGGTGGTACGTAAAGTTACCGCTAGGCTTTAAAAGGTTAAAAGTTTAACAAACGGCAGACAACACCACTGGCCGTCGCGCCATAGCCCACCCGCAACATGCAAGGTGCTACGTACGTACTGTCGTGACGTTTAATCTGAAACAGAAATGGGTTACACGTGAAGAACAAGGGGGCTGTGAAGTATGTTACTGGGTTACGTCGCAACAAGAGGGCAGTTCAGACCGGATATCCTCCGCGACGTTACATACTTCCGCCTATTGTGAGGGTCACCAGACTCAAGCCAGAGGTCAAATTACAAAAACGAAAAGTATAAACATGAAGTTATTCCCGGGCTCGATACAGCACCATGCGATGACGACACATGTGGTCGCCGACGTGTAGTTCATTGCATGATTAACAGTTGGGTTGGCATTCGGAAACCAGTGGCGTTAAAGCCATTATTTTGTATGGATGTGAAAATTATGTACTCAGAGAAAAGGACATACTTTGTGTGTAAGGTAGTTCCTGCGCACGTGGGCGAATGGAGGTATAGCTCCAACTATTGTTAACCTCAAGCACTTGGAGGTGAGTGGTCACGTTCACGCTCCGACTGATTCACCCCCGGAAAAATAGCCACAGGCATCCACTGAACAGAGGCCTAGGTGGGAACAAGAATCGGCCTACACAGAAGAGAAAGATGTTTCTCCTGCCGAGAATTGAATCACGATTCCTTGGTCGTCTAGAAAGTATTTTGAAGGTGCTGAGGAGAATATTTGGAACCACGAGACGGAGTACGCTGAAAAATAAGGAGCATCATAATTCGTACAGCATGCAGGGGCAGAATAAGATTTGGTAAAAAAAAACTGGAGGACAAAAACATGAAGCCAAAAGGGACCACTTGGTAGAAGCGCGCACAGAGTAGAGGGTGTACGGTGGGCTCGTCTGGTTGCGTATCGGGTCGAATGGCGCACTCCTGTGAACACGTCTGGTTGCGTATCGGGTTGAATGGCGCACTCCTGTGAACACGTCTGGTTGTCTGTCGGGTCTAATGGCGCATCCTGTNGGTCCAGTGGCGGACTCTTGTGAACACGTCTGGTTGTCTACAGGGTCCAGTGGCGGACTCTTGAGAACGTCTGGTTGTCTACAGGGTCCAGTGGCGGACTCTTGTGAACACGTCTGGTTGTCTAGAGGGTCCAGTGGCGGACTCTTGTGAACACGTCTGGTTGTCTACAGGGTCCAGTGGCGGACTCTTGTGAACACGTCTGGTTGTCTACAGGGTCCAGTGGCGGACTCCTGTGAACACGTCTGGTTGTCTACAGGGTCCAGTGGCGGACTCTTGTGAACACGTCTGGTTGTCTACAGGGTCCAGTGGCGAACTCTTGTGAACACGTCTGGTTGTCTACAGGGTCCAGTGGCGGACTCTTGTGAACACAGTGATCAACCCAGAAAATCGCGAAATCGTCGGCATATCCTGCACATCTGACAGACTCTGCCTCTCCAGGTGAAAGCCGCCCCATGGGCCTTGTCGGTATTGCATCGTACAATGGCAGAAGAAATACAAGCGCTTTTCAAAAAATGTACAAAAATGGAAAATGGTGAGTGATAATACAGTGTAACTCGGTTATAACGACCTCAGTTTGTGCAACACCTCGTCTATATGATTATTTATATTTCCCACAATATATAATTATTGCTTTACAATATGTTTTGAACAAAAATCAGTTCCTTCTCTTTAGCAACGTGATTCAATTTGTAGGCATTTAATCCCCCGATTAAAAATCTTCCAGCAGCAAACTTGTGTTCATTCGGGTGGCATAAGCTAAAATGCATTACTGTGTCTGTATACGTAGGTTCTCGGTATACACTGAAATCAAATGCGTCATGTTGTCTTTAAATAGGAAGGTCTAAATACAGCTGAGTATTTTGCTATTTTCGAATTCCATACTGAATTGTAACTACGGTCGTATTTGGTTGAAGGCGTGTGTAGAGCAGAGGGTTATGTCTGTAATGTGATGGTCATAAATTATATAAATATGTCATCGGTGTAACGGAAATAACCTAGTAATTTATTCTTTACAATCAAGTATATGATTAAAGTTAAATTCTATATATTGTAAAAATCTCAACACACCATGGCAGACCTGGGAGCTCCAATTGCTAGACCATCTTTCTTTGTTGAAAGAATGTGCCTCAAAAAGCACACACCACGGTGTACGTACCACATATTGCAAATTTACTGCCTACAAATGGTTTGTAAACAGATTTTTACCCTTAGTATTTTTCATTTTTATACTTTTTTTAAAAAACTACGGCATTTATTTCTAGAATTTATTATCCAATTTGTAAATGGTGAGATTTCACATCTATTTGTAGTTAAAGCCTTTACTGGAAGTTCTTAAAAGAAAAGGTCTGACAATAGCTTATGTCAAGTCGAAGCTTGTCGCATAATCAAATTTTTTAAAAAATCTACTTTGGATGTGTATGACTGTACACTGTGAAATATACACTTTATCGATAACACAATGGGGATGGATATGTAATCTTAAGATTATTCTACAAACAACTGTCTACATTTTATTATGTCACTCTTTTGCGCCATGCATAAGATATTGTGTAAAAAAATTGTATGCAATATTATTTGATACGTTTTTCCTGATGATGATCCCTTGTGGATTGAAACATGTACTAATACTCAGTGCCATAATATAAAATAAATACCTACGGAAGAAATTAAGAGTTTTTTGTGTTGTGAAATGAACGGTACTGGCGTTACTCTACTACCGCATTTTTCTGTACAGCAAAAATGTGAAGTAATGCTGCTGCTTTGGGATTTTACAACTGTCACGTGTGCCCACACCAACCGACGCGTCTCTCTGACAGAAACATCACACCTGACTGGCTTCACTGCTTTGCTATTTAGTTAGGAAACATATCTCTTCTTCCTGCGGACTGTTGCAAACGTGCACTGGAGAATGTCTCCAGGTTTTGTGAGTGTGCACAGGAATTTTGTGAGTGTGCACAGGAATTTTGTGAGCGTGTACAGGAATTTTGTGAGTGTGCACAGGAATTTTGTGGGTGTGCACAGGAATTTTGTGAGCGTGCACAGGAATTTTGTGAGTGTGCACGGGAATTTTGTGAGTGTGCACGGGAATTTTGTGAGTGTGCACAGGAATTTTGTGAGCGTGCACAGGAATTTTCAAGAAACTGTGAAGGCTGAAGCGAAAACGTATTCCTTATTATTTGTGTCTGTTACGTTCCGTAAATAGGTTCTCGTAAGGAAAAATAAAACGGGTTTCTTCCACAAACAAAATAAAACCTGCCTACAACTAGAAGACAGCTCAGTACATATACAGTAAGACCCTGTACTGTTTTTGCACGTAGCTAGGTCGGGGTTCGATTCTTGGCAGAGGCAAGACAGGCATCCAGGCCGGCTTCAGGGCCTACCCAGTCTCTTATCCAGCGGGCAGCGGTGCATCTTTCATCAGGGTTCAAGTGGCAGGTGAGTGAAAACGTCCACTTACCTTCGCATAGTGCAGAGGTCAACAAGACCGGCAATATACGTAGATACGTAACATAAAGCGGCGTTCGCGTAACCACTGTCGCAGTGAAAAAGCAATAAGTATCACATATTCTGAGTGTTTGCCCGCTGCCTTGTCAGATTTTAATGAAACCTGAATTTTGTCGTCAGATTTTCGAAAAGTATTGAGGTACCAAATTTCATAAAAATCCGTCAAGTGGGAGCCGACATGTTCCACGTGGACGGACAGACAGACACGACGAAGCTAATAATTACTTTTCGCCGTTTTGCGAACGTGTCTGAAAATGAGCGCATATATACTTCCATTGCCCCCTATATATCTCTAGGAGAAGGGGCGACTTCATTCAGCCACATCCCGACGCTGCATGGACAGTGTCACGGTATCTGCTGCAAAGCTAACACTCAGCTGGGTACGAAATTCCCGGTAATTTATGGACGCCGAAGTTCACCATCACGTTCACAACAGCCCGCCACTGAATCGTATACCGCCCCTACATGAATAAAGTCGAAAACCTTACACACATACGTCTTTAATATCACTACTAATATTATCTTTCCATCTATGTCTGGGTCTTCGAAGTCATCCCTTTAAATTTTCTAATAAAAATACGTGCATTTATATAATCTTTTCCCACATGTGTTACGTACTCAGCCCATCGCATACTCCTTACTCCAATCACGCAATTACATCTAGCAAAGAACAAATTAAGAAAGCCCTCATTATGCAATTCTTCATCCCCATGTTACTTCTCTGGAAATAGACACTGTGGACAAAGAAATAAAAAGGTTCGCACGGAAACACGAGGACAGGCTCCACTAACACACCAGTGTCGAGGCTTTACAACTCCTGGACAATAGTGATATAGTGAGAAGGCTTAAGAGGGTAAACCCCTTCGAGGTAGTGTTAAAGTGTCAGTGAAAGAAGCAGAGTTGCGCTAGTGAAATGCAAGAAACACGTGTCTAACTACAAATGCCAAAAACTAACGAACGCTACTGGGTGAACTCTTAGATTAAGATGAACCCTTTAAAGACGAAGCGTATCTGTTTTATATAAGGACTCAGTGCGTACCGCGCTGTAAACACTCTCCACTTCGGTTATACAGAACCAGTCTCTTAATGTGTTATAAGGCAAAAGTTGCTGTTTGTTCTGAGATCCGTACAAAACACATAAACGCAATGTGGGCACCACGTAGAATTTTTTAACCCTTTAAAGACGAAGCGTATCTGTTTTATACAAGGACTCAGTGCGTACCGCGCTGTAAACACTCCACTTCGGTTATAAAAACCAATCTCTTAATGTTTTATAAAGCAAAAGTTGCTGTTTGTTCTGAGATCCGTACAAAACACATAAACGCAATGTGGGCACCACGTAGATTTTTTTAATGTTAAACCTGGTCGTATGTAAAGTTACCGCTAGGCTTTAAAAGGTTAAACGTAGCACTCTAGGTGAGAAAAAATTACTCGTTAGTCTTAAGACTAGTTGTAATAGAAGAAGCACCCCCGCAAAAAAAAGTTACTTCGTCTCTTTTACGTTCGCACAGTGCTCTTGGCTCCCTCTTCTCAAACGCCCTCAAAGTATGGGTCGAGACCCAAACTTGGGCCGAGATTCTCAGTGCGTCGCGAAACACGCCCATGAATCTACCGTCGAAGCCGGTTATAACGTCAGGAAAAGGACTGAATATTCTGTGTCGTTATAAATGAGTGTCGTTATAACCGAGGAGTATAATGTTATGATTAAAAGTGAGGAATTAACTGGTACCACAGAATATATGACGCTACACACAAGGTGTCGTATAAACCGACTTATTACTTATTCACACTGGTCTGGTAAGTTTAAAAAAAAAAATTTTTTTTTTTTTTTTGGAAATGCAATCACTGGCAGTGACATTTCAAAGACGTCGGCTTGGCCGTCATGTTATAAAAATGACACAGATATTTTACTACCAGGGTTACCAGCCTCGCAACTAAAATTTATGGGATTGTCAAACAAAACTATTTTTTTTGGCGAAGTAATCCGTACGGTTGGCGGTATCTGCGACGGGCTGATCACTCGTTCAGAGAAGTCGTACCGCGCGCGCGCGCGCGCGCGCGTGCGTGTGTGTGTGTGTGTGTGTGTGTGTGTGAGAGAGAGAGATCTACAAATGTCAACAAGGAGGGGGCTAGACCAGAGTTGGGCTGTTGCGCCACAGAAAAAGAAAATCGCACAGCTAACAAAATTGTCTCAGTTTGAGGAATACCTAGGAAAACAGGGAAAAATTCAAATTCACAAGACCATGAAGACCAACTCTAGACATAACAGCCATAAGAGGTGTAGCAGTACTGAATTCAGGCTCACGCAGAAATATGTAAACGCACGATGTGTATCTTGATTTCACATTCATTACAATGATTCATGCTTTCTTACTGCACGCCTGGGGTCGCCAGACAGAGCCACTCGCCTAATCTAAGTCGCGGCTCAAAAAGGTTCAAGAACCCTGCCTTAGGATAAGGGATTAAGTTTCACATCCAGACAAAAGAGCAGGTAAAAATTTTAGTTTGCAGAATTTACGCTTTTCTACTGAAGAAGCGCCCGTAGTACACGAGTTGTCCACAGGGCGATCCCAATGTCTTTAGGGGTTCTAGAGATGGGCCATTCTGCTGTCTCCAACAGTTCTTGTGATGGGCCATCCTACTGCCTCCAGCGGTTCTTGTTACAAACCACCCTCCTGTTTCCAGCGGTTCTTGCAATGGGCCATACTATTGTCCCCAGCGGTTCTTGTTACAGACCATCCTTCTGTTTCCAGCAGTTCTTGCAATGGGCCATCCTGCTGTCTCCAGCGGTTCTTGTTACAAACCATCCTCCTGTTTCCACCGGTTCTTGCAATGGGCCATCTCGCTGTCTCCAGCGGTTCTTGTTACAAACCATCCTCCTGTTTCCACCGGTTCTTGCAATGGGCCATCCCGCTGTCTCCAGCAGTTCTTGTTACAAACCATCCTCCTGTTTCCAGCGGTTCTTGTGATGGGCCATCCCACAGTCTTCAGGAATTCCAACGTAGCGCAGCAAACTGCAGCGTCACATACATGCAGAAAGATCCATAAAACTCTCTTGGGACCTAACTATCAAACGTCATACTGCAATCATGTCTCGTCCAAACGCAACTTATGTTTGGGGTTTAGAGAGGGGTGGAGATTCTTATTGTGGTGTGAGTTGTGATACCTTGTAATGCAGCAGGTCTCGAGAAAACATACTGCCTCCATACGCTAAGGTCTAGAAACAGACCTTTAATGCACAGCCGTCACTAAACACGTACCACTTTGCATTTTGCCCACACGGTATATTTATGTGGTTGGTACCAATCTGGCAACAAACAACAATTATTTGCAAACACAGCATTCACAAACTGATAGTTCTAATGGAGGTTGTGTTTACTGTGAAGTAGGAAGGAAATTTTTAAATATTATTTTGATGCACTTGTGGTTTCAGGCCGTGCCATGGCTCAGGCCTCTCACCGCCCAGGTGAGATCTATGGTGGACAAAGTGACACTGGAACAGGTTTATCTCCAAGGACTACGACTTGCCCCTGTTAGTAGCTTTCCACCGATGTTACTTACCCTTCTTCGTTTTAATTATTCTCTTAGCAGAAGGACAGACGGGTGAAAGGCGGGAGCCCTCAAACAAAGCAGTGCTCGTTCCTATACCGGGGAGCATTGGGCAGAAATGTATTTTCACACTGTGACTTCTACGTATTCTGGTATATAAGTTAGGGGGCTCATCTCGACATCGGCTTTACAGGTGCGAAGGAATTCCGAACCGCTTATCACGCCATGCGAATTAACCCTTTAAAGACGAAACGTGTGGGTCTAGTGCGTACCGCGCTGTAAACACTCTCCACTTCGGTTATAAAAACCAATCTCTTAATGTTTTATAAGGCAAAAGTTGCTGTTTGTTCTGAGATCCGTACAAAACACATAAAAGCAATGTGGGCACCACGTAGAATTTTTGAATGTTAAACCTGGTCGTACGTAAAGTTACCGCTAGGCTTTAAAAGGTTAAAAGCTCGTCGTACGTGAAACTTACTAACTCCGAAGTACGTACTGTGAAGCCGATACCGAACTTAAGCCTTCCTGAGGACATGCACAGCACAGATGCTGTAATCTGAAGCATCGAAACTGGGCTCCTTGCGGCTCTGAACAGCTGCACGTGCTTCGTCCCAGTTGTGAAAAGGAAGCACCTGCCTGCCGTCCAATGTCAAGGGTGTCTACCAGCAGCTGGTGAACCCACTGTTTGCTGCTGGTGATCAGTCCAGGGTCACTAACTGGAAGCCACTGCTCTGTGTGGGATGAACAGATGCCTTCACATGACACGCTACCTCACAGAACGTCAGTTTTGTTTATTCACGAGTTGTAAGGTTAAAATACGACTCTGTAGAACTGTAGCCTCTTGATGGGTCCGCTGTCCGTCCTGCGATTGACAGGTGAATGTGGAGCACTGGTGGGATGACAGCTGAGAGGGTAAAACGGATGCCCCCAGGAAAAACGCTTCCGAGTGCCACTCTGTAAGACCACAAATCCCAAATAAGCTATCCTGGGAGAGAATCCAGGCTATCACGGTTAGAAACTGGCGCCTAACCGCCTGAATTATGATACCGTCTAGTGCATAGGAGAACAGACTGTTGGACTTGGTAATTTACTCTAAAGACGGAAAATCTTTTGCGATCTACCAAAGTACATAATGTATTAATATTAGGTTAACTAGGCAAAGACATGTAAAGCAGCCTAATAACATCAACATATAAAAAAGTACAATTGTTTCATTTACTACAAAAACTGATCTTTTCAAACTAAAACAATTTACCATAATCACAGGGTGTTTTTCATTAACCTTCCTATTGCGCGGTTGATGCATGACACTGCATATCTTGCGACAACTTACTGAGAGAGGGTTCATAATTGGTTAGGCGCTAGTGAAGGCAGCATTTTAAATGTCCATCGGTCAGACGGTTTCGGCATCTTTATTCAGATACCTCCATCTGACAGAAGGCTTCTTCTCAGAGGTACGTTGATCCAAAGAGTGCTGTCAAATGAAGAGCCACTGATCGTACTGGGGCGGCCCGATCGACTGTTTGGCCATCTATGGTCTAGCGAAAGGGTCTGAAGTATGACACCGTCTACAATAAGCGCCTGAACTATGACACGGTCTGGCGTCACCGCCACCGGCCACAGATGTCACCCTGGAACACTGCAGAATGAAACCCGTAACAGTGTTCACTGTGAACAGAGAGGTCTCCAGATCGGTGCACGGCTCGAAAACGAAAGAAAGAAATGGTCTGAGGTTCATACGGTAGTGGATATAACGCAGTGCATTCTGGTACATGCGTAACGATGTTTCGGTGGGATCTGCTGCCTACATCTTCGAGGTTCCTCCAAAATTTTCACACATAAGTACCAGATCATACATCACGTTCAACACGACAGCCATTTTAAAAATTAAAATGCTTGATTCTTCAGCATCAAAACTTCAGCCTTTACGTCTGTTCCATCCGCCCAAAATCTTGATCTATCTCGTTCTAAGTCTCCCCACTTTTCTTCTTCCCCTAAGCTTATACAAGATCTCTTTTGGCATCTTCATGCTCCAACTTAACAAGATCAAAAGACTGTAAGCTTTCTCACAACATTTCAAAATGCACAGTACCTGTGGGCTTCATATCACGTGTGGTTGCTCGCCACTGTATAAGGCATGCTTCTTGTGACATGACAAAGCACATTGCTTCTTCGATACAACGTGAACGGAAATTCGGGTTCTCTTCACTGAAATTCCTCTGTAGAGAGAGCGGAGCGACCTGGCCTGTACCCAACACTGGCGAGACCTTGGCAGTGTTTTAATAGCCTGGGGCACAAACTTACACTCTGTACAGGATGAACCAGTTAAAACAGCGCCCAAATATAAAGCAACTAGGTGAATATAAAACAAATGACAGAACTGTTCCTATGCTTCATGAGGCGCTATGACGTCACGGATATAATACCTATTAATTTATGTTGAGTTGAGTTCTTACAATGCTTGAGGCTACCAGGCGATTAACACCGGGTTGTCGCGGTAGTAGCCCATCACCATTTGATACGTAGCCCTTCCCTCTTCTACCGACTTGTTCACAGCAGGTGTCGAGGTTGTTTATTTTCACTTGATCACACTCAGACACACACCACAGTCAGTAGGACTCCTCTGGACGAGGGATCGGCCCGTCGCAGAGACCTCTACCTGACAACACAAACACTGTACAAGAGAAAAAAAATCCATGACCCCGGTGGGATTCGAACCCACGATCCCAGCAAGCGCTCGGCCGCAGACCTACGCCTTAGACCGCGCGGCCACTGGGATCGGCACCATTTGATACATGATTCATATTTACATTTCTTCTGTCTTGTTAAACCATTTGTACTTAACGTTGTCTAAATATCTGCCTTAATTTCTTATCTGATATCTATTAGTGCAACTTATCCAGGTTGCTATCCAAACATACAAAGATTATGGTATACAGAACTATAATTGTACCTGTTGTTTTGTATGGGTGTGAAACTTGGGTCTCTCACACTGAGGGAGGAACAAAGACTGAGGGTGTTCGAGAATAGGGTGCTGAGGAGGATATTTGGGACTAAGAGGGACGAGGCGACAGGGGAGTGGAGAAGACTACATAACGAGGAACTTAATGACCTGTACTCATCATCAAATACAATTCGGGTGATCAAATCGAGAAGAATGAGATGGGCGGGGCACGTAGCATGTATGGGGAAAGTAGAGATGTGTACAGGATTTTGGTGGGGAGACCTGAGGGAAGCAGACCACTTGGCAGACCCAGGCATAGATGGGAGGATAATATCAAAATGTATCTTCGAGAAGTGGGATGGGGGGCATGGACTGGATTGAGCTGCCTCAGGATAGAGAGAGGTGGCAGGCTCTTGTAAATGTGGTAATGAACCTTCAGATTACATAAAATACGGGGAATTTCTTGACTAGCTGAGGAACTGTTAGCTTCTCAAGAAGGACTCTGCTCCATGAAGGTAAAAGGTCTAGGAATCCCATTACAGGCCTGGACAGGCCCTGAGGTTTCCAGGAGGTTGAGGTGCCCAGATTTCTAGACAATCGGCACATGAAGGCGGTAAGGTTGTCAGCCCTACGCACCGGCCGCCTTTACCCCCAGCAAATATCCCTGGTACTCATCTCTGTTACAGGCTGAGTCGACCCCAGGGCCATAGTGCGGCCGGAAGGGTTATGTCAATGAAAAAATCCAGTTATACCATCGGGAATCGAACCCGAGACCTGCCGGTTTGTAGCGCAGTGCCTCAACTAACTGCGCCACCCCGGCCCCGCTCCATGGAGGCAGTTAGTTTACTGATGCAACTTAATATTTTTTGTAAGCTACCTCTTTATTCATATTTAACCCTTCTTAATTTAAAAATGTATTTCTCCAATTTATAGCTGCTAAACAATCTAGTAACATGTGTTTGACATCCTCTTCACCTGTACACGAAGGGGATCTTACTTTATTGCGTTTCTGTCGAGTTTCTTTCAACTTCCGTACCCCTGCCAGCAACCGCGCTACTCCACATTTCTTTCTTTCCTCGAACAACATCCCACATATGATCTTTTACGCCAAGAGAAGTTCATTTCTCGATGTAGTGTTATCTTTTCTTTGACATTTCTGTTAAAATATTTCGGTTTTCGATATCATTATATCAAGCCTTCACTACCTTAGTTATTTCCCTTAAAATTACGCCCCTGTTGCTTCCGCCACACAAATGCCAGTCCAGTATTATACAGTTCCTGTCTCAACTCGATGGTCGACCTTCCCACACTCATATTACTGATAAAACATTTTGCAGGATGTTCTATTTCTAAATATATAATCAGATACCAGTTCATTAACCCTTTAAAGACGAAGAGTTTCTGCTTTATATAAGGGCTCAGTGCGTACCGCGCTGTAAACACTCTCCACTTCGGTTATAAAAACCAATCTCTTAATGTTTTATAAGGCAAAAGTTACTGTTTGTTCTGAGATCCGTACAAAACACATAAACGCAATGTGGGCACCACGTAGAATTTTTTAATATCTATCCTATGCATTTGTCTCTCCTAGACATGAAGAAAGGGGAAGCAGAGGTATATCTCCACACGTTCTTAATTTGGGCAGCAGACGGAGGTGAGAGGCTATTTTACAAGATGGCACGCACATTCCACAAGTTCACAGTTTTATAGTTTTCTAATATTCATAATTACATGTAATAACCTGTAAAATTCATGTAAAAACAAGGAGAGGCCTCTACCTTGATGCTTTTCTTTCGTATTTGAATAACTGCCTGAAGATGGTCGCTTAGCGAACGAAACATGTTCCAATAAAGACCAAAAGGGAAAGGGTAAATGTGTTTTTATTTTGGTTGTGCTCGACTGAAAGAAAAGATAAAAACGATGTCCTTCCGCTGTCTTGTTTATAACAGAAACAAGATAAAATCCGTCTAAAGACAACTACGTTCCATTTATTTACAGAACATAATAAATAAATAAATAAATAAATAAATAAATGGAACGTTGTTGTGTTCAGACGGGATTTACCTCGATTCTGTTAAGTGGTCAGCTACACGCCCGGCTGCTTGGCATGCAGAGTTAGGATCCACTGGACAGCAGGCTGGATGGTTCCCCACAGCAGGTTTCAACACAGTGGTAATGTGAAATCTAAATATGTCGACATTGTAACGCCAACTCGCACTATACTGACGGAGCTATGCCGTCTCCTTCCGTCACTGCCGTAAAAACGTCAAATGATCATCCTGTACTCTACAAAAGCAGGTAGAAACAGAATAACACCGGGCAACCGACGGGGGAGGGAAAAAAAACACGAAGCTACATACACATGGGGCCCACAGGTGTGGACCATGGAAGATGGAACTTCAAGGCCATCCTTGTATTGGAAACCACCGTGGCATTGTTTGCTTACATCGTTCATCTTTCGAAGTTTCCTTAACAGAAAAGAAGAAAAAAAAAGTCCAGCATAATAGAAAAACACTGGTTACCATATCAACAGGATTGCAAAGCCTTACCATTGTCGAGGGAAGGCCAATATCCCCACACTGAGCCACACGGTTGTGGGAAGGCAGTTTCCGCCAAGCTAACTAACTGCATGCAGCACAGTCCTTCTTGAGAAGCTAACGTGTGAAGAAACTCCCCGCATTTTACGGTACCCAGAGGTTCATCACCCCACTCACAACAACCCACCACCTGTCCCTATGCTCAGCCAGATCAATCCAATCCATGCCCCTCCAACACATTTCTTCAAAATCCATTTTAATAGTATCCTCCCATCTACACCCAGGTCTTCCAAGTGGTCTCTTTCCTTCAGATTTCCCCGCCAAAACCCCCTATGTACCTCTCCTCTCCCCATACGTGCTACATGCGCCGCCCATCTCATTCCTGATTTTATCACCCAAATAATTGTGAAAGGTTGGTTTTTACAGTCAGGAGTGGTTAGCACCTTACACAACCGCCAAGCTGGAGGACAACCCCTTGTCGACTGTCAGCAACTGGCTATTCAATATATTCGCAGCTACGCTCCGTAATTGGAAGCCGTTCCTCCATCCGCAACCTGATGACGCACCAAGCCCACTTACCACGGCCACTGCCAAAAGCAAGCCTTAAATAAAAACAGGCCGAAATTATGGAATATAATGGGATACAAACGCAACTGCATGCAAGAGACCCGCGGAGACATTTGAAATAAGAACGTGCGTTTTAACTCCTTACCTGCCAAAGACGAGACAGAATGCCGAAGCAATTTTGAAAACTTATAAGATGTTTATTTATACAGACACACATTACATTACTAATTTTTTGTGTCACAAGTGTGGCAATATACGTACAACCATAAATACTATTAATATTACAACACTGTAAATTGATGCGTATTAATTCCATATATTTCAGAATTTGAATGTTCAATATTTTAATCACTTCTACACAGGCGACATAACAACTAGACTGGTGTGCTGGATTGACATTCCTTTGTATTGAACGGCCGCCTGATGATGGCACCTCGTTGTTGAAACATGTAGGAGATTTTTATAATAGCTTAGGAATGTATTTTACTCAGTGCACAAGTTGATTGATGTAACGATTAACCAGTTAGTGAAAAACGCTGGTACAGTGTAGTGGATGCAGGGACTACGCTAACAGATTAACGACCAAGGGATCGTGGTTCGGTTCCAGGCAGGGGGACGAGATTTCTCTCTTTTGCAAAGCATCCAGACCGGTTCTGAGGTCCACAAAGCCTCCTAATCAAGGGGTAAAGGGATCGTTTTTTCCCGGGGGTGAAATGGAGCAGGCGTGAAGCTGACCACTCACCTCCACCCAGGGCCAGCCTTAGGCCGACTGGACCGATTTCACGCAAACGTGCCCCGCATTAATGAGGGATTCGCGCACTACTAATTTTTAAAAATACAATCAAACCCGATTATAACTACATCGGTTTATACGACGTCTCCCCTGTAGCGTCAGATATTCTGTGGTACCAATTAATTGTTCACTGTTAACCATAACATTATACTCCTCGGTTATAACAACACTCGTTTATAACGACACAAAATATTCAGTCCCTCTCGTAACGTTATAACCGAGTTCAATTGTAACAGCAAATGGACCATTTTAAGTTTTCACCCTAACTTACGTTAATATGCCAAAACTTTAGGCCTCTGCTTGCTCTGCACAATAACCTTTATGGGTCCGCCACAAGGATCGCAAACGGGTCCCGCGTTTGCTCGGGCCGACACTGCCTCCACCTACTGCCCAGGATAATAACAAATGCTGTTTAGCAAGGCGATACGGCTTACTGTGACAAGCCGCGACACAGAAAAAAACTGTGCCATGTCTCAGCCCGTTAGTCGCCGTCCTCTCATCGCGGAGGCCCGGGTTAGATCCCAAGACGTTCCATGGGGGCTCTGTGTGAGACCATGTGGCACTGACACACGTTTCTCTATAGGTAATTCGATTTTCCTTTGTCTGTATCATTATATCAATACTTCAAAATCAGTCATTCACCTACCACCGCTGCTTGATCACAGCAACTTTAAATGACGCAATTCTAAAAAAAGCACATAACTACATTGCATGGGCAAAATGCAGTTTTTAATGTTAAAGCAGTAGGTAGGTATCCAGGGCCGTTATTTTAAATGCCTACAATCACTTGTCACTTATTGCAGGGTCGCTTGTGTTATACACCAAGCCCATTCGACTACTTACCGGAGACATTATGATGTGCAGGCGATTCGTCTTCAGACACTGCGGATTGTATCGGAGCATGCCGTGTTTCTATGTCGTGCCTACGCTAAACACACTTCCTACAACAAATGTCGTAAATTCTTTCCTGACGCCGCTTCCAAACAGGACAACAATTTACAATTACGTAAAACGGTTTCGAGCAACAGGTTCCGTTCCGGGCAATATAACATACAGAAGACACGTGCTGGGGAAGATCTGCACTAGATCGGAAGACAAGGGACGTCAAAAAAAAATCAGACTGCACTTGCACAGCAAACGGACGTGTCTGCGTCGTCCGCATGAAGTGCTGTCAACATGCCGCATTTATATCCATACCTCCCGTAAGGCATTTTGGTTCACAGACTCTGCGACACAGACAGCAAGTAAGACTGACCTCTGACCTCTGTGTAGTAGTATGTTCATGGGGTATAGCAAAATCGCAATATTATGGCACTCAGATGCGCGAGCAGCCTAGTCAACGAGAGTAGTGGGGGTTCGTAGGGCGGGCAGATGAGGGGCAGAGAATGTGAGTGCAATGTGTCACCTCTCTCTTTCTAAAAACATGCGTTTGTGTTCTTATGTTCTCGTGTCATTTCTTCAGTCGGAGTCGGACAATAACGGAAGTATTCCACAACCATCTGCATGGCTTCCCATGGCTTCCTACTTTAGACAAGGCCACAGTGCAGTACCCGTATTCTAAGGACAATGTTTTTGTTCGGCTAATAGCTGGCAACACGGAACGATCTCCATTCTGTAACTGCTTGTAACAAACTAACTGGACACCCATCTACTACCGCCTGCAGACGATACCAAGTGGACAGACCAAAAATCGCTCGTTTGTGCAGTGCCATAAGATCGCAACCATGCTTTACAAATGGAGAAACAGACGCCATACGGCTCTGTTTAGACATCAGCCTCGTTTTATCTCAGTGGATATGTGAATTTCCAGACTCACAGATTTGCCGTATTAACCTTTTAAAGCCTAGCGGTAACTTTACATACGACCAGGCTTAACATTAAAAAATTCTACGTGGTGCCCACATTGCGTTTATGTGTTTTGTGCGGATCTCAGAACAAACAGCAACTTTTGCCTTATAAAACACTAAGAGACTGGTTTTTATAACCGAAGAAGCGAGTGTTTACAGCGCGGTACGCACTGAGTCCTTATATAAAACAGATAGGCTTCGTCTTTAAAGGGTTAATCCATGCAAGTGTTATTGGGCACGCTGTTTTTCTGAGACTACTGTAACCGCCCACCTTAAACTGACCGACCTACGGTTACAGTACGCCTGTATGCCCATGGGTTAGAACGAATCCGTCCCCAGGGAATATACGGAGGGATATGAAGCCACTTGAACATCCATCCTTATAAACTTATTCGATCACACAGCTTGCATTTATTTATGAATTAACAGAATTACAGCAAATGTTTGCAGAATTATAATATCTCACCTACAATGATGGAAAACTTGAGATCGCTTAAGGGGAATGGCGTTAGGATGTGAACTGCACCACTCTGCGTTTGCTTCCTTACTCTGTGACGCCACCGAATTCTGAAATATCCGTTCCTTTGAAAATAAAACAGCCAGCGTGCGGGCAAGCCCGTCCGAAAATACTTCTCCGAACAAAAGAACCACTTTTTTTTTTGTTGTGAAGGGCCCCGCAGCAGATGCTACTGACGCACCGCAGCCTTGAGGCTTATTGTGTAACTCTGTGATGTAGATGAACAGAAAGATGACAATTAGATTTTTTAATTTTTCCAAGTAATGGAGCACCGATGGAATGAAACTGATAGGGTAAAACCTGTCCCAGTGCCACTTTGTCCACAAAAATTCCCACATGAACTGACCCGGGATCGAACCCGGGCCCCGCGGTGGGAGGCCGGCAACTAACCGCCTGAATTGGCACGGCCCAAAAGAACAGCTTCCTCGGGTACAACTACCAGCTACGATAACAAGGAAAATTATTTAAGCCTTTAATGGAAAGGAGGCGTTAGACTTCTACCCACCCTTATGACCTACTGGGCTTAAGTTCGGCGAGTAATTACAGGTTTGAACTGCTAAACTCCTCCGCGCATTCCAAATTTTAAATACTGCATTTTTATTTAATTTATATATCATTACATAAACTGGCTAACAGACAAACAACCACTTTATCATCTTCTTGAAGCTCAGTCCGAGACTTGAACTACGGACCTTGACCGCTTACACCACAGTTCATATCGACACGTTACATACAGCCTCTTACCACTCTGACCACCCGTCCGATTACGAGAAAAACCCTATGCCTTTTTCCGGTAAGACAGTTCATTTCAAATGACGTACATCTGCAGAACCAATAAGAATAATTTCGAACACACCGAGCAACACGTCATCCAGCTCAGCGCTACTGTACGCAGCACGGCATTCATAAACAGCTGATTCTCGCCGTCAGCTGTTCGGCACCAAACGTCATTACTTTACACGTCAATTAACAAACTGCCATAAACAGACGAGAAATGCGTAAATGTTTATCCTTCAAAGTACCTTGTTAACTGCTGCCACGTGAAATCGTCAGGGGAACACACGCAGAACTTGCAACAGTATTAATACATTAACCAATTTACACCACACGGTTACGCATCATACATTCTAGCAGGACGAGATCTCTTTAACCCTTTAAAGACGGAACGTATTTGTTTTATATAAAGATTCAATGCGTACCGCGCAGTAAACACCCTCCACTTCGGTTATAAAAACCAATCTGTTAATGTGCTATAAAGTGGAGGTTGCCGTTTGTTCTGAGACTCATACAAGACACACAAACGCAATGTGGGCATCACGTAGAAATTTTGGATGTTAAACCAGGTGGTACGTAAAGTTACCGCTAGGCTTTAAAAGGTCTATTGTGCTTCATAAAAAGTGTAAACAAACAGAGACTTCTACCTGCAACGGCAGGGCTGTGGAGTCTATACGCAAAACTTCCGACTCCGACTCCTCGATTTTTAAAACTCCGACTCTTTCATAAAACCTTAATATGTATCAATAACGGTAAACCCGTAAGACATTTCATCACCACTACGTGAATCATCACGCTACTTTTGAGACTTATAACCTATACTTAAGTATAAGTCTAATGGCTACTGTAGCTATCAGGGCTCTGGAGTTGGAGTATCTAATTAAGATTTTAGACTCAGGGCGGAGTCGGAGTCGGAGTCGGAGTCGGTACATTTTTCCCGACTCCGACTCCACCTAAAATTTCCTTCCGACTCCGACTCCACAGCCCTGTGGAACGGCTCACTTTAAAAAAATGTAAATTCACAACAACGCCATTTTATGACTATAAACTTTGCGTACTGTAGAATTTTACTATTTTAGTCATTTTAAGGCGACACAATATCTACATAAGTGGGCTGGCCTTATACTCCTTTGTCAGAATAACTCCCTGACGATGGTACCCGGTGCCGAAACATGTAGGAGTTAATTCTTACTTCTGAATGTACATTATTAAGTGCATAAGTTGTTTAACCTTTTAAAACCCAGCGGTAACTTTACATACCACCCGGTTTAACATTAAAAAATTCTACGTGGTGCCCACATTGCGTTTATGTGTTTTGTACGGATCTCAGAACAAACAGCAACTTTTGCCTTATAAAACATTAAGAGACTGGTTTTTATAACCGAAGTGGAGAGTGTTTACAGCGCGGTACGCACTGAGTCCTTATATAAAACAGATACGCTTCGTCTTTAAAGGGTTAATGTATTAATTACAAGAACATGCACGGTGTGAATAACATAAGACTTCCTACGTTATGCTCTGGTGACATCGCTGTTGAATCATCAGTTCTCAGGCGCGTTCGCGAAATTGCGAAAAGTGATTACGTGTTAGCTTACACTATACAGGGTGATTCATCGTACTATTAACATCACGGCACTTTCTCTTGGATGCTGAATTACTAACGGAAACATTCAACTTATATCATCCAATCAAATATCAACACATTCTTATTGTAAGAACTTACATTTATGTATTTTTAAACTATGTGTTCCTATGATTGTAATTTTACAACTGTGGATTGGTTCTGATACTTTTATAATTTCATTTTATACTTTTAATGTATCTGTCCTTTGTATTTTACGTCCCTGAAGATTGTCACATGATTGGCCGAAACAGGCAACAGTTCATTGTGTATATAAACAAATTTCAATAAACATGTGTGCAATTGTTGGCATCATTCTTACATATATTCGAACAATGCACAGATCACTGAACATAATGCCTGTTGTTTGTAAAAATAATGAAAACGTCAAACACACTTTTCAATTTTTCATTATTTTCAATACACATTCAGCAAATTACTTCTACAATTAACCTTTTAAAGCCTAGCGGTAACTTTACGTACGACCGGGTTTAACATTAAAAAATTCTACGTGGTGCCCACCTTGCGTGTATGTGTTTTGTACGGATCTCAGAACAAACAGCAACTTTTGCCTTATAAAACATTAAG
>BLKM01000067.1:268756-283987 GCA_013340265.1 Coptotermes formosanus
CTGTAAACACTCTCCACTTCGGTTATAAAAACCAATCTCTTAATGTTTTATAAGGCAAAAGTTGCTGTTTGTTCTGAGATCCGTACAAAACACATAAACGCAATGTGGGCACCACGTAGAATTTTTTAACCCTTTAAAGACGAAGCGTATCTGTTTTATATAAGGACTCAGTGCGTAGCGCGCTGTAAACACTCTCCACTTCGGTTATAAAAACCAGTCTCTTAATGTTTTATAAGGCAAAAGTTGCTGTTTGTTCTGAGATCCGTACAAAACACATAAACGCAATGTGGGCACCACGTAGAATTTTTTAATGTTAACCCTTTAAAGACGAAGCTTATCTGCTTTATATAAGGACTCAGTGCGTACCGCGCTGTAAACACTCTCCACTTCGGTTATAAAAACCAGTCTCTTAATGTTTTATAAGGCAGAAGTTGCTGTTTGTTCTGAGATCCGTACAAAACACATACACGCAATGTGGGCACCACGTAGAATTTTTTAATGTTAAACCTGGTCGTATGTAAATTTACCGCTAGACTTTAAAAGGTTAAAGATCATAGTATCCTATTAGGGGCAGCCATTCTGATTGCTCACCCCGGGTGCCAAAATACCTAGCTACGTCACTGCATTACCGTCTTCGCCACGGCCCCCCCTACTCGCCCCTAGCCTGAGCCAACTGAATCCACTCCAAACCTTCCCTTCCTATTTGATACATTTTAATATTATTATCCCATCTACTCCTGCATCTTCTAAACGGTTTCTTCCTTCACACGTTTCGAGCAAAATTTTAAACGCATTCTGACTCGCTGTGCTATACGTTCCGTCCATTTTAACCTCATAGCTTTCAACATCCAAATAACGTTCTGTCGAGACTCTCTTGAAAGAATATGTCGTCCGTAGCAGTCGCCTGTTGCAAGTATAGCAGGATTACACCCATGAAGTCCCCGTTACTTTGCACGACAACCTTCCGCGGGAGTCTAACAAACCGCGAGATCCTCCTATCTCAGTCACGTGACTGCGGATGATAACGTAAGCAGAAGAACACTGGCACCTCCACCGTTCAAACTGCAGAAACACGCTGATCTACACGCACACGACTTTGCGCACTCTCCCGACTTGTGACATCCGCCTAGGCTCGCTAACGTGACCTGCACCTGAAGCCGGAGACTTTGTGCAATTACTCGGGCTATACCGGGACTGCGGAATGCGATGACTCAGAACACTGTTACCGCAGCACTGGCTTCAACGTAAGAGTATTGCACGCGTCTTCCAGGCACACACCGCTGACGTGAGTCACGACTCGGCGTTATCTTCCGGGCTTCGACGCTGCGCTGGCTTATGATACTTAACACCTAATCGTTCTGCCCTGAGGATGGAAACAGTACGTTCCTCCCACATGTCAGTATCCGACACGATGCCACACCCCAGTATACCGCAATGCTGACTAATCCCCGGCAAGAAAACGTGACAAATTACACGGATCGCTCTTCTCTGACAACACAGTTTGTTCAGAGTGAGCTTCTTCAATCCGTTGAACCGGAAAAGAAACATTAAGATATGAACTCATGTATATTGACAACCGACTCGTACACACTCATTACACACCAATATTCAAGTGTTTTATTCACACCCTGACATGTTTCAGTGCTTTAAACCACCGTCTTCAGGCGGCACTGCGTTTTAAAAACATGAAAAAACATTTTTAAAAAATTTTAAAAAGTGTTCCCTGAAGATGGCGCTTAAAAGCATCGAAACACGTCGGGGTGTGAAAAAAAAATACTGGTTTTCAATGAGTATGTACGAGTTGGTTGTTAAATGTACATCACTCTGTATACGTAAGTGCACGGTATGGGCAATGTAAGATTAAGACATGAAGGATGGACGGACAGACCGACCGAGCAACCACGAAATCAACCAACAAAACTTTATATTACACATATTCTGTCCATTACACACAGTTATTACGCTTACTGTTTACTGGAATGAAAAGCACTCATGTGAGACTATATATATACATATATATATACACATACACACACACACACACGCGTCGGGGACACGCGATGGCGCAGTTGCTGGAGGCACGGCGCTACAGGACGGAAGGTCGCGGGTTCCATTCCCGATGGTGTCACTTGAATTTTTCATTGACATAATCCTTCCGGCCGCACTATGGCCCTGGGGTCGACTCAGCTTCTAACAAAATGAGTACCAGGAATATATCCTGAGGGGTAAATGCGGCCGGTGCGTAGGGCTGACAACTTTACCACCTTCATGTGCCGACTGTATATAAATCTGGGAGCCTCGACCTCCTGGAACCCTCAGGGCCTGTCCAGGTCTGTACAGGGACTGCTTTACCTTATTTATATATATATATATATACACACACACACACACATACACACATACATACACTTCATTTCAGGATCACAAATAGAAATAATGAGCACTGGCTTTAATTATACTTTTAATTAACCTTTTAAAGCCTAGTGGTAACTTTACATACGACCAGGTTTAACATAAAAAAATTCTACGTGGTGCCCACATTGCGTTTATGTGTTTTGTGTGGATCTCAGAACAAACAGCAACTTTTGCCTTATAAAACATTAAGAGACTGGTTTTTATAACCGAAGTGGAGAGTGTTTACAGCGCGGTACGCACTGAGTCCTTATAAAAAACAGATACGCTTCGTCTTTAAAGGGCTAAGTTACCATCCCGATATCGGGCTGATACATCTTACACGCGTTCGTACCGCGTATTTGACAACGACGTGTACTTTTAACATACGTCCAGTTTTCCTTTGTGATTCAGTCTCCCTGAAGACGGCTTATTTAAGCCGAAACATGTGGAAAATGTAAACTACAAAATACTACAACATATATTTTGTTTGCCACAAAGTGGGCCTTATCTTCCATGGCGCAGCAGCCTCTAGGAGGCCAGGGCTTCACGATCACACTCGTTATGACTCCCCTAGACGAGCGATCAGTCCGACACAGAGACCTCTGCCTGACAACACACAACACTCACAACCGACAGACATCCATGCCACTGGCGGTATTCAGATCTGCAAACCCAGCAAGCGGGTGCCCGCAGACCCACGCCTTACACCGTGCAGGCACCTGCGATCGGCACAATGTGCTACTAGTTGGAATCATATATAAACAGCCAATAAATCGTTTGCTGCGTCAATTACGAGCACGGAAGTTACTGAGTGAACAAAGCTCAATTCTCCAGGTGTTCACATCCAAGATCTCTCAATTTATGCTGGGTTGTAAATTTCGGGAGCCTACGTATAACAGTCACCATTATCCGAGCAATCAGTTGCGACAAGGGCCGAGGAAGACTGATATAACGCTGAACTGTACAGTCTGGTGGCCTTCACAGTTAAGGGTTTCATTTTAATGTACAGTCGAACCCGGTTATAACGTCATGAAAGGGAGTGAGTATTTTGTGTCGTTATAAACTACAGTCGTTAGAACCGAGTAGTATAATGTTATGGTTAACGGTGATGAATTAATTGGAACCACAGACTATCTGACGCTATAGACGAGGTGTACTATACAGCTATGTCGTTATAACCGGGTTCAACTGTATTTAAAGCGGGTGGGCTGCGTGAAGTCTGAAGTTCTTCTAAATAATGCACAAACATCAGTTCCTGCCTCACAGTAAACACACTGTGTCTACTTTATAAAGAATTCGGTTGATGCTGTTTAGGGACACCAGTTGTGCCCGCACGAATAATTCGTACGTAGAAACAATAAAATACTTATTCAACAAAGACTTATTTGTATATTCAAAACTTTGAAGCACGTATCGATGTGCAATCTTTGTTGTTCTCTATCCTTTTCTGTGCGTTGGCTATGCCCTTCGATAATTGGAACAGCGACGTTGTCAAATGAAGGTGCTCGGGAAAGTGTCACATAGAACTGGTCATGGGAAACAGACAGGCGATGGTGGATACATTGCAACACGTTTAAGGGTCTGAGTCTGCCGCTGATCCTTGCTGACTGTCACGGCAAACGATAGTTTGATCGAACTCGTCTTCTGCACAGTTTTAAGCGAATTGCTGAATCTAACGGACGTAACTGAATCACAGGTATACGGACAGTTTTTCTACAGCAAGTCACTTCCGCTGTTGTGCAATGCTAGTGCAAGCCTCTTACGATCGAGTGTTGCCACCACCGGAGGCCAAGGGAAGCTGAAAATTTTTCATGTACTAAGCCTGGCTTCCGGTAGAGGCAGGTCTATCAATTTTAACGCTAGAATTTTTGTTAAAATCAAATTCTTTGGGAAGGAATTAATGCAAACAAAGGAGACTGCCATTAATGTCGAATCATAAGCTTTCTAAAAATACTTATTTTGAAAATATTCGTTCCGTAGTTCAGTAGCTCACGAAGTAGCCAACGGACCTTACCCTATTAATATACATGACGATAATTGCAGTTTATTGTGAGAATCATATCTATCTATCTATCTATCTATCTATCTATCTATCTATCTATCTATCTAACTCCATGCAGCAGAGGCCTTCTTGAGAAGCTAACAGTTTCGCTGCTAGTCAAGAAATTCCCCGCATTTTATGGAACCCGGAGGTTCATTACCGCATTCATAAGAGCCCGTCACATGTCCCTATCCTGAGCCAGCTCAATGCAGTCCATGCCCCCATCCCACGTCTTGAAGATCAATTTTTAATATTATCCTCCCATCTGTGCCGGGGTCTCCCAAGTGGTCGCCTTCCCTCAGGTCTCCCTACCAAATTCCTGCATGCACCTCTCTTTTCCCCCATACGTTTTACACGCCCCGCCCATCTCATTATTCTCGATTTGATTACCCGAATAATATTTGGTGATGAGTACAGATCATTAAGTTCCTCGTTATGCAGTCTTCTCCACTCCCCTGTCAACTCGTCCTTCTTAGGCCCAAATATCCTCCTCAGCACCCTATTCTCGAACACCCTCAGTCTTTGTTCCTCCCTCAGTGTGAAAGACAAAGTTTCACACCCATACAAAAAAAAAACAGGTAAAATTATAGTTCTGTACATCCTAACCTTGTGCTTTTGGGTAGCAACCTGGAAGACAAAAGATTCTGCATCGAATGATAGCAAGCACTCCCCGACTTCAGTCTGTTCTTAATTTCTTCATGAATGGAGTTTCGATTCGTTAGGGTCGTTCCCAAATATCTGAATTCTTCCACCCTTTCAAAGGATTTATTATCTATCTCTATGTTCTGTGAGAAGCATATAAACACAAAAATATACACAGTTTGGACAAACTGTGAAGCTTCAAAATATTAAAACAGACGGTACATAACATTCAACAGTGTAACCGAAACGGTCAAGTGTGTAACTTATAACTAAATAATGTAAATACGTCAACCCCCGTCACCCACTGTCACTCACCTGTCCTTGCTACAGACCTGCGGTCCGTATTCCGACCCACTGACGCCTGTACACGATACCTTACTAATCACGGTATTCACAAATTCTACTAAGGGAAATATACGCCCACATTTTAATATTTACAATGACGGCGCGTCATACCACAAAACATTACAACGGCTTCACATTTCTACCAGGAAAATACAGCAAAATGTTGAGACCCTGAAGGATAAATGTACAAATAATATGAATTACTCCGTCCTTCAAGTCAAATTGGTTAAGTACACGTATCTGTACCACCAATTCTAACATTATAAAACTCTGCACTTTCGCCGTAGTGTATACGTGTCTTGTATGAGTCTCACAACACATGTAAATACAGATCATCGCTCCGAACAGCATTAACCCTTTAAAGACGGAACGTAATCTGTTTTATATAAGGACCCAGTGCGTACCGCGCTGTGAACACTCTCCACTTCGGTTACAAAAACCAATCTCTTAATGTTTTATAAGGCAAAAGGTGCTGTTTGTTCTCAGATCCGTCCAAAACACATAAACGCAATGTGGGCACCACGTAGAATTTTTAACCCTTTAAAGACGAAGCATATCTATTTTATATACGGACTGAGTCCGTACCGCGCAGTAAACACTCTCCACTTCGGTTACAAAAACCAATATCTTAACGTTTTATAAGGCAAAAGTCGCTGTTTGTTCTAAGATCCGTACAAAACACATAAACGCAATGTGGCCACCACGTAGAATTTTTTAATGTTAAACCAGATGGTACGTAAAGTTACCGCTAGGCTTTAAAAGGTACACTTTTACTGCATATTATGCACAGAAGAATACACAAGTAAAATGATTCATACAATCACACACATACTTATATATTTATTCATTTTTCAGACAAACAGAGTATTGAATCTCATATTGCCTGCATCCTGATCGAGTTGTACGAACTTGCCCACACCACATCACAAAAGGTTGAGCGGGCCTGCTCTAAACCATGCCGGGGTGGATTTCGGTTAGACCGTAAGCAATCGAGGCACCCCCAACTTATGAATCTCCCCCCATGCTTCTAATGACACGCTATTGAGTGCAAGACTGTAACACGGCCTGTCCGACTAACGTACCTACACAACAGCCTTGTGGGTGGAACAAAACCTCGTATGCAGTACCACTGTGCAACTTCTTGAGCATCGATGTCAGTAAACAGCTATTACTAGAAGACAGTAAAATGTGTGTACGGAGAAAGTTATAAGGAATGTGAAACCAAACCCTCGAGGAACAATATTCAACAGAACAAGGCAGTGCTTCTTATATGAAGGCAACGTGGTAGTTATGGCACGTGAAATGAAACACATAGCTAGAAAATATGACAACTGTAACATCACAGATTGGCTTGACTATAAATGTATCCAAAACAAAATATATGATTTTGTTTTTCCTGGTGTAACAGCCTCTAGTGGGTCAGGGCCTCCTCATTATCGAGGCTGCACGATTACACTCAGGCACACACAACACACTCGGTAGGACTCCTCTGGAAGAGTGATCAGCCCGATGCAGAGACCTCTACCTGACAACACACAATATTCATAAGAGACATTCATGCCACCGGCAGGATTCGAACACGCAATCGCAGAAAGCGAGCGGCCGTAGACCCACGCCTTAGAACGCGCGGCCACTGTAACCGGCCTATAAAACCATAGTAAGACCAGCTGTGTCCGATGATGCCGAATCATGGACCCTAACGAATAAAACGGAAATAGTATTAATGACATAGGAACATACATGGGCTAAAATATGAAAACGGTTACTGGAAAATAAAAATGGATCAAGAAATTTATAATAAATATAAATCCCCAGATATTGTCACTGTAATTAAAGTACGTATATTGAAATGGCTTGAGCATGTTCCAAGAATGGCTAGTGAAGGGACATTACAGAAGATACTGCAAGGCAAACGAGGGGAAAGTGAAGACTTCGATTAAGGTCCATGGATGATGTTGAATCGGATCTGAGCAATTTGTGCGTAAAAAGATGGAGAACAAGAGCTTTGGACAGAACAGAATCAGCACCTGTCGTGAGGGACGCCAAGGCCAAACTTAAAGGGCCGCAGTGCTAAGAAGAAGAAGGAGAAGGAGAAGAAGAAGGCGAAGAAGAAGAAGGCGAAGAAGAAGACGGCGAAGAAGAAGAAGAAAAAGAGGAGGAGGAGGAAGAAGAAGGCGAAGAAGAGGAGGAAGAAGAAAGCGAAGAGGAGGAGAAGAAGGCGAAGAAGAGGAGGAAGAAGGCGAAGAAGAGGAGGAAGAAGGCGAAGAAGAAAAAGAGGAGGAGGAGGAGGAAGAAGAAGAAGGAAGAGGAGGAGGAAGGCGAAGAAGAAAAAGAGGAGGAGGAAGAAGAAGAAGGAAGAGGAGGAGGAGAAAGATGATGGTGATGACGACGACGAGGACGGCAGTAAAACGTACATTCGAAAGTTTGCGAGAAGCAGCGGTCGTGGTTTCAAACACAGAGTACTTTCTCGGCACTGAATTGGAGAGGCTGAGTAGGAGCACGAATATGTCAGCGTAGTCGGTGAGTGAATTACTTAGAACATTTATAAACTGTGAAATATGCAACAGCTAACACGCAATAAATTTCACACATTTGTGGGAACGCAGTAACTAACAGAACGACATTCGCGAAGCGGTGCACGAGCATATCCCAATAGGGGACGCCCGCGAACACTTTGTTGGTTCATTTCATGTTATTCATTTCCGTGCATATGATCAATATATCAAATCAGAGCCAACTTACGCACAGTAGAATTGTTTATTTATTTATCTTTTTTGCTCATCTTCTCCCCGACATGTTTCGGCAAGTAACTATGCCATTATGAAGAGGGCTACATCAAATTACATAAGATGCGCATTTAACATTTACACTTAACATTTAGATGTAACATTTTATACTCAATTCATGCACATCTTATGTAATTTGATACAGCCCCCTTCATAATGACATAGTTACTTGCCGAAACATGTCGGGGAGAAGATGAACAAAAAAGATAAATAAATAAACAATAATACTGTGCATAAGTTGGAAGTTTTGATATATTCTGTTGGCACTTTTAGTCCTCCCACCCGCTGTCAACGAACATGACGCAATGCCAGAGCATTGGTATACCCACGGCGAAAACATTTCGAAAACAAAAACAGTGGTCATCATCACAAAACCCTTGGCGCCAGATGGGTGACTTGAAGCAAGTTCCATACTGACGCGTTACAAGTGTTTCTTATAAAAGTCATTAAAACCTGACAGCTTAACAATATATCAAGCCACCACATTCTTACAAATGCTCTTCTAAAGCTTTTTGCGATACCAAGTTTTTGATGACGTGCATAAACAACAATTGCAACGAGTCTAAAATCTCTCAATCTCGAATAATTTTGCATATGGTGCTGCCAATTTATGCCTTTTTTTAAATTCTTATATAGCATGATGAGGGCTTGCTAAAAGCCGAAACATGTAGCTGTTGGTTTTGTGACAAAATTAAGTTGTGTTCGACGGATATATTTAGCAGTTTATCATATACTAACACAATGGGATGAGTAATGTGGCGAGAATAAGACCAAACACTGATCACTGCGAATATACACGCCTGCGCATTAAAAAGTTCGGCCTCCATACACATACATATATATTGTCCTCGTCAAATCACGTGATCACAGGCAGCGCGCGGGTGAAGAGGCCAGCTGGTCAGGGGGGAAGCTCAGCGCATGCAGCGTCAACCGTTTTCTCTGTTTCAAAAACATTACCTAAGAACGCGCATGATTCTGCAGTGTCGTTTAAGCAATGGAGCGAAGATGGAGTGTCAAACATTTCTAACAAAGCAATTCATAGCAAACACTGACATTATTAGCAGCATAAACGAGCGTTGCGATTAAGATAGACAATGTACTCCTACGCCAAACAGAATAGATGTTCTGTAGAACGGATATAACGTTGCCTGGCCGTGACGACCAGAGCCAAGCAGCGGCCGGACCGTGCCCACTACAGCCGTGTGCAGTGTTACGGAGATCGGGTGTCAAGTTATCTGTGTAACAGTACACACACGCGCTCGCTCGCGTATATGCATAACAGTAACTATTCTGTCGCACAGTGGTCCTCAAACTCAGGTCGCGCCCAAATCATGGTCGCGGGGGGGGGGTCTGACTTAAGGTCGCGAGGGGATTTTATGAAGAACTCGCTAATTATAAAAAAAATATATCTAAATTCAAACAGAATGATCGAGAAAAGTTTTAATTTCGAAGCAAATGATTTGTCTAACCAGCACATGTACGCGTTATTTAAATACAGATTTGTTTCTCTATGTTTTGTGTATTTAATATTGTCCGAAAAAATTCTTGATTTGACAAGCAACATTAACAATTTAATATTGTTCTTATAAGTGGCAGTGTTATGTAGTGTTAAAGAAAAGGCATTAGAATTAGTTTACAGTGAATATTTGACTGACCACCGCCGTTTCCATGGTAGGGTGGCGGGCCATATACCATTTGCTAATGCAGGGTCACATACATGGCCAGGAGCCGCTGCTGTAGTATTGTAAGCCACTTACAGTACGCCAGGTTTCGAAGACTGTCACAGGTAAGTTATTAGCCCTTTAAAGACGAAGCGTATCTGTTTCATATAAGGACTCAGTGCGTACCGCGCTGTAAACACTCTCCACTTCGGTTATAAAAACCAGTCTCTTAATGTTTTATTAGGCAAAAGTTGCTCTTTGTTCTGAGATCCGTACAAAACACATAAACGCAATGTGGGCACCACGTAGAATTTTTTAATGTTAAACCTGGTCGTATGTAAAGTTACCGCTAGGCTTTACAAGGTTAATACGGAGCAGTCACGGGGTGCCTAGTCTACGGTCGGTATTACAGCCTCCACACTTTCCGATAAAATTGTTATCTCTATGCAAAACCACCGCGCATTCTATCAAGCTGCCTTCCAAGAATCTTTCGAATTCATGACGAGCATATTCTGCGAAACTGTGACGTCACATTAAACGTCAAGTTCCACAACGCACCAGAGTGCATCAATAAACTGGGTATCTGTCGAAACTGCAGCTGTCAAATCTGCCCCTTCCAGCTTCAACAACTTTCGCACTAACTGTCACAACAAATAAAATTGTAAAGCCATAATTCGTCACTATGAATTTGAATAATACAACAGTATTTGGATTAGGGACATATTCCGCTAGACTGTAACGATTCTAAATTGAATTGTTCGGAGTTCGTTTAACCCTTTAAAGACGAAGCGTATCTGTTTTATATAAGGACTCAGTGCGTACCGCGCTGTAAACACTCTCCACTTCGGTTATAAAAACCAGTCTCTTAATGTTTTATAAGGCAAAAGTTGTTGTTTGTTCTGAGATCCGTACAAAACACATAAACGCAATGTGGACACCAAGTAGAATTTTTTAATGTTAAACCTGGTCGCATGTAAAGTTACCGCTAGGCTTTAAAAGGTTAAAGACGAAGCATATCTGTTTTATATAAGGACTCGGTGCGTACCGCGCTGTAAACACTCTCCACTTCGGTTATAAAAACCAATCTCTTAATGTTTTATAAGGCAAAAGTTACTGTTTGTTCTGAGATCCGTACAAAACACATAAACGCAATGTGGGCACCACGTAGAATTTTGTAATGTTAAACCTGGACGTATGTAAAGTTACCGCCAGGCTTTAAAAGGTTAACCACCTGCAACTGTGACTCTGTAGCGTCAAACGAAACTTTTTGTGAGGCGCAAACAGCCCAAATCGGGCCCAAGCCGTCCCGCTGTTAAGATTTCCGTATCTCACACATTAAACACACACACACACACACACACACACACACACAGCCGGTAGGAGTTTATTCAAACCTTCGATCACACACAGCACCTTATATTGCATACGTTAACTTGGCGACAAGTTTCGGCTCCGGAAATGAGCCGTCATCAGGCCACTACTAACAGGACTATAAAATGGAAAGCTCTGTGTATCATAGGAAGGAGACTCCAGCTTTACATCGACGGATACATTATAAATGTATACAAAAACAATTAAGTTTTTTTAACCTTTTAAAGCCTAGCGGTAACTTTACATACGACCAGGTTTAACATTAAAAAATTCTACGTGGTGCCCACATTGCGTTTATGTGTTTTGTACGAATCTCAGAAAAAACAGCAACTTTTGCATTATAAAACATTAAGAGATTGGTTTTTATAACCGAAGTGGAGTGTTTACAGCGCGGTACGCACTGAGTCCTTGTATAAAACAGACAGGTTTCGTCTTTAAAGGGTGAATATGAAGTCTAAGTAGGCCTAACTAACTGACTAACTCCATGGAGCAGAGGCCTTCTTCAGAAGCTAACAGTTTCTAAGTTAGTCAAGAAATTCCCCACATTTTATGGAATCCGAAGGTTCATTACCGCAGTCACAACAGCCCGCCACCTGTCCCTATCCTGAGCCAACTCAATCCAGTCCATGCCCCCATCACACTCCTTGAGTATCCATTTTAATACTATCCTCCCATCTACGCCTGGGTCTCCCAAGTGGTTGCTTTCCCTCAAGTCTCCCTACTAAATTCCTGCATGCATCTCTCTTTCCCCCATACGTTTTACATGCCCCGCCCATCTCATTCTGTTCGATTTTATTACCCGAATAATATTTGGTGATGAGTACAGGTAATTAAGTTCCTCGTTATATAGTCTTCTCCACTCCCCTGTCGCCTCGTCCCTCTTAGGCCCAAATATCCTCCTCAGCACCCTATTCTCGAACACCCTCAGTCTTTGTTCCTCCCTCAGTGTGAGAGACCAAGTTTCACACCCATACAAAACAACAGGTAAAACTACAGTTCTGTATACTCTAATCTTTGTGTTTTTGGATAGCAACCTGGAAGACAAAAGATTCTGCACCGAATGATAGCACGCATTTCCCGCCGTCTATGTAGGCCCATATGTTAAAACTGTGCGATTATTGAGTAAATACTTAAATGCCAATGCTGTTATTGAAAGAATAAAAAGAATAATTCTAAAAAATAATTAAAAACAAAGTGTCAACTGTAAAGGTTTCACGTACAAAAGCAGTATTAACCTTTTAAAGCCTTGCGGTAACTTTACATACCACCAGGTTTAACATTAAAAAATTCTACGTGGTGCCCACATTGCGTTTATGTGTTTTGTACGGATCTCAGAACAAACAGCAACTTTTGCCTTATAAAACATTAAGAGACTGGTTTTTATAACCGAAGTGGACAGTGTTTTCCCCGTATTCTATGGAACACGGCAGGTTTATTTCCCTATTAACAGGCCTGTAAATGTCTGACAACAAATGACGTGTCACAAGAAAGCGGAATTCCAGTGATTCGTACACTGTGCATGAATCACCACTTCACAGAACGGCGAAGACACAGTCACGTTTAGTCAATGACACTACTGTAATTTTGTTATGAACTGGTCGAGTCTCTGTCGCGATGCCTTATATCCTGACAGCTTTTCGGTGTTGTCTTCAGTCCCTCCAGCCAGATGGATGAACACATGGCACCTTCATCTTTGCCAGGACCACTTCTCAGCTTTTCGAGTTCGTTAATAACTACAAGTGTGTTTATTCAAACACTTCAGTGACACCCAAGAAGTTTGATTACATACGTCAACTTAGCAACTAGTTACAGTCAACTGTAAAAGGAGTAAGTAAAACAAGTACCGACTCCAGAAACACGGCGCAGGATCGTGCACCTCTGAGTATTTATACAAACTTAACTCTTAAACCCATGGCGGCGAAAAATCTGTAGTTTTTGTAGGGTGAAGGGCGCCGCAGCAGACGCTACGGGCGTACCGCAGGCTTGAGGCTTATTGTGCAACCCTGTGATGAAGATGATTCAATTTTTCATTTTTTTTCCTTGTAATGGAGAACCGGTGGAATGAAATTGACAGGGGAAAACCGAAGTACTCGAAGAAAAACCTGTCCCAGTGCCACTTTGCCCACCACAAATCCCACACTGACAGACCCCAGGATCGCACCCGGGTCTGCGCAGTGGAAGGCCGGCGACTAACGGCCTGAGCCATGGCACGGCCTAATTGGTAGTTTACTGAGGGCGCCAGACTTGTCAAAATAATTGCACGACGACCGGTCCAAACTGTTAACCAATCAGATGACGCCGGTAGCATTTAATGTTCATATTAACCCTTTAAAGACGAAACGTGCGTCTGTTATATAAGGACTCAGTCCGTACCGCGCAGTAAACACTCTTATTATTGGTTATAAAAAAGCAGTCTCTTAATGTTTTATAAGGCAAAAGTTGCTGTTTGTTCTGAGATCCGTACAAAACACATAAACGCAATGTGGGCACCACGTAGAATTTTTTAATGTTAAACCTGGTGGTATGTAAAGTTACCGCTAGGCCTTAAAAGGTTAAAGGGTTAAATGCTTCTGTCTAAACATCCACAAAGATTCGGATCGCAATAGCTGTATTACCTTTCGGTATAAAATGCCACAACTAAAAATAAGAAAAGGTGAACACTTCATGTGTCAAGTCGAAATAAAGGGAACATGGGACCACACAATCGACTAGTTTTAAATTCACCGCGATGACGCGCAATTCGCAGCAACGCGAGAGTGAAGCGACTGGCAGCGCAGGCCCTCCTCGTTCGATATCTCGAAGCCTGAAAATGACAGACCCATACAGGCCTCGGTAAACCTAAGAGAGAAAACTGTTTCTCTTCTTATTAACCATCGCGCAATGAAAACTTATGGGTGGTAGGGTGGGGGGTCTGAGGTACACCTCCACGCATTCTTGACCTCATCACTAGGCAGAGGTAAGTGACCAACTTCAAACCCTGTCGCTTTACCCCCGGAAAAATAGGTCTCTGCATTTAATGGAGCCAGTATGACTGGTATGAAGGTGAAAGTCTTTCTTTTCCCTGCCAGTCAACCGAACCCCGATTCCGCGGTCATGTAGCACGTAGTATACGTCAGTAATATAGACTCAGCTGGCCCATCTCCGGTACTACAGCGGATAAAAAGGAAAATCTGACGGAGAAATGGGACATTTTATTTATGGGTAAAAAAAAAAGCATCACTTTGTTAGAAAGCGCCCAGGCTTCGCTGGCTTGTCTTTCTCATAAGAGTAACCTATAAGAAAACAGGCGAAGTCAGATTGGTGGTAGTGTTTAGAAGGAAGGACGGACGATTTGATTTTGTGATGAACAGTCAAGGTCACAAATTCGGAAATAATTTCGTGACCTCAATAGTCAGGGGTTTACTTCTGATGATGAATTTACATCGTGCAGTCTGCATAAGAATTTTGGAACCATCTGAGCATTAACTTGAAGATAAGAAACCCAACAGAACGTGAGCTGACATTCCCCAACACAGGGACGGTAATTAAATATTCATACAACAAAGTACGTCGAACCCGGTTATAACGACATCGGTTCACGCGACACCTCGTCTATAGCGTCAGATATTCTGCGGTACCATTTAATTCCTCACCGTTAACCGTAACATTATACTCCTCGGTTACAACAACTTTCGTTTATAACGACACAAAATGTTCAGTCCTTTTCATGACGTTATAACGGGGTTCGATTGCATATGCATGGGAATCCAGTTGGAATCCAAACTTGAACACACTGGAACTTGGAAGACTGTAGCCTGACCGCCCCACGCGCCTGTGTTATCGCCCAGCAATATCCTTCTGCCACCCTCTAATAACTGCGCATGCATCCCCGAAAGGAAAAATTCGGCGCACGCTTCAAAAGTATTATTATTTGAAGTTTTTTCTTTTAAGTTGCGTAGGGTTCAGATTGCGTAATTAAATTGCGTACGCTGGGGGAATGGGGGGGGGGGGG
>BLKM01000067.1:288487-360987 GCA_013340265.1 Coptotermes formosanus
GGGGGGGGGGGGGTTGCATGTACCCGCAAACAAGCGCCCAACACTTTACCACACCCTGAACCACATGAATCCAGTTCACCCCTCTCACCGCGTTTATTCGCTGTCCGTGTTTATGTTGTTCCAAACGAAAAATCCGTCCACATCCGGGAACCCCTGTAAAATACTTCGTGAACACATTCGTCGAGGAATTTTCGGCATCACGCCTAGACCCCCACCTGAGGGACCACTTTCACTGTCAGTTACCCGTGACTGGTTATTCAGTATCTTCGCAGACACACTCCACACCGTCTTCTACTCAACTTTTTTGGATACATCTTTAACCCTTTAAAGACGAAGCCTATCTGTTTTATATAAGGACTCAGTGCGTACCGCGCTGTAAACACTCTCCACTTCGGTTATAAAAACCAATTTCTTAATGTTTTATAAGGCAAAAGATCCTGTTTGTTCTGAGATCCACACAAAACACATAAACGCAATGTGGGCACCACGTAGAATTTTTAACCCTTTAAAGACGAAGCGTATCTGTTTTATATAAGGACTCAGTGCGTACCGCGCTGTAAACACTCTCCACTTCGGTTATAAAAACCAATCTCTTAATGTTTTATAAGGCAAAAGTTGCTGTTTGTTCTGAGATCCGTACAAAACACATAAACACAATGTGGGCACCACGTAGAATTTTTTAATGTTAAACCTGGTGGTATGTAAAGTTACCGCTAGGCTTTAAAAGGTTAAACTGGCCACGAAATAAAAACAAAATTTGAAGGCACACAGTGATGTCCATGTGAGAAAAGTATTTCTGTTCAATTTTTTTAACAGTAGCAGACAAAATCAAATCAAGGAGGCTGGGACCTGAGAAGCGGGTACCGCTTTCGGAAGGCATATGAAATGTATACAAAATTTTGGTCGGAAATCTAAAGGGAAGAAACCCGTTGACGGACCTGAATATACATGGACCAACACCGGAATGGACGCTGCAATCAATAGGGTGTGAGAGGTCGTCTGGGTTAATCTGGCTCAGGATACAGTCGAGTGGTGGATTTTTGTGAATATTTGTGTAGCTGGATGACTACCAGCTTCTCAAGAAGGACTCTGCTCCAGGAAATTTTTTGTAGTGTTTGGGCCCGCAGCAGATACTACAGACGCACCGCAGCCTTAACAGCTTGCCGTGCAACCCTATGACGAAGATAAAGATGTCGTTTCTTCTATTTTACATGTTAATTGATAAACGGGGGAATGAAACTGACAGCGGAAAACCGAAGTACTCGGAGAAAAAACCTGTCCCAGTGCCACTTTGTCCACCACAAATCCCACATGGATCGATACGGGATCGAACCCGGGCCTCAGCGGGCCGGGCCCAGGCCGGCGACTAATCGCCTCAGCCACGGCACGGCCTAGATGTTCCAGTAGTTAGTTCAAGGACATGACTACGTCGTCCTGTGTCTGCCCTTCCTAAGACATCCCATTTACGCCCCCCAGTCTTCGCATAGGAATGGTTTACACGTCATGCTACTACCCTCAACACTGTCAACGAGTACAGTGTCTTCTCCCCACACGAAAATTACAATCATCGCCTCGAGCCAGACGAACGGCATACGTATGTGTCTGCAACTTTTTTGTATTTGTGTTGTCCTGCATATGCAAAGGTCTTGCAACAGGCGGATCCCCCATCCAAGGAGTCCTACTCAATGTCTATAAAAAAAAAAGATACAGAACCCCGCAAACTGGGAGTCCCTGGGCCGCACTGGCCTGTAGCGCCATACACACAGCCAAAGCAGATACGTGTACCCGGGGCCCAGTTCGACCCACGTGCAGCTCGCTCGATACTACGCATGCGCACCGTCGCTTGTCATACTGCAGTTTTCATGGGGACATTGACTTCATTCCGAATAGTGTGAGATCACTATAGCGACGCGGGCTTTTGACAGGAATTTCAAAACGTTGCAGATGTCTTCAGAAGCTAATAGTTCGGCTTATCAAGAGTTTTTTTTCACCCGTTTTAGGGAACCCGAATGTCCGTAAGTGTTCAGAACGGCCCACCAATGGGCCGTACAGTGGAACTCTGCAATTCTTCTGAATAATATTTAAAAATTTTGTTTCCACCTCGCAGAAAGCACACGACATCTTTATCACATTACAAAACATAAGCGTTTAACCTTTTAAAGCCTAGCGGTAACTTTACGTACAACCAGGTTTAACATTAAAAAATTCTACGTGGTGGCCACATTGCGTTTATATGTTTTGTACGGATCTCAGAACAAACAGCAACTTTTGCCTTATAAAACATTAAGAGATTGGTTTTTATAACCGAAGTGGAGAGTGTTTACAGCGCGGTACGCACTGAGTCCTTAATATAAAACAGATACGCTTCGTCTTTAAAGGGTTAATATTCTTTAGGGAAGCAGGAACATACATTGCGTGGGCAGAATGTAGAGTTACTGGATGTTCAAATAGCTGTTTTTATTATCAGGACGAACACAACACTTTAAAACACTATGCGTTCATTTATTTTCTGAACCATGTTTCGGCCACTGTATTGGCCATCGTCAAGTATAATCACAATAACATAAACGGAAATGTATACCAAGGTGGAAGCGTCACCTTCACAGTTAAAACGTTTTAACTGTAAAGGGGAAGCCCCCACCTTAGTACACGTGGTACTTTTCTATTTATGAAACTTGGTGTATAAGATAAATGAATGCACAGTGTTTAAAGTGTTGTGTTCGGCCGTGCCATGGCCCAGGCGGTTAGTCGCCGGCCTCCCACGGCGGAGGCCCACTTTCGATGCCGGGTCACCCCATATGGGATTTGTCATGGACAAAAGTGGCACTGGGACAGATTTTTCCGCAAGTACTTCGGTTTTCCCCTATCAGTTTCATTCCATCGGTGCTCCATTACACGAAAAAACGAACACAAAAACTAATCATCTTCATTACAGGGCTGCACAATACGTCTTAAGGCTGCGGCATGTCCGTAGCATCTGCTGTGGGGCCCTTCACCATAAAAAAGTGTTACGTTCATTTTGAAAATAAAAACAGATGTCGATTAAGAAGCATAACAAGATGACGATACCAAAAAAAAGGACGTCAAAATTTGTGGCGCATTATATGCACCTACGATTGTGCAGTTGTCGATACCTAATTTATACATAAAATCTAAGTCGATACACAACCTGCAGGCACCCTGACCCTATTTGCCGCTAGGTTCCCTGCCCCCATACCGCCCAGGTGACGTGTAATGACAGCAGTAACTCGTTTTCAACAGTGACTGCAAAGGCATACGTAAACAGGCTAAAGCGATGACTGATTGATTGACTGATTGAAAAGTCCACGGGTATACATATGGCGCCTCCTGCCGATCGATTTAGCGACGGCGCTGCTAAGGTTAGGCAGTTTAACAGCGGCGACGTGGGAGCGCCGCACTACTGTCTGGGACGGGCCAATCCAAGCAAAACATTACCCAGGTGTCAGCAAAGAAAAAATCAAGTTACCCCTTTTGAAACATGAGAAAATAAAGCGCGGGGAAAAAGGATTGAGCTATGCTGTATCTGCTACAGAGAAATTCAGAGAAAACTCTTCTCTGCAAAACTGGCCGCACGTCTACCTGGTGAAGGGCAACTGCAGGCATGATGGAAGAATGTGAAGACAGAAAATGGACTGTTCTGAGTATGCAGCAGAGGAAAAAAGGCGATGAAGGTTTTTACTGTATCACGGTAGCATTTTGATGTTAAGATAAGGGCGGCTGCATAAGAAGTATGCAGTGAAATATGGAACTCGGGTACGGAATAAGCATCTGCTGTGACTGAATCGCCACTTCCACATACCGGTATCTCCATCGCAAAGACCAACCAAAATGGTCGCTGTTTATTGCGAGAATCACAGGAGGACAAAATATACAGCTTTTGTATGTTAAAGCAGGTGGTGCTTATAGCTGCCACTGCACCTTACACCATTAAAACATATAGGACAATGAAATGAGCGCCGTAGTTCGCACTGGTGGACAGTGTATACAAAACAGCACTGCTATCACGATACATACTGTCCGTTACCAACAAAACGTGGGCACTGTATACACAAACAACAATACTGTAATTGTACATACTGTTCGTTGTCAACATAACGTAGACAGTGTATACAAAAACAACGTTGTTATGGTACATGCTGTCCGTTACCAACAAAAGGTGGGCACCGTATACACAAACAACAATGTTGTTACGGTACATACTGTCTGCTATCAACAAAACGTGGGCACTGTATACACAAACAACAATGTTGTTACGGTACATACTGTCTGCTATCAACAAAACGTGGGCACTGTATACACAAACAACAATGTTGTTACGGTACATACTGTTCGCTATCAACAAAACGTGGACACTGTATACAAAAACAACAATGTTGTTACGGTACATACTGTCCGCTATAAACAAAACGTGGGCACTGTACACAAAAATAACACTGCTGTCACTATAGACACTCTTCGTTATCAGCAAAGGACAAGGCAGCCGCCAGTACTACATGCCACGTAACGGCAAGAAATCCCTTGCAAATCTACAAGAAGTAACGTTAAGAACTGCGCAACTCTTGGCATGGAACGTAGGAAACAGCTTTCTAATATCATTCAAGTACTGCGCAGTTGTTGGTGCGAAAGCTACGGATATTTTTCTGTGTACCAATAGATTTAAAGAAAATGGCTGTACAAGTATACCCATACAACCACCGTGACGAGGCTGTATACAAATACAAAAACCGCGGTTATCTGACGTAGTGGAGTGTTTGTGTCAAACTTTGGCCTAATCCAGTACCCCTGAAGACAGAGGCAGCATGTTCCTTCGAAGCGTATGTACGTACAAACAGGATTAGACGGTGTCGGAAACCAGACGTCCTCAATCCGAGTACAATACACTTACTACAGCGTGTAGAACGTAACGCGGAAACTGTTCACAGACTCTCTGACGTCGAAACATGTTGCCAAACTAAAGATATAACACTTACTAGTTGTGTTGACGGCAATTGATTTCTCTTGTTGCTATATCATCAGCATGAGACTAAATAACACAAAGCAGGTTAAAGCAGGCGTTCGAAATAACTTTCTCCAACTCTCAGATACGCTCAAGTGCGCCCCCACAATTTTTCATTTGGGGTGGGGGGGAGCTGGCCCTGACACTATATACAAGTTATGTTTAATTTTAAAAATTATGTTACACAAACCTTGTCGTAACTACAACATAACATTGCCTGCAACTGCATTTCTATACACACAAATACAACTACATGTTCCATGACTCAATCACCGTGTCCTATCTTGTCTTTTTTTTTAATTTTATTAATTTATTTTTCAAAATTCTGATGCACTAGTCATTAGCTGATTTCGGCTGAAGGGTAAATCACGTAAAACTTTTGATATCATAATATCTACAAAATCTGTGTTTTTAAAATTCGGTTTTGGGGGTGGGCTGTAGCACGGCACCCCCCCATCCCCATTTGGTGCAACCTTTGATAAGCTTCATAACTGGTCAACATAATATTAAAAATTTTCAGATGCTCTTGTCTAGAAATGTCCGGCACTGATAAGGAGATAATGTTTTTAAGACAATCCCCATGTATATGTGTGCGTGTGTGTGATTTAATACACGATGTCCTTGAAACATCCCCACACACACGCCACGTGACGTTGGATCGAACGAAGGAGCACAGAACAAAGACTAATTATTGGGTCCCCAAAGTATTACGTACGGCGTCCACGGAATTACTGGCTGCACGAGCGGCTACGCCGTCCTGTTGGAAGAATTCACATTCATTCTCACCACGTAATTTTAAGAAATGCAAGAATCTATCCCCTGTATCTTTCTGAATTAATTGTAGCCGAAAATATACGAGCTTATCCTTGCCGTTCTGACACCACACCACACTCCAACTTTAACATCACGTAACAGCACCTCGCGTATTCGTGTCGAAATATCTTTCTTTCTGTCCACTCACTGTACCCGTACAGGGTTACTGTTGCACCTGATCACACTTAATGACACACACAAAATAGGTACGACTCCCCTGGACGAGTGATCGGCCCATCGTAATAGCCTCTAACTGCTCAACACAACATTCGCAAGAGACAAACACCCATGCTCCCCCCCCCCCGGTAGTATTCGAACCCGCATTCCCAGAAAGCGAGCGGCAGCAGACCTACGCCTTAGACCACGTGGCCATTGTGACTGGCGTGTGGGAGTATCTGCAGGCCAACATCCGTTATTATGAGTGTCTACGTGACCGTTCACGTAATGTCATCTGTAAAAGTAGTTATCAACGGACCCGCTTCACTAATGCACACTGTTTGGAAAAACCAGTCACAACACCGTCCGCTCGCAACAAAGTCTTTCATGCACATGCTTTGAAAAGCTCTCAAATATTATCTAATACTTCTGTTGCTGGAGCGCATGTTCAAACTCGCTTCTGCTCTAACAGCCTGCTGCAAATCTGTTCACCGGTAGATGTTGATTTCGATGAAACTGGAAGACCGGAAAACTGACTTCTAAATTTGCTACAACAGTTTCACAGGCTGTCTTTCCTTTTGGACAACAAACACCCTCTGTGTTACAATGTACTTCACATTCACGAACAACAATGTACTGCTGTTGGCGCACTGCTTATGAAGTTAGACCGTTCGGAAGTCTACGCCAGTACGACATTCCTCGACACTACGTAACGGAACACCCCGTCATCAAACCATCGGAAATGAGTCATACACCGCCGGTAACGTATTGCGTGTGTTGGTTGCGCACTAAACTGTACGTCCTGTACGTCTGATGTGGCACTTCGCCAGTCACGTGTGAACACTACATTTATCTTGATAAATGTTTCACCAGCGATAAGGTAAATGCAACCCTTCTACCTTCGCAATGCAGCCCGCGTGCTATTCTCAGAAACACCGCCTTCTCAATCACAATCTACTAGTGAACAGGAAAAGTCCGTGACAGCAGAGACGGAATTAACCCTTTAAAGACGAAGCTTATCTGTTTCATATGAGGACTCAGTGCGTACCGCGTTGTAAACACTCTCCACTTCGGTTATAAAAACCAGTCTCTTAATGCGTTATAAGGCAGAAGTTGCTGTTTGTTCTGAGATCCGTACAAAACACATAAACGCCATGTGGGCACCACGTAGAATTTTTTAACCCTTTAAAGACGACGTGTATCTGTTTTATATAAGGACTCAGTGCGTACCGCGCTATAAACACTCTCCACTTCGGTTATAAGAACCAGTCTCTTAATGTTTTATAAGGCAAAAGTCGCTATTTGTTCTGAGATCCGTACAAAACACATAAACGCAATGTGGGCACCACGTAGAATTTTTTAACCCTTTAAAGACGAAGCGTATCTGTTTTATATAAGGACTCAGTGCGTACCGCGCTGTAAACACTCTCCACTTCGGTTATAAAAAACAGTCTCTTAATGTTTTATAAGGCAAAAGTTGCTGTTTGTTCTGAGATCCGTACAAAACACATAAACGCAATGTGGGCACCACGTAGAATTTTTTAATGTTAAACCTGGTGGTACATGAAGTTACCGCTAGGCTTTAAAAGGTTGAGGTCTTATCAGGTAAGAACAGTTTCAAATTCTGTATAACTAATTCAGGTTCTGAAGGTTAATTTTAAACGAATTTTACAACCCCAGTAGTGGCACTGTTGAAGACAGGGCGTTATCGTTCCGTTTCGCAGTCCTTCCCTCTTCTACCTACTCACAGCAGGTGTCGAGGTTGTTTTTATTTTCACTTGATCACACTCAGACACACACCACAGTCAGTAGGACTCCTCCGGATGAGGGATCGGCCCGTCGCAGAGACCTCTACCTGACAACACAAACACTCACAAGAGAAAAAAATCCATGCCCCCGGTGGGATTCGAACCCACGATCCCAGCAAGCGCTCGGCCGCAGACCTACGCCTTAGACCGCGCGCCCACTGGGATCGGCAAGACAGGGTGTTATTATAAGTAAAATATATAGATATTATTTATGACGTGTCACGAAAAAATTTTTGCTCTTCACTTGGCGCTCATGACCTCTAGGTTGCTCACTACGGGCCCAGAAACAGGTTCTCCAAATGGGACGAGAGGTTCTGACGGCAGTTACCATTCTGCACCAAATACGGAGAAAAGAAGTACCTATGTCACAGCACGTAAGACCGCAATATTAAAACATGTCTTTAAAAATCAGGGCGTGAGAGGAGGTGAACTGAATTTATCTGGCTCAGGATGGTGGAAGTGGTGGGCTCTGGTGCAGACAGTCATGGATGTTTGGGCTTCACTGGACGGAGGGGGGGGGGAGTCTTGACCACCTGTGTATTATCCTTTTCAACCTTAACGGTAACTTTACGTACCACCAGGTTTAACACTAAAAAATTCTACGTGGTGCCCACATTGCGTTTATGTGTTTTGTACGGATCTCAGAACAAACAGCGCCTTTTGCCTTATACTTCATTAACACACTGGTTTTATGTAACCGAGGTGGACAGTAGTTTACAACGCGGTACGCACTGAGTCCTTATATGAAACAGATACGATTCGTGGCCTTCTACAACATTAACAGATTGGTTTTATATCACCGAGGTGGACAGTGTTTACTGCGCGGTACGCACTGAGTCCTTATATGAAACAGATACGCTTCGTGTTTAATCAGCTTCTGAATTCACCTTTCTTTAAACTTAACGCTGCATCCCATTGTGTTCGTATTTCAAAAGAAAGTTGAACTCCGTCTCCATAACTTTCTGCTAACGTTGGACAGTAATATGTCAATTCCTAAACGGCTAGATGTTTCAACTGTTAAAACTGCCACGTTTAGGTCACTCTTATCTCACAAAAATGTAGATTAGGGCGTAGTTACATCAACAATCGTGAGTTGATTAAGATCTGCACCTTACAGTCACGGATAATTGAAAGTAAATTGTCAAGATTCATCAATTAAAATAAACATAAGTCAAAACAGTGGTGGAAGCTTCCCGAAACTACCGTCTTAATCCTCTAAGGACGACGAAAACCTGTTTTATTCAGCCTTTTAAAGCCTAGCGGTAACTTTACGAACCACCAGGTTCAACATTCAATAATTCTCCATAGTGCTCAAATCGCCTATGTATTTTGTACATATCTCGGAACAAACTGCAACTTTTACCGTAAACATCAGCACTTCATTCGTTTTCTATAACCGAGGTTGAAAGGGTTAACTGCGCGGTACGCACAGTCTTTATATAAAGCAGATTACGTTTCGTCTTTAAAGGGTTAAAGACTCAGCTCGTACCGCGCAGTAAACACGCTCCATCTCGGTTATAAAAACCGATCAGTTAATGTTATATAAGATACACACAAAACATCAGCGCGCTCTGCGGACAGAACACGGAACTGTTGAATGCTAAACCTGACGGTTTGTAGTAACGGTTCGGTGTTAAAAGGTTAAGTTACAGCGACGGGTGCTGTACGGAAGGTTTAAATCTAAAATATTTAATATCGTATACAATATAATTATACGTAAATATAAAAAAAGGTAAAGGGATCCCTATGCAGGCTTGAGGCCCAAGGGGGAGTACAGGTACAGCTCCACCCCTTCGTTAGCCTCGGCGCTATAAGGGGTCGGGTGGCTAGCCCCACGCCCCCGGCCGCTTTACCCCCAGGAAACAGCCGGCACCTATTGTACAGGAGGCTGGGTGGTCCCCAGGGCCAGTCTGAACGGGTGGGGAAAATCTCGCTCCCCCACTGCGATTTTTTTTAAAATCTTAAATTCCTAAATTCATCTCCGCATGTATGTACAGCAAATTCCAGACCACCGATTCGATCCCCGGACTGTCCAGTCCCTAGCGAGTCACTATACTGACTGCGCTGTCCCGGCCCATATGCGTTAACACGAAAGTATTAAGAAGGTTAGGAGGATGCCGGTGCTACTGTGTGGTTCCCGCTTACTGCTTATGGCTGACGTTAAAACACGGAGGAGGGAATTCGACAATAGGGCGCTGAGGAGGATATTTGGGCCTAAGAGACACGAGGCGACAGGGGAGTGGAGAAGACTACATAACGAGGAACTTAATGCTCTGTACTCATCACCAAATATATTTCGGGTGATCAAATCGAGAATTAGATGGGCCGGGCTTGTGGCACGTATGGGGAAGAGGAGATGTGCATACAGGCTTTCGGTGGGGAAACTTCAGGGAAGAAGACCACTTGAGAGACCCAGGCGTAGATAGAGGATAATATTAAAATGGATATTCAAGATGTGGGATGGGGGCATGGACTGGATTGAGCTGGCTCAGGATAGGGAGTGGTGGCGGGCTCTTGTGAATGCGGTAATGAACCTTCGGGTTCCATAAAATGCGGGGAATTTCTTGACTAGCTGAGGAACTGTTAGCTTTTCAAGAAGGAGTCTGCTCTATGGAGTCAGTCAGTCAGTCAGTCAGTCAGTCAGTCCGTCAGTCAGTTAGTTAGTTAGTTAGTTAGTTAGTCAGTCAGTCAGTCAGTCAGTCCGTCCGTCAGTCAGCCAGTCAGTCAGTCAGTAAGTTAGTTAGTCAGTCAGTCAGTCAGTCAGTTAGTTGACGTTAAAATTCTTCTAGTGTATTTGAGAGATGAAGGCGTTTATCTTTCTCGTTGCAAAACCTGAAATAAATAATGCAACACAAACAGAATTAACATTTCACTATCCACGGTTAATATGCAGTTGTGGAGACGGGAACACCTTTCTTTATATGGCAATCCACAACGTTCAACATATTCGTGTCGTAATTAATCGATGCTTTACACAATCGCTTGTGTAATTATTCTACAATTAACCTTTTAAAACCTAGCGGTAACTTTACGTACCACCAGGTTTACCATTAAAAAATTCTACATGGTGCCCACATTGCGTTTGTTTTGTACGGATCTCAGAACAAACAGCAACTTTTGTCTTATGAAACATTAAGAGACTGGCTTTTATAACCGAAGTGGAGAGTGTTTACAGCGCGGTACGGACTGAGTCCTTATATAAAACAGACACGCTTCCTCTTTAAAGGGTTAAATAAGCATATCAGACATTGATTAAGAAACGTCCGTATCAAACACAAGTCATGGCATTTTGAAACAGGATCTGAAGAGTACTCATTCGAGCTATACACCAACCTTCCATTAGCGTCTACTCCGCAAATACGGACAATGAAAGATGGCACCACTCACCTGTAACAAAAATAAACAAAGTAATTACCCAAGTGAAGTGCAAACGCTTTTAAATAAAAATCGCTCACAACTCCGAGCACCTACATTACATGCAACACAACAAAAGAAATTTCTTACTGGATAACTTGGCCTTCGCAGCAGTGTTTCCCACCAAGGGTTCCGAAAAACATCGTTACAGGTTCTGCAAGAAATCGCAGAATGCATACATAAAAATATTTAAAATTCCAAATATCCCTCAAAATATCGCGGGAATTTTATATCCCTCAAAATATCGCGGGAATTTTATATGCATACATAAAAATATTTAAAATTCCAAATACCCCTCAAAATATCGCGGGAATTTGATATGCATACATAAAAATATTTAAAATTCAAAATATCCCTCAAAATATCGCGGGAATTTTTGTCCGGCAATTGGCAATACTGAAGTAATCTTCGTGCGTTATCAACTGCCTGTAAACGTTTTCATGTGATTGTGAAGCATCGACTACGAGAATGCACGCCCACTAGGGCTGCAGAGCCACTGGGAAGGGGAGAGCGGGTCATTTCGTTGGATTCTGAGGATAGGAAAAACTGTTTTAGCAGTTACTCCATGGAAAAGGAAGAGAAACTGCTTCGGGGCCTAGGTATATTTAGACAATGTACAGAAATTCGGCTCATACTCCATCGCAAACACATTGTCTTCACTTCAAGGACTAACTGGAAAATGACCACCGCTTAGCATGAACATTATTTAAAAAAACCCTGCGAAGGCACAATGCATTTTTCAGGCGCGTTCGCAAAACTGCTAAAAGTGACTTTTAGTTTTGTCATGTCGCCCTGTCTGTCCGTCCGTCCGCATGGAACAAGTAGGTTCCCAGTGGACGGATTTTCATAAAATTTTGTATTTGGGTATTTTTAAAAAATCTGTCGAGAATATTCAAGTTTCATTAAAATCTGACAAGAATAGTGGGTACTTTACATGGAAACCTATGTACATTTATGATATCCCGCCTAATTCTTCTTCGAATGAGAAAATTTTCAGACAAAAGTTTTATAGAAAACCAAAACACACATTTTATGTTCAACAAATTTTCCGAAAATCGTGCCGTTTACGAGATAATGTGGAAAAATATTGTAGAGCCAGACAGGCCACAGATGGCAATATAATACGGCGCATGCGCTTTGCATGCTGGATAACTAAGGCTACAGACACACACTCAGAATATATAATACTTATTGCTTTTCCACGGCAGCAGTGGTTACGCGAACGCGCCACTATGTTACGTCATACGTACACTGCTATCTTGTTGAATGTTACAGCAGATGCAATGTGCATTGTATTGCAGTACTAAAACACATACGGGCTCCCCGAAACGTCAAACGTAACATGACTATAAACAATGACTACTAAATAAGCGACAGTCTTTATGGTGTACTATTCCAGCGTTTGCTCGGGCAGACTGAAGGACACCTAAGGGCAGCATGTCTGCGCAGCCAAGATTCGAACACGGTACATCCTGATCGCGTCACGTGTATGTTCTAACTGCAACACCCACCGTTTCACACAAAACGAAACTAGCAGTTTTTTTTTTAACAGTACAAGTTGCTTTATCTTTAAAGTCTTGTGAAATGTGACGCCGTGTAGGAACGTTTAGGGTATATATTCTTTTGTCTACTTTTAACCAATAAATGCACACAATTGTAATTAGATTCACTTTAATATTTTTAAAATCACAAACTTCTACACGTGTGAGACCTCGCCGCCCCATAATCAGGGAATACATTGTTGTATAAAACAATTACTTAGCAATACACTGAATTTAAAAATGCTGTCCCATCATCAGGGAATACACTGTTGTATAAAACAATTATTTAGCAATATACTGAATTTAAAAATATTACAGTAAATCTAATGACAATTGTTTCAGTTTGTTGATTAATATTAATCAATACACTGTTAAGTGTTTTGTATAACAACAATTAATGTACTCCCAGATTAGGATCAGTGTGCTCCGAAACAAGCAGAAGCTTGTGATTTTAAAAAATATTAACGTGAATCTAATGACAACTGTGCGCATATGTTGGTTAAAATTACAGAAATTTATAATGCACGGAATGGAAAACAAGAGATAAATATTCTGCCTGAATTTTTGGAGTCAAACATTGGCGTCAATCTTCTAAACTAGACGGCGTCACGTTCCAAATGATAGTAATCTTCAGGTTGACAGTCGCCAAAACGTCACATGTAATCATCGATTGCTCTCTTCACAATTTGTCTCACCATAACACGTTTCTGAATAGCTGTAAGGTGCTACTTGCCCGACACTCACACAGCACTTAACGTAGCTTTGCTTCCAAATTTAAACCAACTTCGCACTAAGTTTAGACTGCGACCATGGTGGAGAACAGGTAACAGGTGTTGCGTTTGTCATTGTTCCGCCTCACATGACTGTGCATAGCCCAACAGCTAAACTTCCGAATAATCACGGAAACAAACAACTCGTACTGTACCCAACTCCGAATTCAAACAGTGTTGAATTCTCTTGTACAGCTAGTATAGCGCCGCTATACCAATAAAACGGACGAAATGACTTCCTTTCTCCATAAAAAAGAAAGAATTTGCAACCCCCCCCCCCCCCGAAAACTGTTACTGTGTATTACATATAATCTGTAATGACCATCTGCTGGAAAGCTAGGGATCAATGTTCCCTCTAAGTTGCGCGGCCGCGCAGGAACTGAAATGCTCCCGCGCACACTGAATCGTTGCCGCCCAGCTGGGATGTTTCAGTTTTCATTGTAAATATTCTTATTACGCATATTACAAAAAAAAAAAACTTTTTGAAGTGCCGCTCAGTTGTCAGGTTGTGTAAAAATTTTCTCCTCACAGCAGTAGCAGGTCCGCGCAACTGTAAAAAAAAATCAGAGGGAACACTGCTGGGGATGTGGTGTATTTCCTGCTATACCATGCCCCTTGAAGCGCGCGCGCGCGTGCGTGCGTGCGTGCGTGCGTGTGAGTGAGTGACAGAAATGGTAATGTGGAGTGTTCTCCACAGCGTCCGCATACATGTAAGCAAAATGACGATACTAACAGCTACACGTAGGGCCGTGCCATGGCTCAGGCGGTTAGCCGCCGGCCTCCCACCGCGGAGGCCCGGGTCAGGCCATGTGGGATTTATGGTGGACAAAGTGGCACTGGAACAGGTTTTTTCTCCGAGTACTTCGGTTTTCCCCTGTCAATTTCATTCCACCGGTGCTCCATTACTAGGAAAAGGACAAAAAATAATCATCATCGTCGTCATCTTCATCACAGGGTTGTACAAGAAGCCTCAAGGCTGCGGTGCGTCCGTAGCTTCTGCTGCGGGGCCCTTCACCACTAAAAAAAACAGCTACACTTCTTGTCGCTTATGTAACCAGCGAGAAAGGGGCGGGCTAAGGTAAAGCAGACTACAGCGAACTACAGTGAAAGATACGGCTATAAGAATTCAAACGCGAAAGATGCTACGGTTTTAACTACAGTTGAACTTATGTCACCGCAGTAAAATATCTCGTTGCTTGTGAGATACTGTAAACGCTTCCTATACATGTATGCAGTTTTATGGGATGTAACGAAAATAAACCATAGGAAATACCACCAAACCCCAACGTACGTTTATAACGAAACACGCTCAGGCTATAATAACAACAATCACCAACAATGCACTAGTATATCATTTTTATTTAACACTCACTATCCCCACATGTTTCGACGCTTGTCCGCATCATCTTCAGGGGATTGTCACTTTCTTATCACAAGACACTCGTCATATTTAAAAAGTGGCTAAAATTAATGTCAAGTTGAATGTTGACAGAACTGGTTTCAGTACGAAAATAATTAGATGTTAAAATCTTTAAAGTTTAAAACTATTAACACCACACAATACAAGGTAAAGCAGTCCCATTACAGGCCTGGACAGGCCCACAGGGTTCCAGGAGGTCGAGGCTCCCAGATTTCTAGACAATCGGCACATGAAGGTGGCAGGCTGTCAGCCACATGCATCGGCCGCGTTTACCCCCCAGGAAGTATTCCTGGTACTCATTTCTGTTAGAGGCTGAGTCGACCCCAGGGCCATAGTGCGGCCGGAAGGATTATGTCAATGAAAAATTCCAGTGACACCATCGGGAATCGAACCCGCACCCTTCCGGTTTGTAGGGCAGTGCCTCAACCAACTACACCACCGCGGCCCCACACCACACAATACACAGAGGAAAACTATGCCACAATCGTGCAATCGTCTACCATAGGCTGAAGTAGGCTGAATGCAACGTAAAAATAACGATCAGACTATTTCTTTGCAACGCTCCCCGTTTCCCCGGCTAGGCCCGCTTGGCCTTCTGACAGCAGCAGCATTGAGTACGAAGCGTCGGTGGAATCAAGCGTATACAGGAAAACAGAATTACTTGGGAGAAAGGAGGAAAAATTTCGTAAACTGTTTCCCGCAGCACAGAAGACACTCAAGAGTTCATTAGAAAGACCAACCAGTTTGATCAGACAAAAACCTGCTGTTTACTGTGGGAATTAAGCGAAATACACAGATGTACTGCAGTGGTAAAACGCTTGGAACCGTCAAACGGCAAACCCCACTAAACCAATACAACCACATAACACCAGAGCCAGGACGGCTCAGTCACTACATTTCTAAACTCCGAAATATGCAACAGCTTACACGGGGGCAGGCGGTGGCGCAGTTGGATGAGGCACCGCGCTACAAGCCGGAAGGTCGCGGGTTCGATTCCCGATACAGTTATGGAGATTTTTCATTCACTTAATCCTTCCGGGCGCAATATGGCCCTGGGGTTGAGTCGATTCAGCCTCTAACAGAAATGAAACATATGTCTTACGGCAATTCTTAAACGCGATACTAGATGGTGGTGCGTCAGCAACGTCAAGAGTAGAGTCCCTGGTGCGTCAGCAACGTCAAGAGTAGAGTCCCTGGTGCGTCAGCAACGTCAAGAGTAGAGTCCCTAGCGGTGAGTCAGCAACGTCAAGAGTAGAGTCCCTAGCGGTGCGTCAGCAACGTCAAGGGTAGAGTCCCTAGCGGTGCGTCAGCAACGTCAAGGGTAGAGTCCCTAGCGGTGCGTCAGCAACGTCAAGGGTAGAGTCCCTAGCGGTGCGTCAGCAACGTCAAGGGTAGAATCCCTGGAGCTCGTTGTATAGAAGGCTAGAGTGGCTTTCAGAGACGGTCTTGACGCATTGGAGAGAAGGAAAGTCCGTTCTCCTGCTGGGAATCCGGCCAGAATTACCCGGTCGACCAACTTATCGAATAACAACGACACTGGCTTACATAAGCCAAATAATTGATCGCTGACTATATAAGGTTAAATTACGTTACGGACCACAGCAACACCTTCTTTTCACTAAGGACGAACACACCGCATGATATAAATGCTCATATTTCCTTAACGTTAAAGAAAGCTGGCTAAGGAAACAAGAAAGCCAAACACTGGGGAAAGCCGTGCAAGAAGCACCCCTGTGGTCCCGGCAGCACGCACAGCAAACCAGTTGCCTGGCGCCACATTTTCTGACGAAATGGTGATAACTACAGATACAGAATCTCGGTGTCACTATTAACATGATGATAATGGTTTCACTGTGCGCCACTTAGAATGCAACTGCCAGTCCAAGGATGGTAACCTCTAAAGAACGTGCCAGCTTCCCTTACACGTGGCAAGCACTTGTCCTGGCAACCTTCAGTCTCAAACGGCCAAGTCAATTCAATTTCAACTCAAAATTTATCGAACACAGTTTTCGTGTCCTGGTTGTTGCTATACACAAATTGAATAACTAACGACATGATAATTGATGAATAATGAACTGAAAAAAAATGCAAATATTATCCAGAATGTCTGCAGAGATTGAAAACAAGGAAGGCAATGTACGTATTAACACAACATTGAGGAGCGTTCGCGTAACCACTGCTGCCATGGAAAAGCAATAAGTATTACATATTCTGAGTGTGTGTCTGTAGCCTTAGTTACCCAGCATGCAAAGCGCATGCGCCGTATTATATTGTCATCTGTGACCCGTCTGGCTGTACCATATTTTTCCACATTATCTCATAAACGGCTCGATTTTCGGACCGGGGGGGGGGGGGGAAGTTATTGAATATAAAATGTGTGTTTTGAGTTTCTCTACAACTTTTGCCTGAAACATTTTTAATTCTAAGAATTCGGCGAGATATAAATTTACACAGGTCTTCACGTAAAGTACCCGTTATTCTTGTCAGATTTTAATGAAACTTCAATCTTCCCAACAGATTTTCGAAAAATACTCAAAACACCGAATTTAATGAAAATCCATCCAGTGGGAACCGACTTGTTCCATGCGGACGGACGGACAGACAGACATGACGAAGCTAACAGTGACTTTTCACAATTTTGCGAACGCGCCTAAAAACTCTGATACTATCCTAAAATGTCTGCAGAGAATAAAAAAAACAACAGTAACCTCGGTAAGGCGGCAGGGATTTAAACCCGAGACCTCCACAATACGATGCAGGAATACAGCTACCCAATCAATCCAACTTCCGCCAGCTGCTGTGAAATCAAACGGCCAATTCTATAAAACACAAGCAAGTTTACTGCACCTGACACTGATTAGATCCTTCGTTAGCGATCCTCTGTGTTTTAATCAAACCCCAGCTGCGTCACAACCCAAGCAGTAACCATGGTGACAAGAGAAAGACGAAAGAAGCAGTAATATATACTGCATCTCAGCTTTATGGGAAAGCACGTAAATCTCCCCCACCCTCCCAAGTCTTCGGCACACAGCAGGGTGAGATCGATAGTAACCACCTAAACTACTGGTATACTTCGCAAAGAGACGAAATTTTGTACATTTCCAGTTAAAGCCTTCAGGTCTTATACACACCTAAATAGTAATTACACTTACTAGTAAAATTAAGTTCCTACCTCGCAGTAAACACGCTCCGTCTCATTTTAGGTGCGTTCCGAAAAATTGCGAAAAGAGACTCAGCTTAGTCATGTATGTCTATCTGTCCACCCGCATGGAAAACTTCAGCTCCTATTGGATGATTTTCTTTAAATTTGTTATCTGAGAATTTTTCGAAAATCTGTCGAGAAAATTTAACTTTCATTAAAATCTGACAAGAATAACGGGTACTTTATATGACGACCTATGTACACTTACGATAATATCCCGCTCAGTTATTTTTAGAATGAGAAATGTTCCACACAAAATCGTAGAGAATATAAAAACATGCATTAACCTTTTAAAGCCTAGCGGTAACTTTACGTACCACCAGGTTTAACATTAAAAAATTCTACGTGGTGCCCACATTGCGTTTATGTGTTTTGTACGGATCTCAGAACAAACAGCAACTTTTGCCTTATTAAACATTAAGAGACTGGTTTTTATAACCGAAGTGGAGAGTGTTTACAGCGCGGTACGCAATGAGTCCTTATATAAAACAGATACGCTTCGTCTTTAGAGGGTTAAAAAATTCTACGTGGTGCCCACATTGCGTTTATGTGTTTTGTACGGATCTCAGAACAAACAGCAACTTTTGCCTTATAAAACATTACGAGACTGGTTTTTATAACCGAAGTGGAGAGTGTTTACAGCGCGGTACGCACTGAGTCCTTATATAAAACAGATAAGCTTCGTCTTTAAAGGGTTAATGTTCAATAAACTTTTTTCCCCGGAAGTCTTGCCGTTTATGAGATAATGTGGCAAGATATGGTACACCCAGACAGGCCACAGATGACAATATACCACGGCGCATCCGCTTTGCATGCTGGACAACCACGGCTACACACACACACACTCGGAATATATAATACTTAATGCTTTTCAACGGCAACAATGGTTTCGCGAACGCGCCTCATTGTTGCGTTACACGTACACTGCCCGTCGTACGGTTTTCATAGTGGACTAGGCGAGGATTCCCTTCGTATGGGACGTAACCTTCAAGGATCTATTAAAGAAGACGACAGTAAGCCGCTTCGAAAGGTCGACATCCCACAATGCCCACGGATCCAGTGCTATATCCCACGCGAACAAAATCCCCACGCTCCGTCTTCACTACACAGACCAACAGGTTAATGCTGTTTCGGGAAACAATCACCGTTTAGCATAAAATCACATACAACACAAATACACTGTGTGGGCAACACGCGGAGTCTCTGACTGCTACACTGTGCTGTGAAAGGTTAAAGTGACCAGTTTCTTCAAAACGATCCAGCATGCAAAGAGTGTTACGTATACACATGTAAGTGGTGAATACTGATTCGGAGATCAGGTATAGCGTAAAGGTAACTGGAAGGCACTGTGTATCCTTCCGCTAGACCTGGTCTAAACGTCAGGATTTGCCAATGACATTTACGCAGTAGTATCATTATTTGACACCTTAAAATTGGTAATATTTGTTATCCCATTGCCATTCCTAAAAAGCCGGGCAATGCACGTATAAATGTAACACTGAGGCGCGTTCGCGTAACCACTGTTGTCGTCGAAAAGCAATAAGTATTACACATTCTGAATGTATGTAGCCTTTGTTATCCAGCACGTAGTGCGCAGGCGCCGTATTACAGTGTCATATGAGGCCTGTCTGGCTCTACCATATTTTTCCACATTATCTCATCAACGGTACAATTTTCGTGAAAAACCTATTAAAGATAAAATGTGTGTTTTGATTTTGTCTACAACTTTTGTCTGAAACATTTTTCATTCAAAGAAGAATTGAGCGAGATATTATCATAAACTTACATATGCCTTCATATAAAGTACCCGTTATTTTTGTCAGATTTTAATGAAAGTTGAAATTTGTTGACAGATTTACGAAAAATGTTCAAATATCAAATTTCATGAAAATCCGTTCAGTGAGAACCAAGTTGTTCCATCCGGACACAGAGACGGACGGACATGACGATGCTAACAGTCGCTTACCCTAATTTTGCGAACGCGCCTTAAAAATAAGTACCCCTGACGCAGTACACAGACCTTATGAAGTGGTTCTTTGTTTTGGACTGTCATATGGTTTCAAGACACGCGTATATCTAATTTCATTTACGCACTTAAAAAAGGTAAGGCCTTCCCTTCGTCGATTTTCACGAAAGCCAAATGCTCAAGAACACAGTACGCCGATTTCTTACACGAAATTTCACGCAAGCCAGACGTTAAGTATGATGTCCTTATTTAACCTTTTAAAGCCTAGCGGTAATTTTGCATACGACCAGGTTTAACATTAAAAAATTCTACATGGTGCCCACACTGCGTTTATGTGTTTTGTACGGATCTCAGAACAAACAGCAACTCTTGCCTTATAAAACATTAAGAGACTGGTTTTTATAACCGAAGTGGAGTGTGCTTACAGCGCGGTACGCACTGAGTCCTTATGTAAAACAGATACGCTTCGTCTTTAAAGGTTTAAAAAATTCTACGTGGTGCCCACATTGCGTTTATGTGTTTTGTACGGATCTCAGAACAAACGGCAACTTTTGCCTTACAAAACATTAAGAGATTGGTTTTTATAACCGAAGTGGAGAGTGTTTACAGCGCGGTAGGCACTGAATCCTTATATAAAACAGATACGCTTGGTGTTTAAAGGGTTAATATATAACTGGACGCAGCCGAAAGCTAAAGAATCGCCACGGATGCCATAGGCTGGCTCTAACAACGGTATGTCATACACTGCTACACTGCAGCAACAGAGTAACCCACTTAAAACACAGTGGTAACTACTAGCCTACACGGATATATACCTACCAACTGCAGTACCATCACAAAAGTCTGCATTTTCCCCACACCAGCATAGTGTCTTTCGTATAATTCTCGCCTACTGGTCTTTACACTGCACAGGCAGTGTCTGAACTGTCAGGTAGGGATATTTTATATACGCACCCTTTATACGACGAGCTACCATAATATTCACGCGCTTCTCCACGGCCTTTATCACCGGTCGCTTGTAATGCACATGCACCGTGTGGACTGTAAGGTATAAACTGATATTACATATATTGCTAACCATGTGTCCGTTATATGACGGGCTACCATAATATTCACGCGCTACTCCAAGGCCTCTTTCACCTGTCGTTTGTAATGCACATGCAGCGTGTGTATTGTAAGGTATAAACTGATATTACATATATTGCTAACCACGTGTCCGTTATATGACGGGCTACCATAATATTCACGCGCTACTCCACTGCGTCTTTTATCTATTGTTTGTAATGCAGATGCAGTGCGTGTCCTGTAAGGTATAAAGTGACATTATATACATTTTACAAATATTATATATTTTTATTATATATATTTTATACATACACAGCGCACAGTCGGAAAGTGGGACAGGAGTTCGCATCCTACTGCACGTGCAGCCTTGAACAAGCGTCGAATAATGAGTCTCTGATGTAAATACGGAGAACAGAGTCCAGTTATATCACGTTCGACAGCTCACCCTGGCACGTGTAAAAGAATCAAGTTTAGCGAAGTCCAGCGAGCCGTACGTGTGCTGTTGCCAAGAGCAACACCATTATTCCTGTTTATTCCACTCATGACAACCGACATAGCATAGTAAAGGATGATAGTGCAGTGAAAAGTCAAACCAGTTCCACGTGAAATCACACAAGTTCACAGCAAAATACACCCAACAATTACATATTTGCTAGTTACATAAATACCGTTAAAACTACAAACGGAATTCCCTTATCTAACCAAAGACCATTCCGTCCACCCATTTACACATCACAGAACATGAGGAATGTTAGGAAATCAGAATTGCACCCAGTACGCACGCCATCAAACTGGCAAAAAGCTTCTAAAACGCCACGCTGACGCTATATGCAGTGCCACTACTATAACCCACGGCCGTCATGGGTGAATTAGGGTGCGTACCCACCAACAGAGTCCAGGCGAGTCGAGTCGTGTCCAATCAGACTCACAAAGACGCAGCAGAGACTATCTTGGCTTACTCATAATGGCTACGCGCGGGAACGTGTACCCACCAGAGGAGTCGAGTCGAGTCCCGCGAGTCTTGCCGAGTCAAGGGTCTTGATGCCGCATGTTCCATTTTTGTCAGTCAGACTCTAGTGAGCAGGGGTGACGGTTGCTATGTTGCGTTGGAACATTGGTGTAGAAAATTTTATTCTTTTAGTTAAGGGCCACCAGGCCACCTATGATGGCTGTCATTCTGAACATAGGAACAGAAACTGCATTGCCAGCGTTTGGGTAAAAATTGCACGGGAGATGGGCGCGGGTAAGAGGAACATTATTACTGTTATTAGTGTCGCTGTTTATTATTATTATTATTATTATTGCCTTATGTTAAAGTTTTCATACGTTATTTTTGGCGTAGGAAATAATGTTAACAAAGAAGCTTCATGCTGGCTTCCAATTAAAGATAGTGTAATGTGTGTACTGTGTAATAATAATAATTATTATTATTATCATCATCATCATCAAGGGATGGCATGTATGTTTATTGGAAGGTAATTACATTTAGCTTATATAAGTAGCCGAACCTTTAAGTTGTTTCATTTAACCTTTTAAAGCCTAGCGGTAACTTTACATACGACCAGGTTCAACATTAAAAAATTCTACGTGGTGCCCACATTGCGTTTATGTGTTTTGTACGGATCTCAGAACAAACAGCAACTTTTGCCTTATAAAACATTAAGAGACTGGTTTTTATAACCGAAGTGGAGAGTGTTTACAGCGCGGTACGCACTGAGTCCTTATATAAAACGGATACGCTTCGACTTTAAAGGGTTGAAAAATTTTACGTGGTGCCCACATTGCGTTTATGTGTTTTGTACGGATCTCAGAACAAACAGCAACTTTTGCCTTATAAAACATTAAGAGACTGGTTTTTAAACCGAAATGGAGAGTTTACAGCGCGGTACACACTGAGTCCTTATATAAAACAGATACGCTTCGTCTTTAAAGGGTTAAAGAATGGGTTAAAATAAGTGCAAAGTGGGTAGGAAAAGTTGTCTATTCTAGTGGCCAAGGTCACATATATTATGTTACTGGAACCCTGTATCTTCCAAGAACTGGTACACAATAGATGTCTACTTGTGCATTGTTCAAATAATACTAAAAAGCTACTGAATTCGCGCACACTTGATTGGACTCGACTCGGTTGGTGTGCACCCCCCTTGACTCTAAGAGTCTCATTTGGCTCGACTCGACTCGCCTGGACGCTGTTCGTGGGTACGCACCCTTAGGAGCGGACCTACCGCCGGAACCAGAACTGTCTCGACAGGCGATGTTGCCCGTGCTGCCGTACCGGGGCTGCCCCAGCAAGGCAGCTCCAGCGACATAGCCTCTCCAGGTGAGAAAAGGAGGCCGCCTGGAACACCCTAAAAGAAGGGTTTTCAAAGAGACCCAAGCTGCAGAATGACACTCCAATCAAACTCTAAAAGATGGCCAAGTAGGTGAAACGTGTCACTTCCTTTCCGACATCTGGCAGGAATCTTACACGATATCCAGAAGCTCATGTCTCTCCTGTCGCTATGGAAGATACTCCCCGACGCTGCACAGCGATACACAGCCCACAGAATCAGTCTGTCGTATACTGCAACCATCAAGGGTTGGTCCGTTGGCTAACTTCTACTGCGACCAGCACGGAACACGCGAGTTCCTCAACGATGGTCCCGAATTTTGGGTCGGAAACCAGGAACGCCTGAGGGACACAACGGCGCCCCGAACTGGGCGGGGACGTCCCACAAGCCGCCGAGGTCAGGAAAAAAATTTAGATCAATCTCACCACCTGCATTGGCCGCGTCCGCTGCACGACATAGAGCGATCATCATGTGACCAATCACTGAATGAAACGGCCCGACGTCCGCAGTCGATTTCGGGCCAGCAGACGCCAAATATAAACTTATAATTTCTACTATTATTTTTAAATATCTGCGCTTAATAAAGGACTGTGGCCTATAGCGACGTCGGCCCCTGAGTCTCCAGAGAGTGTTCGCCAATACCAAAAATAACAAGGTCCAACTTAAAGCCAGGGAGGATGGAAGAAACAACGCCCCGCACAGGACGTTCATGGAATGAGGCACACACCCTTCGTGACAGGCAATATATCGTCTTACTTCACAGCGAACACAGTCTCAACGATTTGTAATTAAAAACCAAGTGAATGCACAATTACAGTATTCAAGCTATAGTATATATAACACAGCATACGAGTATTACATATATTATATTTATTTATATTTCTGTATATATTTATATATTATAGTACATACATAGTATATAATACAGATTGCATACTAAAGTTGTGCATTCAGTTTGTTTTTAACTATAAATTAATGTCAAGGCATAGAAATGAATAATATAAAGAAAATCAATAAATCTTGAATTAACGTCGCGGTCGCGTGCGTGTGTGTGTGTTTGTGTACGTACGTACGTGTACAGGTAGCTTCAAATGTGCGTCAGCATCCACTGCTATATGCGCATATCTCAAATTTGTTAAAATGCCCAGAACAAGGAATAACGTAAAAGCAATTACATAAGGAGTTAAACTGAAACATAAACTGCTATACAACAAGCGACGTATAACAGGCGATAACACATGATAGGATGTATAGCGGCCTATCATCAAAGACTTATCTAAGACTTGGGCATATGAAATGGCAACAGACACAAACATTTCTGTGACGTGGAAATTAAAATACTAAACCATATTAAAGAAAGAATATATATAAAAAACGCCACAACGACAATACAGGTCAAGAATAAATATGTAAATACTACACCGATCGGCACCTAATATAAGACGCGAGACACAGAGGATTTTACATACGCAAGTTCTTAGTGTTAAGACTGGCACTGGACAAGAACGGGCGCCAAGCTATTCAACACGGTGTTAATGGGCGCCGAATGTTCACGCAACAAATATCTGTGCCACGTGACAGTGAAAGAAACGGTGACAAGAGACGGTGACTTCCTCCGTCCTAATCGATCTGAAGGAACACTGCCATATCTGGGCGAACGGTTTCTCATCTCGTGCATTCCTGTCCTGCTTAGGCGCCAATCGCCCTTCCAGGCAGACAAACGAGCCCGAAGACAGATAACAGCATCTCTCCCTACAGCACTATTATACGATAGTGTCCCACGCACTGCAGCGTCCTTCCACATTGTTAACAACCCTGTTACCAGGCAGAACCACGCCGCCAGGTAACCTGGAAAACACAACAAATAAAGGAGTATTAAACCTTTAAAGACGAAGCGTATCTGTTTTATATAAGGACTCAGTGCGTACCGCGCTGTAAACACTCTCCACTTCGGTTATAAAAACCAGTCTCTTAATGTTTTATAAGGCAAAAGTTGCTGTTTGTTCTGAGATCCGTACAAAACACATAAACACAATGTGGGCACCACGTAGAATTTTTTAATGTTAAACCTGGTGGTACGTTAAGTTACCGCTAGGCTTTAAAAGGTTACGATGACGTGGCACACGGCGACGCGTGGGAGGTGAAAAGAAGGGGCAACAGGAGAATGGAGTGGTTATCCAGCATGCCTCGCAAGTCCGCGGAGCATAGAGTCTCCAGCACAGTACGAACGCTATCAGCTTACCCGCACATCTCGACTGCCAGTAGTCGACTGAACTATCACCCCCGCCGCGTCACATGGACTCGTCCATTTCGCCGAAAGACGAAATCTGGTTTCTGCTCGTGTGCAATCTAATCTTAACTGCACTCTACCCCGCCGGACGTAACTGTGGTTTTTCTTCACCTCCTTCGGGCAAATGTCAAAGCAATAGATCATACTTGGCCACGACCACTTCCTTCAGCACTCATTCCAGTTCATCTCTAGTTATCAAAACACCGATCCCGGTGGCCGTGAGGTCTAAGGCGTAGCTCTGAAGCCGCGTGGTTGATGACATCGCGGGGTTCGGATCGCGCCGCAAGCACCGATGTTCGTCTCTTTGTGTTTGTGTAGGTAGCGGCCTCTGCGACGAGCTGATCACTCATTCAGAGGAGTCCTACCGGCTCTGTGTGTGTGTGTGTGTGTGTGTGTGTGTGTGTGTGTGTGTGTGTGTGTGTGTGTGTGTGTGTGTGATGTAGAAACCTCAACAATAAGGCGGCGTAGACCCGAGTTGGACCGTTGCTCTACTGGCGAAGTTACCACACCCTTGCACTCTATACAGTGTGAAATGGAGAAGGCGTCGTTAACCTTTTAAAGCCTAGCGGTAACTTTACGTACCACCAGGTTTAACATTAAAAAATTGTACGTGGTGCCCACATTGCGTTTATGTGTTTTGTACGGATCTCAGAACAAACAGCAACTTTTGCCTTATAAAACATCAAGAGATTAGTTTTTACAGCCAAAGTGGAGAGTGTTTACAGCGCGGTACGCACTGAGTCCTTATATAAAACATTAAGAGATTGGTTTTTATAACCGAAGCGGAGAGTGTTTACAGCGCGGCAAGCACTGAGTCCTTATATAAAACATTAAGAGATTGGTTTTTATAACCGAAGCGCAGAGTGTTTACAGCGCGGCAAGCACTGAGTCCTTATATAAAACATTAAGAGACTGGTTTTTATAACCGAAGCGGAGTGTTTACAGCGCGGTACGCACTGATTCCTTACATAAAACAAACACGCTTCGTCTTTAAAGGGTTAAACAAACCAAGAGCAGTTAAAACACGGTGCACAGACTTCTAAATCTGTACCGAGTGGCCACTGTAAATATTTCTTGAGAAAGGCAGGCAATTTACATATAAGGCAACATTGAGGCGCGTTCGCATGACCATTGCTAACGTGGAAAAACAATAAGTACCACACATTTTCTGTGTCTGTTGCCTTATTTATCCGGTATGCAAAGCGCATGCGCCGTATTATATTGCCATCTGTCGCCTGTCCGGCTCTACCATATTTCTCCACATTATCTCATAAACAGCACGATTTTCGGGAAGAAAACTTCTTGAATATAAAATGTGTGTTTTGATTTTCTCTACAACTTTTGTTCGAAACATTTCTCATTCTAAGAAGAATTCAGGGAGATATTATCACAAATGTGCGTAGGTCTTCATGTAAAGTACCGGTTATTCTTGCCAGATTTTAATGTAATTGGAATTTTCACGATAAATTTTCGAAAAAGACGCAAATAAATTTCATAAAAATTCCGTCCAGTGGCAGCCGAGTTGTTCCATGCGGACAGGCGGAAAGACGGACACACATGATGAAGCTAACAGTCACTTTTCGGAATTTTTTAAGCGCGACTAAAAATATATCGTTCAGCTAGGGACACAATTACTGTCGTTCCATGGACATTCACCGCCGTGTTCACGAAATTCCGCCACTTGAATCCAGCTCATACCATCACACAAGCCGGCGGTGTATAATTTAAGACTGAGGATGGTTTGATATAACAACGAAAAATATCGGAAGTCTTGATAGATTTCGTTACATTGCACTTCAATACTGTGTCCGAGTTGGTGGTAGTACATGCATTATGTTGAGTCTGCGGGTATGTTACAACGATTAAAAGAAGCTGGGAAGCGTACTCGTACCAGCGGCGCACCCGGTGAGGTGGGGGGGGGGGGGGGGGGCACGCCCACCGGGCTGCAGCCCTCCAAACCCCAAAAACCAAAATTTAAAAAACACAGATTTTGTAGATATTATGATATCAGAGGTTTTACATTCAGCTGAAATCAGCCACTGAAATCGGCTGATGACTAGTACATTAGAATTTTGAAAAATAAATAAATAAAATTAAAAAAACAAGAAGATAGGACACTGTGATTGAGTCACGGAACATGTAGTTATATTCGTATGCATATAAATGCAGTTGCAGGCTGTGTTATGTTGTACTGACAGCATCGTTTTTATAACAATTTTTAAAATCAAATATAAATTATATATAGCCTCAGGGTCAGCCCCCCCCCCCTCCCGCAAGGAAAAATTCTGGGTGCGTACCTTACACGTACTTATCTTTATCACTTATGTTTATCTAAAAAAACACACACTTGTATAAAAACAGCGTAAGATATAAAACGTCTTATTTACTGTAAAACTTACACTCGCAGCATTTTTCCCCCTCAGACACTCATGGGGATATTAACGCAAAATTACTTTTGATTCTCGAAATGTGTAGATAAATTTCACTTACTATGTAGACAGTGGTGTGAGGCCCAAGCCAAGAGAAAAAAATGTTTGCGGGCCACCTTATAAACGGTACCTATATTTTTACTCACGTGTCATTAATGATAATACCCTGTTGTCAACAGTGCTATTACTGGGGCGTTAAAACTTGTCTGAATTGGTCTTAAAATATGTAAACCCTAAGCCTACAACATTAGAAACTAATCGCATCTAATAAGTACTTGAGATCTGTGCTATTCTGCGATATTACGCGGCGTCGTGTGGTAATTGTTTACCGACGTTTCGGGACAACGTATTGGTCCCATCTTTAAGGATCAAGAAGTCAAAGAAGAAAATAAAGCTGGACTTTTAGATCCTTGAAGACGGGTCAGACACGTTGTACCGAAACGTCGGTAAACAATTACCACACGACGCCGCGTAATATCCCAGAAGATCGCAGATCTCAACAATATCGCGACTGAAGCCTTAAATCAAGGTTAATAAATACATGTGGCCCTTTTGTAATACGCCCGAAGTAAAATGACCTGAGTAGAAACAAACAATTTGATATGCATTCGTTTTGCCAAGCAAAGCGATCGGTACTTTTACGTGAGATGAAACTTCTGTCTATATTTTTGGATGGTAAAGCTACAGACCATGGGCAGTTTTATCATATTTTGCTGCAAGAGCCACGTGATGTCTAGCCGGCGGAGTTACATAGCTGACTAATCAAATTCTGCAGGTGATTTCAAGACAATAAACACTACAGACAGAAGGCAGTGCATTCCGCTACACTGTGGCACCATACAGACAAGAAAGCTTTATATTATCCATAACGTGCATAATGATTAATTAAGTACAAATTTATCCCAACTAATGCACTGTTGTTATTCAAAATGTTCTTATGTCACAAAACTTTGTTCCAACATGTTTCGACCCCTACTGGGATCATCCTCAGTGATACGTTCAAAAACTAAAATTACACAAACAGCACGGCAGTATCTTGCTACAAAATGTGTCTAAAAAACTGGTTTTTGTGCAGTTCACATGTAGATTTTTGCTTTTTACTGTGCTTTAGGAGTCGGATGTTTCTGTGTGAACGGCAGGCACAGAACTACTGTATCACTGTGCCTACCGTTCACACAGAAACATCCGATTCCTAAAGCACAGTTAAAAGCAAACATCTACATGTGAACTGCACAAAAACCAACTGTGCCTACCGTTCACACAGAAACATTCGACTCCTAAAGCACAGTAAAAAGCAAACATCTACATATGAACTGCACAAAAACCAGCTGTTTTTATACACATTTAATAGCAAGACATTAGCATTCTGTTTGTGTAGTGTAATTTTAGTTTTTTAACGTATCCACGAAGATGATACCAATAGGGATCGAAACATGTTAGAACAAAGTTTTGTGACATAAGAACATTTTGAAGGCCAACAGTGCATTAGTTGGTATGAATCTGTACTTAACCGACGAGCAGGTTGATTACGTATACCCCGTGCTTTAACAAAATAAACTCTGCACTTTGCCCACACAGTATATTTATGTGTTTCGTATGATTCTCACAATAAACCGTGATTATTTCACTAAACAGCATTAACCAGCTAAACTTTGTAAAAGAGACGCCGTGTTTTTTCTGTAACGTGGGTACAGTTATTTAGATAAACTTTAGGCTTCAAAGCGACAATCCGCGGCAACAGGTGGACTCGCATTCAACAAGTCCCTGCATCGACTCCTAAGGAAAATAAACGTATGGAGATGTGCCATGTCTAGGAATATGAGTACCGCTCAGTTCATCAAAAAATGCCCAACCGTTTATGTAAGGTTCATTACCGTGAATACAACAGACCCTGTCATTAGCCAAATAAATCCACTCCACACATACCCTATTCCTTAAGGTCTATTTTAATATTATCTTCCTATCTGCGCCTACATTTTCCAACAGACATTTTTCATTCAGGTTTCCCAGTCAAAGTTTTCATGTAGAATCTCCATCTCTTCCATCCATGCTACACTCCCCGCCCATCTCACGCTCCTCGATTTGATTCCCCTAACAATACATGACCCTCAAGCTTCAGTTTTGTCCATCCTCCTGTCGCCCCCCCCCCCCCCCCCGCGTTTTAAGTCCTACTATTCTACACACCGCTCTGCTCTTAAACACTCTTAACATGTCTTTTGCTTAAGGGTACGAGAACAAATTCCACACCTATACAGAACAACATGTATGTATTCCAAAATTTATTTCTACATACAACAGCCACACTTCAATCTCCATTCCTGTGCGTTCGCGCATTCCTAATGATCACCCAATCTCCACTTGCAATGGCTATATAAATGTTACACGCAATAGTCTCTTCCATCTGTGAGGTGATATTAACCCTTTAAAGACGAAGCGTATCTCTTTTATATAAGGACTCAGTGCGTACCGCGCTGTAAACACTCTCCACTTCAGTTATAAAAACCAGTCTGTTAATGTTTTATAAGGCAAAAGTTGCTGTTTGTTCTGAGATCCGTACAAAACACATAAACGCAATGTGGGCACCACGTAGAATTTTTTAATGTTAAACCTGATGGTACGTAAAGTTACCGCTAGGCTTTAAAAGGTTAACCTACAAAAAGCAGGCTGCAGGCTGGGACAGGTGAGCGCGCCTTTCTACTGTTCCTTTGTTCAGACGCTGCGCCGTGCAGGTGATACACGCATCTCCAGCTGCTCAGCGCAACACAGAGCATCACAGCAACAGGCATGGCTAGCTATAACAAGGAGGGTGCAAGACAAGTTCCACTCATTCTTAACCTCGACACTGGATGTGTATCAAGGGTCAGCTTCATATCCAGTGTCCCAAGATATGGAGGCTGATGTTAAATCACAACGCATTTTACAATTCTGACGACACATTGCTTTGGTACTGATGCTGACTGAGAAGTTTGTAGTTGACCTTGTCAGTTTCCTTTTGGGCTGGGGAAAGCTGACCCTTCCTTATGACCAGCAAACGACGTATTCCAATCAAAAATACACTAGGCTGAAGCGCAGTCGTGTTTTGTACGTGTGAGATAATATAGTTTCCGTAGTGTTCTGTGTGGTTACGGCTGTCCACAAGTTTAACTTTAGACTTGTCATAAACAAAACACCTACGAAATGGCGACCAGTCACGCAGTGATAAAGACTCATGTTCTTCACATGATCTACGGTATATATTTTCCCACGACCATGTCGTCGCGAGTGTTAAGGGACTCCACCTATAGCGTGCACGGTCAGGAATAGTAAATACGGTATTAGCACATATATTCCTACTGCATATCCTACCCATCCACCTTGCGCTACAACCTCCGTCCATTTCACTTCCTGTGATACTTCCCCCTCAGAGAGTGATAACAAATTTAAAAAGAAACCAATAAATTCCAAGTAAAATTCTGTGACGTACTGGTAACCTAACTGTCTTAGGATGACGCCTATTTTGATGAGAACAAAGACACATTATGCATAATAAATCCATGGAAGCTAACAGTTGATCAACGGTTAAGAAATTTCTTGTCTTGAACAACCAGATCCTTCACGACATCTGGTACTATTCCCTAACCCTGAGCAACCAACCTCCCCCCACCCCACCAAAAAAAAACAAGAATCCATACCCTGAACTTACCTCAAAAACCGATTGTAATATAAAGCAGTCAGTCCCATTACAGGCCTGAACGGGCCCTGAGGGTTCCAGGAGGTCGAGGCTCCCAGATTTCTAGACAATGGGCACATGAAGGTGGTAAGGTTGTCAGCCATACACACCGGCCGCGTTTACCCCCCAGGAAATATTCCTGGTACTCATTTCTGTTCGAGGCTGAGTCGACGCCAGGGCCATAGTGCCACTGGAAGGATTATGCCAATGAAAAATTCCAGTGGCACCATCGGGAATCGAACCCGCGACCTGCCGGTTTGTAGCACAGTGCCTCAACCAACTGCGCCACCGCGGCCCCTGATTGTAATATACAAATACATAAATTACACTGACATGTAGTTTATCACTTTACACGAGGCTCAGTCACAAAGATTCTGTACGCCTTCCTTGCCTCCCATCCTGCCTGTCTTAACACGTTTCATAACCCTACTGTACTAATACATCTTACACTCAAACCCGGTTATAACGACATCGGTTTATGCGATAACTCGTCTATATCGTCAAATCTTCTGCGGTACCAATTACTTGCTTTAATAAATGTTTTACAATAAACCTGTATGAAAATTTACAATAATAGTAATATTTTACTTAAATTTTAATGGTAATTTAAATGCAAGATATAGCTCAGCATAAAAATATGATGTGCCTAGAAGCATGTATTTTGTCTTGAAATATTTCCTTCGATTAGAAAGATACACATTTATAACGAAACGCATTATTCAGCCCATTTCATGACGTTATAACTCAGCTCAACTGTATTTTAATCTACTGAGCTGTCTCTAGGTTGGTTGTCAAACAATAACCGGTTTTATACTCCAGCACTTATCTATATGCGTCACTGACTCTTTGGGTAAAAAGGGTTTCTAGGCACATTTGTAAGCAATTTCTGAACACATCAAGAGTATCATCTTCCTGGATATGACATCGTGTAGTCCCACGGGATGTTATTGAAACTTCGCAGGAAAGTGGTGAATGTAACTTTTTACCCTGAAAACATATGAAGCACGCTTCTTAAGAAAAAAGGTAACGCAATTCCATTACAGGCCTGACAGGCCCTGAGGATTCCAGGAGGTTGAGGCTGCCTGATATCCAGACAATCGGCATATGAAGGTGGTAAGGTTGTCAGCCCTACACACCGGCCGCCTTAACTCCCTGGTACTCATTTCCGTTAGAGGCTGAGTCGACTCCAGGGCCATAGTACGGCCGGATGGATTATATCAATGAAAAATTCCAGTGACACCATCGGGAATCGAACCCGTGACCTTCCGGCTTGTAGCGCAGTGCCTTAACAAACTGCACCACCGCGTACCCCACCTTCCTTCACCAAATTTCTACAACAGTCCAGTGCGTCATATTCCGGAAGAATATAACCCTACATATCTGGTTCGACGTTCAGTTGGGACCACTTACCACACAGTAAGCGGTCACTGTAGCAGCCGTCCTGCAAACATTTTGTTTACGCAAAACTTCGCATTGCCACAGCGATGCTGGCGTTGATTCCAGTCTTCTGGAACATGACTCTGTGTAGATCAGTTAGAATCAACAAATCTTACGGAGAAACCTACTATTTTGTTACACTTCGCATGCCACAGAACAGCGACGTATGTATACTGCCTGTAGCAGCAATCCTAAGTACGTAGATCAGGGGTCTTCAAATTTTACTTGCTCACGGGCCAAATTTTAATGGCAGAAAGATTCGCGGGCCGCATTCACGTTTTACAAAGTAAAATTTGTATTTTACTGCAGCAAATGTCCACTAATATTTCTCTTCGCAAACATACATTATTTATTTTATTTATTTATTTGTTATCTATGTATTATTTATTTAACATAACATTATTTATTTAATTATAGTTTACGATTTAGTTTCATTATTTACTTATTCCCACAAGAATATTTCTAGAAAAAGAATTCAGAAGCTATGCTAACTCAGATGGATTTAGGCTTCATGAGAAAAAAGATACACATTCAGAACCTAAAAGTGTACGTTTTATTCTTAATATTGTTATGTGGCATGTCTAAACAGTTTCACACGCATAAAAAACGTTCATTAATGAGAAACTTGGCAGTGTTTATTTTTCGCTAACCTGTTTATCGCCGCTTACTAACTACCCTGCAGACATTCCCTACTATAGTCTTGCAGTATTTACTGCGGCATTAACCGAGATTTCATACATAAAAAACAAAACATATGTTTAAAATTTCAGTACAAATTTTAAAATATTTCAGAATGAATTCTATTTAACATTTATTTATTTATTTGCATTAAACTTTCTACACTCAAAATTCAAAATTTGTTTGGGGGCCGCACAAAAACATTCAGAGGGCCGCATGCGGCCGGCGGGCCGCGAGTTGAAGACCCCCTGACGTAGATAGTCTCAAATGAGCAGTGAACGCTGTACAGTCACCAATGTCAGAACCTCATATCTGGCGGAATGTACTGTAGTTCCATTGCTGGGCAACTCTTTAATGCATAAAGCAAATACCATGACGGGCATATAAACTTATATACCAGCACGACTGCCATGAAAAGCACGTTATTTCAGTACAGGTTATCTTAAGAAAGAAACTAGACTAATCAATGCTTCAAAAGCCAGCAATACACTCGAACACACTTCCAAAGCGGGAATGAACAAAATGTGAAATTTAAACCCCTTCTTTATTGTTTTCATCCGTTATGCCATAGGATGCGGTAATGCAAATACCGGTTTCTTATCTGCACAATGTTTTATTGCATTGTAATTATTCACGTAAACGCAATAATTATAAAACTGAATGATCTAGTACGACATGTTTCGACCGGTACTCGTCATCTTCCGGTTACTCTGAAACGTAATGAGGTTTTTGGTTATTGTATTTACACGACACTGTTAGGGATGTGTTTGTACTGGATTGTGCTGCCTGTTGATGGGTGTTCTCTTAGTTTTGTGTTTTGTTTTAGTTTTGAGTGATTACTGTGTCGAAAATGAGGGTTTTTGGTAATTGTGAGGTTTCGTTTAGATGTTGGTTTTGTTTGCTGAGGTTGTATACGTAGAATTTCTCCATGGTGTTCATATGTTTGGAGATTTACATACACTTTCATTTGTCAGACTAAGTCTGTTGAATTGGATTGGTTATGTCAATAGAATGGATAGTAAAAGAAAAGTAAGTCAAGTATTTAATAATAATCCCCAAGGAAGTCAACTAAGAGGACGACCAAAAAACAGATGGTGGAATTGTGTACAAAACAGACATTAATAAATGCAAAATTAAAAGCCGGAAAGAGAAGTCAAAGAACAGAGCTGACTGTGGCAAGTCCGTTAACGAGGCGAAAGTCTGCAATGGACTGCAGTGCCCTCTAAGAAGAAGAAAAAAAGAAACACATGATGATGATGATGACGACGACGACGACGTTGATCAAGTTCTTATGTTTGCTTTTCTTTGTGATGTGTAGCATGTCCATTGTGTCTTGCAGTGTACCACGTCTATGGTTTGTCTCCAATATGTGTTAGGCGAAGTTAGACCTGGTGCTGTTGTTTTTCCTTAAAGAACAGTGTCATGTAAGTACAATAAATAACGAAAGACGTCATTACGTTTTACAATAACCTGAAGATGATCTATACAGGTAGAAACATGTTGTGCTAGATAATTTATTGTTATAATTACAGTCGAACCCGTTTACAACGGCATCGGTTTATACGACACCTCGCCTACAACGTCAGATATTCTGTGGTACCAATTAATTCCTCACTGTTAACCGTAACATTATACTCCTCGGTTAGAACAAAACTCGCTTATAACGACACAAAATATTCAGTCCATTTCATGACGTTTTAACCGAGTTCCGTTGTATTACAGTTACATAAATAACATAATCAAACGCCGTTGTGGAGAGAAAAAACCAATACTTTCATTAAATACCTCATCCAAACCAGATGCTGCTGGCTGCCTCCACTTTGTCTAGTATCCTGCAAACAAAGCCCTTCGGAAAACTGATCAGTGCACGCCTTCAAACGGAAAGTTCAAAAAGCAAGTGATCCTAAGTGTAAAATCCCACAGTCAGAATCATTCAGAATTCATGTGAACCAAACGATCAACTTCCCAGACAAATGTTCATAAGCAACATGCTAAAAAATGAAACTCAAATATCATAACGAACTCCTGCTTTTAACATTCCATTTGGCACCAGAACGCCACTGTCGACACACTTGCTGCAACAGGTGAGGCCAACAGATTAAGAGGAGCCCTGAGGACAACACAGTCTGGTCGGTCGACAGCTGCTTTGCAGCCAAAAAAAGCGATACGTTCAGCTGCTCTTGTAACATTAACATCTAAGTAGATGGCTACACCATCTTAAGGATCATGCTACGGGGCCCCGCATACCACTAACGAATGACGAAATTCGGGCAATGCTTTCTACAAGTCCTGTCAGAACCTTCTGTCTTCCCACCTGCTATCTACAACATGAAGAATAAGATACACTACAAAACTGTAATTTCACCTGTTGTTTTGTATTGTACAGACACAAAATTACAACTCAGCCTGAAGCCTAAAGGGATAACACAAAGTGTGTGAGAAAACAGTGCTAAGTTGAATAGTTAAACGTAAGAAGGGCGAACAGACAGGACGATGACAGAAATCACATGATTCGGAGCTTTATGGCATGTACTTTGCTAAATATTGTTAGGATTATCAAATATGAGAGAGTATAAGAGGCGGGGCATGCAGCACGCATAGAAGCAATAAAAATGCATACAAAGTTCTGGTCGGAATATCCAAAGGCAGGAGACGACTTGAAAAGCTCCCACTGGATGGATTTTCATGACATTTGATATTGTAATTATTTTTCGAAAAATCCGTCGAGAAAATTCAAGTTTCATTAAAATCTGACAAGAATAACGGGTACTTTACATGAAGACCTACGTACATTTATGATATCTCGCTGAATTCTTCTTAGAAAGACACATGTTTTGGAAAAAAAAAAGTTGTAGAGAAAATCAAAACACATGTTTTTTTATGTTCAGCAAGTTTTTTTTTCCTGAAAATCGTGACGTTTATGAAATGATGTGTAAAAATACGGTACACCCGAACAGGTCACAGATGACAATATAATACGGCGCATGCGCTTTGCATGCTGGATAACTACGGCTGCAGACACACACACACACACAGAATACGTAACACTCCTTGCTTTTCCACGGCAAAAATGGTTACGCGAACGCGCCTCAATGTTACGTTATACGTATAGTGCCTGCCTTGTAATGATTACCAAGTAAAACACCCGTTATGCCCCAAACACCACCATCGGCTGGTCGCACTAATACAAAAAAAATGTTCTCTGAGAGGTACAAACTAAATCTGTATGTGACGCTTAACCTTTTAAACCCTAGCGGTAACTTTACATACCACCAGGTTTAACATTAAAAAATTCTACGTGGTGCCCACATTGCGTTTATATGTTTTGTACGGATCTCAGAACAAACAGCAACTTTTGCCTTATAAAACATTAAGAGATTGGTTTTTATAACCGAAGTGGAGAGTGTTTACAGCGCGGTACGCACTGAGTCCTTATATAAAACAGATACGCTTCGTCTTTAAAGGGTTAAATGCACTTCCGGCCTCAACAGGCCGTGCCATGGCTCAGGCGGTTAGTCGCCGGCCTCTCATTGCGGAGGCCCGGGTTCCATCCCGGATCAGACCATGTCGGATTTGTGGTGGACAAAGTGGCACTGGGACAGGTTTTTCTCCGTGTACTTCGGTTTACCGCTGTCTCCACGCTCATCATCACAGGGTCTCCTAACATTCCAAGTTCCAAATCTCATGTCCATTTTCGGGTCTAATAAACAAAAAAGACAGATTTCAGACTTCCACCGCGATGGTAATGAGATTTGCGCTCTTCTCTGATATTATGCAGTGTCGAGTGGTAATCCTTTACCGACGTTTCGGGACAACGTATCTGTCCCATCCTCAAGGGTCTTCTTGAACTTCTTGACCCTTGAAGATGGGTCCGATACGCTGTGCCGAAACGTCGGTAAAGGATTACCATTCGACGCTGCGTAATATTCCAGAAGACCGCAAATCTCAACAAATAAAGAAATACAAACCACACAGTCTGAACAATAAGGTAGCTGTGATTAATATCAACACCGCATATTAAATTCTGCAGACAGAATTATACTTGACCCTTTAAGGACGAAACGTATCTGTTCTATATAAGGACTCAGTGCGTCCCGCGCTGTAAACACTCTCCACTTCGGTTATAAAAACCAGTCTCTTAATGTTTTATAAGACAAAAGTTGCTGTTTGTTCTGAGATCCGTACAAAACACATAAACGCAATGTGGGCACCATGTAGAATTTTTTAATGTTAAACATGGTGGTACGTAAAGTTACCGCTAGGCTTTAAAAGGTTAAAGACGGAACTTGTCTGTTTTATATAAGGACTCAGTGCGTACCGCGCTGTAAACACTCTCCACTTCGGTTATAAAAACCAGTCTCTTAATGTTTTATAAGGCAAAAGTTGCTGTTTGTTCTGAGATCCGTACAAAACACACAAACGCAATGTGGGCACCACGTAGAATTTTTTTAATGTTAAACCTGGTCGTATGTAAAGTTACCGCTAGGCTTTAGTTGTTTGTAGATCACTAACTTCCCAATTGGAATTGTGTCTTAAGTACCCCTATTACGAAACTGGTACCAAAAGAGATCTGATGTCCTGGTGGACAAAATATCATATCTCCTGGGACGGGATGGTGTGCAATTCGTTACCTGTTTACTGACGTTAAGGATGAATCCGCTTTCGTGTTCTACTATGATAAACCAGGTATCAAGTTCTTTCAAAAAAAAAACGTGGTAACAAATTACCAAACTACAAGGCGTCAAGTAGAAGTAACAGCTGCCTTACTTGACGCTAATGATGAGCGATTTCACGTATAATGGAATACGCTCTTCCTTATTCCTGGTGCACGTACACTGACAAGGAACGCAAACAGTTCACTTGCTCACATAACAGGTGTGAACAAACACTAAATGCATAAACTTCTTCACAAACAAAAGAGACATTCACTGTGCCTTGACTATATTATTCGGATCATGCAAGCGTCGTCTTTAAAAGCACTATGGTAAATATATGTACCAACACATTTAGCCTTCAACACTCTGCACCTTTCCCACAGAGTATTTATAAGTTCTGTGTGATCCTCACAATTGACAGGAATGATTTCCCTACACAAAGTATGAACCGACTGGTCTTTGCAGACAGTCTTCTGTGAGGTACGAACAGCACGTCCATATGTTACTGACATACATTGCTGTGCCATGGTTCAGGCGGTTTGTCGCCGGCACCTCACCAAGGAGGCCCAGTTTCGACCCCAGGTTAGTCCACGTGAGATTTATGGTTGACAAAGTGGCACTAGGACAGCCTTATTTTTTTCTCCGAGTACTTCGGTTTTACCCAGTCAGTTTCATTTCACCGATGCTCCATACTTATCTACACGCTGCTCTTACCAGAAGGACAAACGGGCGAATCTTGGGAACGGTCCAAAAAGCAGTTATTTCGGAAATCTGGAAGCATTAGATAGAAAGGTGCTTACACTTTTTTCTTCAGGTCGTTAGTTGCCAGGCCCTCATCGCGGAGGTGTGGGTTCCACCCAGGCCCAGGGTTTGTGGTGTTCAGCATCATTTCACGAATGTTCCATGCTCACTTATATATTAACTCTACTGTTATCAAAAACGGAAAGTGGGCGAAGCCAGTGAACCTTCAAACCGCGGTTGTGGAGTCGGAGTCGTGGAGTTGGGAGTCGGAAGGAATTTTAGGTGGTGGCGGAGTCGGTAAAAATGTACCGACTCCGATACCGACCTCAGTCTAAAATCTTAACTAGATACTCCAACTCCAGAGCCCTGATAGCTACAGTAACCATTACACTTATACTTAAATATAGGTTATAAGTCTAAAGAGTAGCCTGATGATTTAAGTAGTGGTGATGAAATGTCTTATAGGTTTACCATTATTAATAAATATTGAGCTTTTATGAAGGAGTCGCAGTCGGAGTTTTAAAAATTGAGGAGTCGGCGTCGGGGGTTTTGTGTACCGACTCCACAGCCCTGCTTCAAACTAAGGCGTGCTCGTTCGCATATCGGACAGCAATGGACACTGAAGTACTGTAACGACTTTCTAGGAGTCGAGGAGGTAAAAGCAGAGTGCTTACTACACGTATTCACACTACTTAACATATCACCATCCTATACATTAACACGGCAAGGTTGGTTTGCGACATCAGGGTCTACTGAACAACCGAACAGACAAACATTTTTAGACAGCTTATGATTCGGCAGTGACAGTAATCTCCTCTGTTTTTTAATTCCTTCTCGAAAAATGTTTTTCACAAAGAAGGCTAACGTTAAAAATGGCAGTGCTGCCTCACGCGGAGGCCAAAGGAAGCTAACATACTTTATGTACTTGGCCCTCGCTTGAAGCAGGAATATCGATTTCAACGTTTTGTTTCTTATTTACACGTTGCTTCTGATCTGTTGATCATCACACACACCAAACACGGTACGATCCTACCATTCCCTTCAAACTGTGTAGAAGACGATTTCCGATCAATCTGGCGTTTGCTATGATAATCAGTAAGACTCAGTGGCAGACCCAGAGGCTTAAACGTGTTGGAATATATGCACCATCGTCTGTTTTTTACGTTTAATACAGCACACAGCAGGTACTCACTTGTATAAAAACACACACATACATACAGTGCAGTTAAAAAGAAACAACCCAACCGTCTCCACACAGCAGAGTTCCTACTAAACGTGTTAGAATATATGCACCATCGTCTGTTTTTTCCCCCCACGACCAGCTCTATGTGATATTTTCCCAAGCCTCGTCATTTGACAACGTCCCTGTTGCAATAACTGAAAGGCATCGACAACTTATAGAAAATGACAGATTGGTAACACCAAATTTTATATCGAGAGGCGCTTTAAACTTTCAAGTACGTAAATAAATCTTTGTTACTTAACCTTTTAAAGCCTAGCGGTAACTTTACATACGACCAGGTTTAACATTAAAAAATTCTACGTGGTGCCCACATTGCGTTTATGTGTTTTGTACGTATTTCAGAACAAACAGCAACTTTTGCCTTATAAAATTTTAAGAGACTGGTTTTTATAACCGAAGTGGAGAGTGTTTACAGCGCGGTACGCACTGAGTCCTTATATAAAACAGATACGCTTCGTCTTTAAAGGGTTAAATATGTTACTGTAACTACAAGCGAATTATTCGCACTGGCACAACTAGTTTAAACAAACTTCATTTTGCTCACATCGCGTTTGGTGTGACTCACAGTAAACGATGATTACATCCTTAAACAACATTAATGGGTCTTTGTGACAGAGATGTAGTGTTTTCTGTGAGGCAGGAATACAGTTAAATATAGTATTTAGATTGGCGTGCTGTTAATGTGTAGGCCCGTCTGTTCATCAGTTCGCCCGTTACCCGTAACCGCTGCAAGCATCTGGCGGCGAAACGCAGCAGCCAATTCTGACATTCCCTGTACTGCATTGTATAAAGGAAGAATTGAAGGGCCAAGGGCCAAATGTGCTCCAGTCAGTTGTTCAGCGACAACCCTTTCAACGTCAGACGTACAAGGAATAAATGAAAGAACTAGACATCGGGGGAAGAGTGCATGCTTACAGATAGTGACTGCGAAGTTTGCGTTTGACCTTGGCAACGTCAGACGTACAAGGAATAAATGAAAGAACTAGACATCGGGGGAAGAGTGCATGCTTACAGATAGTGACTGCGAAGTTTGCGTTTGACCTTGGCAGTGGTTTGCACTAAGGAAAACCAACCGTTCTTTGCTTCTGACCAGTAACCGATGTATTCCAGTCAAGAACACATCGGGCTGACGCGCAGTCGCGTTCTGTTGATGTGAGACAATACAGTTATTTTCTGTAGTGTTTTGTTTAGAGCTACGCACAAATTTCACTTTAGTTCTGTTATAAACTGAACACCTAACAAATGGCGACAAGTAGAAAGAAGGTCATGCAGTGAGAGACAAGTGTTTTTACCATGATTTGCATGTTTTCCCACCACCGTCGTCGCGAGTATTGAAGGACTCTACCTACGCTGTGGCCGATCCCAGTGGCCGCGCGGTCTAAGGCGTAGGTCTGCGGCCGGGGGCTTGCTGAGATCGTGGGTTCGAATCCCACCGGGGGCATAGATGTTTGTCTTGTACAGTGTTTGTGTTGTCAGGTAGAGGTCTCTGCAACGGGCCGATCCCTCGTCCAGAGGAGTCCTACCGACTGTGGTGTGTGTCTGAGTGTGATCAAGTGAAAATAAACAACCTCGACACCTACTGTGAGTAGGTAGAAGAGGTAAGGACGACAAACAAACACACACAAACCTACGCTGCGCACGTCAACTGTATTCTCTTCAGTAAATTATATTAGCAGTCCCTCTGACATTCATCACCATTCATCCACAGACCCAGTCATTTGACAACAAAACGCTCTTTCACTGCGAATGCATTTTTTTAGAAGGGCCCCGCAGCAGACGCTACGGACGCACCGCAGCATTATGGCTTATTGTGCAACCCTGTGACGAAAAGAAAGATAACGATCAGTTTTTTTTTTCATTTTGCAAGTAATGCAGCACCGATGGAATGAAATTGACAAGGTAAAACCGAGGTACTCGGGGAAAAACCTGTCCCAGTGCCCCTTTGTCCACCACAAATCCCACAACGACCGACACGGGATCGAACCCGGGCCTCCGTGGTGGTAGGACGGCGACTAAACGCCTGAGCCACGGCACGGCACTGTGAAGGCATTAGTGTCGGCCAACATGTGAAACAGTGCTTAACCCTTTAAAGACGAAGCGTATCTGTTTTATATAAGGACTCAGTGCGTACCGCGCTGTAAACACTCTCCACTTCGGTTATAAAAACCAGTCTCTTAATGTTTTATAAGGCAAAAGTTGCTGTTTGTTCTGAGATCCGTACAAAACACATAAACGCAATGTGGGCACCACGTAGAATTTTTTAATATTAAACCTGGTCGTATGCAAAGTTACCGCTAGGCTTTAAAAGGGTAAGCAGACTTAGTGGATGGGAAGTTGCTCGACCCGCACAGTTGGTCCGGACGGTTTGTACAACAGCTCTTGTCCTTACTGGGAACAAACCCCCGATTCCACAGGCGTCCAACCCATAACCTAATCACAAGACCAACTGTCACTCCTCTCTTACAGAAACCCACAATTAAATGTATTCAAACTTATGAAACATCCTATGTAATACAAAACCCTTCAGTCTGTCCAGTTCTCTCCGCTACATGCACGCGACGCTGTTCTGTGGTACAAAAGCGTTCTATGACCATCGCCGTTTCGTTGCCTGGCAACCGTTTACTACACAATGTGGCCACTAGGCGGCGTCAGGGCATTAAATAATATAACAGTTCTGTGATGTCACAGCCTGTGGCATTTTCCGTACATTTCTTCTTAATCAACAGGAACAGCATACAAGTATATCTGTAAACTGGTCACAATATTTCATTATTCCAACATATTTAACCTTTTAAAGCCTAGCGGTAACTTTACTTACCACCAGGTTTAACATTAAAAAATTCTACGTGGTGCCCACATTGCGTTTAGGTGTTTTGTACGGATCTCAGAACAAACAGCAACTTTTGCCTTATAAAACATTAAGAGATTGGTTTTTATAACCGAAGTGGGTATAATTTTGGTACATATTTGATAAGCGGCAGAAAACGCCCTTTCGGATCCTATGCTTGATAGTGCAATTGTACTGGGATAGTTGTAGGTAAGTTGCAGGTTTACCCCCCCCCCCCTTATTCCCTCACTTTCAAAAAATCTTATTTCCTTTCCAACCATATTTTCTAGGCTTTCAAATTGTTTGCAGGAACAGTTAAGAGATCTAAGTGTCATGACGTTTTCTGGTTTCCGTTACATTTGTATTGTGTATCACAATCCATCAGTTGCAGATTCAGTAACATTAACCTTTTAAAGCCTAGCGGTAACTTTACATACCACCAGGTTTAACATTAAAAAATTCTACGTGGTGCCCACACCGCGTTTATGTGTTTTGTACGGATCTCAGAACAAACAGCAACTTTTGCCTTATAAAACATTAAGAGACTGGTTTTTATAACCGAAGTGGAGTGTTTACAGCGCGGTACGCACTGAGTCCTTATATAAAACAGATACGCTTCATCTTTAAAGGGTTAATTATTTATTGCTGTCGACTTCATAACCTTTACGTGAAAAAACCAAAAACAGTTGTTTTTATTTAGTACCGAACCCCCGGTATTTTTGTGACAATACTGGTATCTGAATACCGGCAAAAATGACCGGAATCCCAGCATTACGGATCACGGTATTGTAAGCCTACAAATTCCCAGCATGCCTCACCTGCTGGTCTGCACCTTCACCCAATGCCCTACCCTTTCAAACACGGACTGCGGGTTACAGTAATTTTTGCTCTTCACATCACAGGAGACGTATCAACTGCACGACATCAGTCGATACTAAGGATGACAGTAGTATGTTCATCCGAAACGACGGTACCTACCAGACTACACGGTGTCACAAATGACAGTACACATCAACTGCAGTCGAATGTAGGCCACCTAACACTGCAGTTTTCACTCTCAAAGCAGTGACCCGCAAACAAATGCGAAATCCGTTTCATGCAAGCTAACAGCAGGCAACATGGATTTAGCACAGCACTCACTGCCTACCGGTTTGTGCACCAAGTACTTTATGCGGGCTGTTCGGAGCAGTCGCCGAACGTGTGCTTATATTTCAACGCCATGTTGTGCATACAATTGTGTCAAGGAGGTATACCTCCACGCATTCTTTAAACTCTGCCACTACATTCCCGTGAGTGGTCAACTTCACGAACTGACCGTTTCACTGCCTGGGAAACAGACCTCCAGTACCCATTCGCCAGGCGACTGTATGGGCCCCAAAGCCAGTCGGAACGCGGTGGACAGAAAAGTCTCCATCCCTGCAACGAATCAACCTCGATTCCCTACTCGTCGGGCCTGTGACTTAGTCACTACAATGACTGAGCTATCGCAGCCAGGGTCTCCAAACAAAAGTCCCCATTGTATGAAACAAAAGGCAATTCAAAACCTGAACCGTAACATCCACTGAACAAGCAGCAATACACGCTAATGCCACTAACCGCCATTTGCTATTGTCCACCTGCGAAGCACTGTGAGAAACCTGCTACTTTCTCGTAAAGCATTTTGTCTTCATGGTGTCTTTGACCACGCTGAATATAAGAGAGGTACTGTCCAGCTCTCCAGCAAATATCTTCCACCAAACTGCTCAATTTATTTCATTAATGAATCATAAAATTTAAAACCCGTCACATGCGTTGTTGCTGGGGCTATAACAACCACACTTCATATATTAACCCTTTAAAGATGAAGCGTGTCTGTTTTATATAAGGACTCAGTGCGTACCGCGATGTAAACACTCTCCGCGTCGGTTTTAAAAGACTAATCTCGTAATGTTTTATAAGGCAAAAGTTGCTGTTTGTTCAGAAATCCACACAGAACACATAAACGCAATGTGGGCACCACGCAGAATTTTCTACTGTTAAACCTGGTGGTATGTAAAGTTACCGCTAGGCTTTAAAAGGTTAAAGGCAGTTGGGTAGCCCCAGCAGCAGTGCACGTGGTTGGGTTTTATGATTTATTAAGATACATACATTGCAGAAACGCAGCATTACAACTTACATTAAATTTTATGTCGGGAGGATTCTTGTGAACCTTCTAGGCCGCAATAAGGAAGTAAGGACCAAAAATTAGATCAATATCTGTCCAAACACAACTAAATTCTCAAATTGCCCATACCGTGTACGTGTAAATCTAATTTGTAGTATTTTAACCAACTCGTACATTAAGTTGGTTAAAATAGTATAAATTACAACTAAATTCTATTTATTATATAGAAGTACATGTTTCGACCTAGTTAAGGTCATCCTCAGTTCACAATTTGTTTTTAAAACATCCTGAGGAACAAATATACAAGTGTAAGTCCATAAAACAATTAAAATTATTAGAATCATCAAAATTAACTTCGCGTTATTATTTTATTATTAATTAACTTAAGTTTGTTTTATGGACTTACATATGTATATTTCTTCCTCAATATGTTTTCAAAACCAAATGTGAAACTGACAATAATTTGAAATAGGTCGAAACATGTCGTTCTACATAATAAATAGAATTTAGTTGTGTTTGGACAGATATTGATTTAATTTCTGTACTATTAACAACACAACGGGATGGCGTTCTTTACTATTAAGCACAGTTAACCACAGCTATGTTTACAACAGTTCACTGCTACATGTTTCGACTTCTGTGGAAATGCATCATCAGGCAACGTAAAAAATACACACAGAAAAGCTATTTCAAAAAGTATCATTCTAATGGGTTGTATTTGAATAGTTTTTCTTTATACGTGTTCTTTACATTACCTGACGTGGCTTTCCACAAAGGCCGAAACATGTAGTAATAAGATGATGAAAACGTAGCTGTAGTTGACGGTCCTTAATTCTTTACTGCTGTTCATATACCACAACAGGATGTAACACGCATAAAAAAACTTTTGGGGCCCTTAGATGGTAGCAATTTCTCAGACTAGCTGAGAAACTACTAGCTTCTCAAGAACTCTGATTAATGCAGTGGGCTGGTGTTTCGGCAAAACGTGTACTTGTGAATAATTTCATTTCACTTCTAATCGGTCCAACATAACTCCTAATTCACATGAAGGTCAAAACGACACAACTAATGGATATCATATACGTCACTGTGGCAACATGTTTCGACCTAATTCGGTCTTCTTCAGGCCATTAGTATAAAAACTCATAAGTACTGTATATAATTTTCTCAAGGCTCGATAATCCCAGTGGGCCAGGGCCTCCTCATTGTCGAGGCTTCACGATTACACTCAGACACACCACACTCGGTAGGACTCCTCTGGACGAGTGATCGGCTCGTCACAGAGACCTCTCTACCTCACAACACACAATACTCACATCGATGCCATCGGCGGGATTCGAACCCGCAATCCCAACAAGCGAGGGGCCGCAGACCCACGCCTTAGGCCGCGCGGCCACTGGGATCGGCTCACAATTACATTGAATGACATTAATAACAGAATTTCAATTTTACAATTAAACTAATACATACTGCAACGTCAGAATTTGCTTTATAATAGTTAAAACGTAGACACGCACATTTAAGATGTTAAAACGTTTAAACAACCATGCATTATTTATGAACTGTTTTACCTCTTTAACATCTTAGATATGCTAATCCATATTTTATCTATTACAAACAAATTCTGACATTACAACATGCATTGTTTTAATTGTAAAATTCGGATCTCAGTAACACCATTTAATACGTCTACATACAGTACTTTTAATTTAAATTAATGGCCTGAAGATAAGCGGATTGGGTCGAAACATGTTGCCACAACGAAACATACAACACACACACTGTGTTTCACTGTGTTTAAATCCTTCTGCATTATTCTACCATTTTACTATTGTATATACTGATACAATGTTACATACACTGTAGCTATTAATACAATACGTACATTATTTTCTATACTATACGCGTAATAACGCGTTCTAAATTGTCGTAATACGTGTACTCCGAGATTTTTCGGTACTTTGAGGCAATTTCAGTCCTGTTCACCTCGAACTGTTGTAACGGTAATTTGCCATTCAGGCAGAAAAGATATCCGGAGTGCGAATCTGAGGTTTTAAAGGCACTGACTGTGAAGGTAGTCGAGTTCCGGGATGTTACGTGGTGTAGACTGGTAAGGCAGGTACAAATATTTCGGAGGAAAGTAACGCCTCCATTTTCAGGGTAAAAGACTATAAACACTTTTGTGCAGCACGCAACATTTTTACGTTGTTGACAGTGTCATTTAGCTTAACGACACATAAAACGTATTGTTGCGTTTCCACTGTAACAGTGGTTACACGAACGGGCTACAATATTACATTACACGTACACTGCATATCTTCTGTCTGTAGCGGTTTATTATCTCTCACCCACCTCCACTCAATACGAAGACAGCAGGTTTCCCCGAAACGACTGTACCTACCAAACTACACCATTTCAGGTCCTGTAAGACACTAATGTTCTAACGGCCGTGTTGGCGTAAGGCCAATCAGTCCCCACCATGCCAACAAAATCAGCTGTTTCCCACCTGCTGGACTCAGGTTTCAGTTTGGAAGGCGACTCTTCCCTGTTCGCGTTGAAGGCTACAGCCTCGGCAAAAGCCGCATTTACAGAGTACTGAACGCTTGGCTTCCAGCCGGCTATTTAAAACGCAAACACTAAAATATACGCAAATGTAACATCACCTGTTGCTTTGCATGGGTAAAATTCTGTGGTTCGCGGCACAAGAAGAAAACAACCTGACGGCCTCGAGGGGAATATCCAGATAAAAGGAAGAGCATGGGTTGTATTATTTGCCAATATTACGGGAACCAAATCACGGAGGAAAATACGGGCGGGGCAAGTAGAGGACAAACGCAGACGGCATTTTAACCTTTTAAAGCCTTGCGGTAACTTTACACACCACCAGTTTTAACATTAAAATATTCTACGTGGTGCCCACATTGCGTTTATGTGTTTTGTACGGAACTCAGAACAAACAGCAACTTTTGCCTTATAAAACATTAAGAGACTGGTTTTTATAACCGAAGTGGAGAGTGTTTACAGCGCGGTACGCACTGAGTCCTTATTTAAAACAGATACGTTTCGTCTTAACCTATTAAAGCCTAGCGGTAACTTTACGTACCACCAGGTTTAACATTAAAATATTCTACGTGGTGCCCACATTGCGTTTATGTGTTCTGTACGGATCTCGGAACAAACAGCAACTTTTGCTTTATAAAACATTAAGAGACTGGTCTTTATAACCGAAGTGGAGAATGTTTACAGCGCGGTACGCACTGAGTCCTTACATAAAACAGATACGCTTCGTCTTTAAAGGGTTAATAGTAAATAAGGGAAGACACCAACTGGGAGACCTAAATAAGGCAGCACAATAGCAACAAGGGCGTCAAAGACAGGGTCGAGAGGCGAACTCTTGTAAGCACGGTAACGAATCCATGGGTTGCCAGTCCGCTAATTTCTTGACAGTCACCTTCCGAAGGATCCAACAGACACACACGCCTATGGTAACGTACTGAAAAGATCAATGGGAGAAATTATCGACTACGCTGGTTCAAAGATAAACGATTCTGGTTGGTATTCGAAGGCGCCCGGTTCGAATCTTGTCCAAGACACGGACTATAACGCACTATTTCGTACCTCTTAATGCCATGAGGAAAACGTAAAGACAGTACGCCAAATTACGGCACGGCTACTTCCTTCCACAATTCTCTTCTATCCATTAGTCAATATCATCCAACCATTCGACACCATATTGTGTTAAGTTACTGACATCGACGTTACATCAACTACGAAGTGAAAACACATAACACAGGTCAGTAGCAGAGGCGCGCCCAACAGGGAGGGAGGCTGCCGGGCTGCAGCCCCCAAACCCCTGAAAACCGAAATTTAAAGAACACAGATTTAGTAGATATTATATAAAAAGTGTTAAGTGATTTACTCTTCAGCCGAAATCAGCCACAGAAATCGGTTGATGACTAGTACATTAGAATTTTGAAAAATAAATTAATAAAATTAAAAAACAAGAAGGTAGGACACTGTGATTGAGTCATGGAACATGTAGTTATATTCGTATGTATATAAATGCAGTTGCAGGCTGTGTTATGTTGTACTGACAGCATGGTTTTTATAACATAATTTTTAAAATCAAACAAATTATATATAGGCACAGGTTTATAACCCCCCCTCCCTCCCCCCAACAGCGAAAAATTCTGAGTGCGCACCTGGTCAGTAGGGGTCTTTGACAGGTAGGCCAGACCAGTCAAACATGAGGCCAGTACAGACAGTGGCGAGTACGCGGATACTGTTATGCTGTACACAGCTTTTCCATCCCCAAGCCAGACGGAAGTTAACTCTCAGCAGAAGGCCAACTACACGTAGCCCCAGTTTAAATACTGTTAAGGTACACCAAGGCCTTGTTTTACGCCTTTATGTTTTAAAGCTCCTTGCCAATTTACACCATTTCTTAATTATACGTTCTCTCAATTTAGGTTTAACGCTTTTTAGCTGGTTCATTTGCATTTATTTAAGCTCTTTTTCTTATGTGAATGTCATTTTTTATTCACTGCCTCTTTTTCATAAACGCACCTAGGGCGTAAAACAAGGACTTGTACTCTGCTTTTCGCTCACAGAGTGTGTTTATGTGTTCCGTATGATTCTCACAACAAACAGCGATTATTTCCTTAACCTTAACCGGCTTGTCTTTGTAATTAAGATGCACTGTGTTCTCTATCAGGCAAGACCTGAATCTGTATAACTTATTATAATGAACTTGAGAAATCGAAGGCCGCGTCGTGGCTCAAGCCTTTAGTCGCCGGCCTCCCACCGCGGAGGCCAGGCCTCGATCCCGAGTCAGTCTATGTGGGATTTGTGGTGATCAAAGTGACATTAGGACAGGCTTTTTTTTCTCCCAGCACTTCCGCTTTCCTCAGTCAGTATCTACCCACCAATGATCCACATTCATTTCCATCTACTATTATCAGGACAAGCTAGCACAGCCTGGGAAGTTTTAAACAAAACCCTTCCGGATGTCCGGGAGCACTACACAGTAGAGTATTACCACTTTTCTTTTCAGTCGCCGGCCTCTCGCAATAGTGGTCCGCGTCTGAGCCTTGGCCAACCCATGTGAGAGTTGTGGTCGATAAAGTGAAAATGGGACACGTTTTTCCAGGGCTGTGGAGTCGAAGTCGGAGTTGTGGAGTCTGAAGGAATTTTAGGTGGAGTCGGAGTCGGTAAAAATGCACCGACTCCGACCTCAGTGTAAAATCTTAACCTTTTAAAGCCTAGCTGTAACTTTACATACCACCAGGTTTAACATTAAAAAATTCTACGTGGTGCCCACATTGTGTTTATGTGTTTTGTACGGATCTCAGAACAAACAGCAACTTTTGCCTTATAAAACATTAAGAGACTGGTTTTTATAACCGAAGTGGAGAGTGTTTACAGCGCGGTACGCACTGAGTCCTTATATAAAACAGATACGCTTCGTCTTTAAAGGGTTAACTAGATACACTCCAAACCCAGAGGCCTTACTGCTCCAGTAAACATTAGACTTACACTTAAATATAGGTTAGAAGTCTAAAACGTAGCCTGATGATTCACGTGGTGGTGATGAACTTAGGTTTACCGTTATTAATACATACTGAGCTTTTATGAAGGAGTCGGAGTCGAAAGTTTTGTGTACCGACTCCATAGCCCTGGGTTTCTCTTCGAGCACCTCGTTGTCTTCCCCATCAGTATCACTCCACCCATGCTCCACACTCAACCTTCGTCGTCGAAAATACTCTGAAGAGTAAAGCAAACGAGTGAAGCCTGGGGGCCTCCCAACAGACGTGACGCTGTTCTAATGAGACATTTGCCGTGTTGATTGTCAGTGCAGTATGGACTCTTCTTGGGCCATCCTGAAGCTGAGAGGCTGCATGCTGCTACGAAACGCAGGTACGCAACAAAGTACCTATCAACAGAGTGTCACATTCCGTAAGACTGTGATCTCTTCATCAGCACAGCGTCATATTTCGCAACAATGTGACACCATCAACAGAGCGTCATATTTCGCAAGAATGCCATCTCTTCAGTAACAAAGCATCATATGTCACAAGAATGTGGTATCCTTATCAACACAGCGTCATATTCTGCAAGCATGTGATCTCTTCATCAACACAGCGTCATATTCCGCAAGAATGTGGTATCTTCGTCAGCAGAGCGTCACATTCCGCCACGAGCGTGATATCTTCATCGACAGGGCGTCATATTCCGCAAGAATGTGATATCTTCGTCAACAGTGTCACATTCCGTCAAGAATGTGATAACTTCGTCAACAGAGCGTCACATTCCGCCAAGAACGTGATACCTTCATCAACACAGCGTCATATTCCGCAAGAACGTGATATCTTCGTCAACAGTGTCACCTTCCGCAAGAATGTTGTATCTTCATCAACAGTGTCACATTCCGTCAAGAATGAGATAGCTTCGTCAACAGAGCGTCACATTCCGCCAAGAACGTGATATCTTCATCAACAGAGCGTCATATTCCGCACGAATGTGGTATGTTCGTCAACAGAGCTTCACCTTCACACAATAAACATCTTTCGGCAATCTGCGAGCATAAAGAGAGAAAATCACGTACTTTCATTGTTTTTTAGGCTTTAAAGCACGAATACGATTTTGTAACAGAATTCAAGGCTCGACACATCGCATGACATCAAACGAAACCTTACGGTAGGCTGAACTGAGTAGCGTAGGGAGGGCCACTGAGAAAGTGGGCCAACAGCGTCTCCACGCTTTCTGAACACCGCGCAAGAAGAATGACCACCGGTGAAAGGGACCCACAGAGCCGAATTTATGTTACCTGTCCCTCAAGATGCTGGCTAACATAATACGTAAACCACAAAACTGAATTTCATTCTGAATAAAGCAAACTAACACCGCCAGCAGAGTAATATGGGAACGGGCTAGACGACCAAGGAATCACAGCTCGATGCGAAGCACGGGCAAGAGATTTTCCTGTCTCCAAAGTGGCCATACAGGTTGTGGGGCCCACCCTGCATCTGAGTCAATGGATACTGAGCACGGGCCTAACTTAGGGGGAGGGGGGTGCCCCAGGGGGGCCAATGCCCTCCCGATATTTTTTCAACCTAGGTTACTGAATTCAATAACGGCAAATAAAAAAATTCACAGAAAAAAATAAAATGCAAACTTGCGTTTTATGGGACCAAATTTCCCCCTCTTTGAAATTTGACTCCTTTGTAAAATAAAGATCCTAATACCCATGGTTATTTTTGCCCACCCACCCGCCCCCCCCCCCTCCCGTGTTATTAGCCAAGTTACGTTTATTGTACTCAGGGCTCCTTCACTGGGGGTAAAGCGGTCGGATAGTGAAGCTACCATCTCCACCTCGTGTCGAGGTTAAGAATGGGCGCAGCTACACCTTCGCTCCCATAAAACGCCTTCGTGGCGGGCACAGAGACACCTTTACCTTTACCTTTACATTTAACGCACAGTCCTTCTTAAGAATATTATGTTCACTCATCAGCCACTGAAGACATGCCCCGCCCTCTACAGGAACTTGCAGCTCGCGAGTTCTGAACCACATAAATGCCGTCTACAACCTCATGCTGTGCAGGTTCTGTGAATACAATCACGAACCGTCGGGTTCATAAAATCTGATAAATATCATGGCACTTCTAACTACACGGAACAGAGTCCTTCTTCAGGAACCAAAAGTTCTTCAGCTAGTCAAGAAATTCACGGCATTTTATGGAAGCCGCAGGTCCATTACTTGTCCACAGGAGCCTACCACCTGCCCCTATCCTGAGCCAGATGAATCCAGTCCATATCCTCCCATGCTATTTCCTTATGATCCATCTTAGTGTTATCCTCCAATTCATGCCTAGTTATTCCAAAGCGGTCTCTTTCCTTAGGTCTCCCCACCAAGACCCTGTATTCACCTCTCCTGTCTCCCATACGTGCCACACGCTCCGCCCATCATCCTCTATGATTTGATATTTGGTCAGGAGTACAGATCACAAGGTCCCCATTATGCATTCTTCTCCATCTGCCGTCTGCCCATCTGCTTCAATCTTTGGCCCACACTTCTTCCTCAGCACCCTGTTTTCGAAAAACCTCCATTAACCTTTTAAAACCTAGCGGTAACTTTACGTACCACCAGGTTTAACATTAAAAAATTCTACGTGGTGCCCACATTGCGTTTATGTGTTTTGTACGGATCTCAGAACAAACAGCAACTTTTGCCTTATAAAACATTAAGAGACTGGTTTTTATAACCGAAGTGGAGAGTGTTTACGGCGCGGTACGCACTGAGTCCTTATATAAAACATTAAGAGATTGGTTTTTATAACCGAAGTGGAGAGTGTTTACAGCGCGGTACGCACTGAGTCCTAATATAAAACATTAAGAGATTGGTTTTTATAACCGAAGTGGAGAGTGTTTACAGCGCGGTACGCACTGAGTCCTAATATAAAACATTAAGAGATTGGTTTTTATAACCGAAGTGGAGACTGTTTACAGCGCGGTACGCACTGAGTCCTAATATAAAACATTAAGAGATTGGTTTTTATAACCGAAGTGGAGAGTGTATACAGCGCGGTACGCACTGAGTCCTTATATAAAACAGATACGCTTCGTCTTTAAAGGGTTAATATGACAAACCAAGTTTCACTTCCACGTCAAAGGTCAATCAACATTACAGGTTCATAACCTTCATAAAGAAGTGAAATACTGTATTCTTATCTATGCACAGATCTGCCACGGGGTCATTCATCTTCAGGTTTTTCAACTATAATTTACACACACTACTCATCTCCACGCCCCCCCCCCTTCCAAGCACGCCACACAGCCTACAGCTATCACTGTATCCACCTTGACTTGGTGTTTTCACACCGCCGAAAATTCAAGCTGCGGTTTTCTGGGTTTATGACAGAGTGACAATGAAGATGGAGGTAGCATATCCCTCGACAATGTCCGTGGCCATCTACCAGATTGCACGGTGTCATAACCCAGATCACAGTACGAATAGCAATACCAGGCAAACAACAGCCTACTTATGAAGCAGGGAGCAATAAAAAAAGGCAAGAAATGCTTGCCGGGTAGACAGTCGCACGCTGACTGAATACGTGTATTCTGAACACACTTCGACTGAACACTTGCTTCAACGTCTACTCACGTTTGCAGAAAACACTGTCATCGGAGCCCCTTAAAACAGCAGAACAAATTTAAAAACAGACTGAAGAAGAAAAAATATGAAAACAAATGACCGATGCTTCGGTAAACTTACTATACCCTAGTCATGTGGGACACAGAGATTGTCATTTGTTGAAGTTCATCTCTACATAACAGAAATGCATGTCCAAAGACAGTAAAGCTGCTCCATCTCCATCACACAGACCAATCGGGTAATGCTGTACAGCGAAATGATCACTGTTTATTGTGGGCATCGATTCCAGTGGCCGCGCGGTCTAAGGCGTGGGTCTGCGGTCACCCGCTTGCTGGTATTGTGGGTTCGAATACTGCCGGGGGGCATGGATGTCTGCCTCTTGTTAGTGTTGTGAGTTGTCAGGTAGACGTCTCTGCGTCGGGCTGATCACCCGTCTAGGAGTCATATAGAATGTGTGGTGTGTCTGAGTGTGATCGGGAAGCATCTACAGTGAGGAGACCCTGTCCTACTAGGGGCTGTCGCGGCGTGGAAGAAAATTGTGGACATAATTTGGCTTAGGCCGCCTCAGTGTTGAGGTTCCTCTATCACACACTAAACTAGGCGCGCGCACGCACGCGCGGTAGGACTTCTCTGACCAAGTAATCAGCACGTCGCAGAGGACGCTACCCACACAACACGCAACAAACACACGAGACGAACATCCATGCCCCCGGCGGGATTCAAACCCGTGAGTCCAGCAACAGAGCGGCCGCAAACCACCGTGTGTGGCAGAACGCGGATTTTTGGAGTGTTAAAAGCAGATGATGCACACAGCTGCCACTCTGATCCAAGAGTTTCTAACTACTAATTCGAACCCACGTACTCCAAAATACAAACACAAGAGAGTGTAGCAATATCAACGGTATGGGCTGCCTTTTGTTACGTACAAGGCACACAGCGGCAACACCGCCATTCACTCCCCCAGTATGACCCTCTGGGCCTGTTGCTACCCCCTGAGGTTCGCTGGCCTCCCTTAAGAAAGCGCCCCGAAGTTCCCACCGAGACACCGACTACATGGTCGCTTTTAGACTTTCTTCTTCCCTGCAGGTAATTCCGTCCCTACGCTTAGCACCACACCATGACGATATATGGGGGAATAATGTAAAGCCCGTATTTCCATCCGCTTAACTGTTAGTCAAGAAATTCACATGGCTATTTGAGATTTTCCAAGCGGTACAAAAACTGCAGGATCCTATTACACCCACAGCATACAAAGTGAGTCTGGAAAGGCAACAAAGGGCCTAAAGTACTATGACATAAACCGTCGAATTTTAATCTTCTAATAAGACTGCCGTACCTTACGTCAGTCTCCAATGACAGGCTAATAACTGCGACGCACCTCTATCAGCATACCGATCCCAGTAGCCGAGCGGTCTAAGGCGTAGGTCTGCGGCCGAGCACTTGCTGGGATCGTGGGTTCGAATCCCACCGGGGGCATGGATTTTTTTTTCTCTTGTACAGTGTTTGTGTTGTCAGGTAGAGGTCTCTGCGACGGGCCGATCCCTCGTACAGAGGAGTCCTACCGACTGTGGTGTGTGATTAAGTGAAAATAAATAACCTCGACACCTGCTGTGAGTAGGTAAAAGGGGTAATGACTACGACGACGCACCTCTGTTAGCATAATGACGGGATATAGAGGCCTACTAATCCAATTATCAAAAAATTTTCTCTAAGGATAAAGGCGGTTTGACATTAATATTGCGTCCTCGGTTTTCCTCTTCCTCGGTGACGAGTATCTTAACTTTAAGCAATGCACTTCTAATCCTCCATTTTTCGTCCAGGATACGGTTGCTTTCCTCGCCAGTGTCACAATATACAATGAGCACAACTTTAAAAAAGGGGGAAAAAACACTGAAATTAAATTGAGGCTTACTGATTACATTAAAGCAGGGCTGCAGAAGTACAGAGCCTACATTTAAGGGGCGCTGTCACTTTCAGATGGTCCGTCGAAATAAAACTGTTTACTGGAAGCGGGTAACCGGTCTGCTTCCTTATATTAACGCTGTCCCTGCGTCTAATTAACCTTTTAAAGCCTAGCAGTAACTTTACGTACCACCAGGTTTAACATTAAAAAATTCTACGTGGTGCCCACATTGCGTTTATGTGTTTTGTACGGATCTCAGAACAAACAGCAACTTTTGCCTTATAAAACATTAAGAGACTGGTTTTTATAACCGAAGTGGAGTGTGTTTACAGCGCGGTACGCACTGAGTCCTTATATAAAAGAGATACGCTTCGTCTTTAAAGGGTTAAGCCCCAAACCAGGAATGCATATGGGCGGAATGCAGGTATCATCCCACGCATTCTTAACCTGGGACCTTGGAGATACGTGGTCATATTCAAGCATCAGCCGCTTCAACCCCAAGTAATGGGTCACAAGTACCCACATAACTGGAAGATGGGTGCGCCAGAGAAGACCTGAGCCAGGGGTGTACAAATTCCGGGCATCAGGTAGTCCGGGACACTGCGTTTTGTATGGTGGCATAATATTTGTGAGCCTTCCGTATGGAAATTGCTTCACGCCACCTTCTGACGCCCAGAATTTTGAGGTGGCTCCTAGACTTTTCGAAAATCTGTTTGTCCCTTGTCTGAACCGTCTGCAGAAGAGACAAGACCGGCAATGTACGTTTAAACGTAAAATTGAGGCGCGTTCGTGTAACCCCTGTTACCGTGGAAAAGCAGTAAGTATTGCATATTCCCAGTGTGTATTGCAGTCTTAGTTATCCAGCGCGCAAAGCGCATGCGCCGTATTATATTGCATTCTGTGGCCTGTCCGGTTCTACCGTATTTTTCCACATTATCTCATAAACGGCGCGACTTTTGGGGAAAGAAAGACACTGGACACAAAATGTGTGATTTCATTTCCTCCACAATTTTTATCTGAAACATTTGTAATTCTAAGAATAATTCAGCGATATATAATCACAAGTGTACACAGGTCTTCATACAAAGTACCCCTTATTGTTGTTATTTTCGAAAAATATTGAATATCAAATTTCATAAATATCCGTCCAGTGGGATCCGAGTTGTTCTATGCGAAGAGACGGACAGACGTACGAAGATAATTGTCGCTTTTCGCCATTTTGCGAACGCGCCTAAAAATCGCCCAGTCAAAGTCTATTCGTGATACCAACTGAATTACCCCGCCTTATTGCCTTAGGATAAACAAATACTGCATTAAACTCACACAGAACTATTGACTTTTACGTGAAGGTTACTCAAACTGACGCGAAGAAGATAAGTCTAAACTGAGCGGCTAAACAATCAGTATCAGCCTATCATGACTGATAGGGCCGTGCCATGTGGCTTAGACGGTTAGTCGCCGGCCTCCCACCGCGCAGGCCCGGGTTCGATCCCGGGTCAGTCCATGTGGGATTTATAGTGGACAAAGTGGCATTGGGACAGGTTTTTCCCCCCGAGTACTTCGGTTTTCCCCTGTCAATTTAATTCCACCGGTGCTCCATTACTAGGAAAAGGACAAAAAATAATAATCTTCATCTTCATTTTCATCACAGGGTTGCACAATAAGCCTCTCAAGGCTGCGGTGCGTCCGTAGCGTCTGCTGCGGGGCCCTTCACCACTTAAAAAAAATCATCACTGATATTTAAGAGATCCAGACAAAATTATGTACCTACATACATTAAATATAAGTTTTTTAAACATACAATTCAAAGTCATACCCTAACAGACTGCAAACTTAAAAAGAATAACACAAATTAATTTAAATGAAGTCTAAAACAACACATACATTTTGTTTTGTACGTAAGACGATGTTTATGTTCGAGGGCCACTGCTGGTTGATCAATACAGAAGTTGGCAAATGTACGTATAGTATTAATTCCGTTCCACCATCTCCAACCCTGTAAGACGTTAGGAAAAAGTTACTGGATATGAAATGTGTGTTTCATTTCTCTGTATACCTTTTACTCGAAATATTATTCGCTCCGATAAGTATTTAGCACGCTGAAACGCATGTGGGACGCGTCGTGTACGGCTGCTGCAAAAACTGTCCAATCTAATTAAAAATTCAGGCGGATGTACAATTTTTCATAAAATTCTCCAGCGTCAAATGCCTTGAGAGTCTGCTAAACGCATAGAGACAGACTGAGACAACAAATTTAATAGGGGATCCGCTTGAATGCGAATGCGGCTATAAAGACTACTGGCAAAGAGGACTCGAGTGGCAACCCAAAACTACACCGCAAACACTTGCACGCTCCTTTATCAGCCGCGGCTGAGTCAAGTTTCATGTCTTGATGCGTTCTCTTGTATACGTTCCTGTCTCGCGAACACAATGCAAGAGAAAATCACGACATAAAGATAGGTAATAAACTTTCTGAAAGGGGGGAACAGTTCAAGTATTTGGGAACAACCCTAACAAATCGAAATTCCATTCATGAAGAAATTAACCCTTTAAAGACGAAGCGTATCTGTTTTATATAAGGACTCAGTGCGTACCGCGCTGTAAACACTCTCCATTTCGGTTATAAAAACCAATCTCTTAACGTTTTATAAGGCAAAAGTTGCTGTTTGTTCTGAGATCCGTACAAAACACATAAACGCAATGTGGGCACCACGTAGAATTTTTTAATGTTAAACCTGGTCGTATGTAAAGTTACCGCTAGGCTTTAAAAGGTTAAATCAAGGACGTAAAGCAATCCCTGTACAAGCCCTGAGGGTTCCAGGACTCCCAGGGCCATAGTGCGGCCAGAAGGATTATGTCAACAAAAAATCCCAGTGACACCATCGGGAATCGAAACCGCGACCTACCGGCTTGTACAGCAGTGCCTCAACCAACTGCGCCACCGCGCGCCCCATGAAAAAAATTAAGAGCAGACTGAATTCAGTGAGTGCTTGCTATCATTCGGTGCAGAATCTTTTGTCTTCCACCTTGCTATCCAAAAATTAAAAGATTAAAATATACACGACTATAATTTTGCCTGTCGTTTTGTATGGGTGTAAAAGTTTGCCTCTCACACTGACGGAGGAACACAGGCTGAGGGTTTTCGAGAATAGGGTGCTGAGGAAGATATTTGGGCCTATGAAGGGCACGGCAACGAAGGAGTGGAAAAGACTGCACAATTATGTGCTTTAAGATTTTTACTCCTCAGCAAATATTAGTGGGGTTATCAAATCAAGACGAAAGAGATAGGCGGGTCATATGGCACGTAAGGGACGTGCGTACAGGATTTTGATGAGAAAAACTGAGGTAAAGAACCAATTGGAAGTTGTAGGCGTCGACGGAGGATACCAAATTCGGATCTTCAAGAAGTGATATGGGGGCACGGACTGGATTAACGTGCCCTCTAAATTTTTTTTTTACAGCTGCGTGGACCTGCTACTGCTCTGACCAGAAAATATTTACACGACCTGACGACCGCGCGACACTTAAACATTTTCTGTAATACACATAATAAGAATATTCACAACGAAAATTCAAAACTTCCGGCTGCGCGGCAACAATTCAGTGTGCGCGGGAGCATTTCATTTTCTGCGAAGCCGCGCCCCCGTGCAGCTTAGAGGGAACAGTGGTCTGGGTTGATATGGCTTAGGATAGGAACGGATGGGGCGGGGGGGGGGGGGGGTTTCTGTTCAAGCAGGAAATTACAGAGCATCCTCCACACAGTCCCGATCTTGCCCCACGTGCTTTATCACTTGTTTCTCCACCTCAAGAAAGTTTTGGCCAGCCAAATTCTGAGAGACAAAACACGTTATGCAGGACTGGCTCAAAGGCATAGCGGTGTCCTATTTCGACTAAGGCACACAAAAGTTGGCCCCACGACGGGACAAGCGCCTTAACCTTCTAAAGCCTAGCTGTTTAACATTAAAAAATTCTACGTGGTGCCCACATTGCGTTTATGTGTTTTGTACGGATCTCAGAACAAACAGCAACTTTTGCCTTATAAAACATCAAGAGACTGGTTTTTATAACCGAAGTGGAGAGTGTTTGCAGCGCGGTACGCACTGAGTCCTTATATAAAACAGATTTCATTTCGTTTTTAAAGGGTTAATTTACATGGCGACTATGTGGAAAAGTAGTTTAACGTAGCTACCAAAATTCTGCAGCGATATTTTTAAAAAATTATTGTAAAGCTTTCCTCGCCCAACCGGAGCTTCCTTTCTGGACGCGCTACATACACTCTTTTGATACCGACGTTTCGTCAATAACACAGTATTAACTTGCAGAACTACAGCAATACTTTATAACACCAGTAACTCTTTAAAACAACTCTGAAACTACTAGCAATTACACCGTTTTAACTTAATACCTCTTCAATATTCATTGTCTAAATTTTTCTTCCTGGGGATGGCCACTTGCTAGCCGAAAAAAGCAGAGGACTATTATGAAAACTGCATGTTACAAACATGTAAATGCTGTGTTAAGCTGGTACTGATGTATGGTATGGACCAAAATGTTAGAATCAAAAAAAAGAAAGACTTGGTTCGAATCATTGGCAGTGTGGAATAAACGTTGGTGCGTCAGTAACAGAAATTTATCCATTACTAGGAGGTATCTATCGTATATGGTTCTGAAACTTTTGTCTCTCACACAAAGAGAAAAAAGGGGCATGGTTTAACCTTTTACAGCCTAGCGGTAACTTTACATACCACCAGGTTTAACATTAAAAAATTCTACGTGGTGCCCACATTGCGTTTGTGTGTTTTGTACGGATCTCAGAACAAACAGCAAATTTTGCCTTATAAAACATTAAGAGACTGGTTTTTATAACCGAAGTGGAGAGTGTTTACAGCGCGGTACGCACTGAGTCCTTATATAAAACAGATACGCTTCGTCTTTAAAGGGTTAAAAAATTCTGTGTGGTGCCCACATTGCGTTTATGTGTTTTGTACGGATCTCAAAACAAACAGCAACTTTTGCCTTATAAACCATTAAGAGACTGGTTTTTATAACTGAAGTGGAGAGTGTTTACAGCGCGGTACGCACTGAGTCCTTACATAAAACAGATACGCTTCGTCTTTAAAGGGTTAATATGAAAACAGACTTTACAAAAATAGGGTCTCAGGATACGGACTGGTTTCATCTCGCTTGGAACAAGGCCCAGGAGCGAGCTGTCCTGAACACAGTTCAAGTACGACCTGCAACCAACCCTTTACACTAGACCTGCACTTTCCTTGATTTCAGGCTTCCGCCGCCATGTTGATGGGATTTGCACTCTTCTGAGATATTATGCGGCGTCGTGTGGCAACTGTTTACCGACGTTTCGGCACAACGTATCGGTCCCATCTTCAAGGGTCACGAGTTCGAGAAGAAAATGAATCCGGGAAACCGTAACGTAGTTCTACACGGGAAGGTGCGCGCGGGGTGGCAATCAGGAAGCGCGATAACAGCCAATAGGGTTCAACCAGGGTGAGGGAGGGGTGGATGGAGACAGCGTTAAGGAGCTACGGGTACCAACAATACAGTCAGCTAAAACTGGTGGCAAAACATGTACGGAATAAAGAGCAAGGAAGGAAAATATAAAGATACAAATAAATAAAATAAAAAAATTAAAAATAAATAAATAAACAAGTTAGGAGAAGAAAAACCAAAACAGACCTGTACTTATACCAGGTCTTTCGGGGCGATGACGTGAGACGGTGGACACACACACAATACCGTACTTCCTTTCAGTCCCAGTTCAGCTACTTACGTGCTGCGTTTTATGAATGTTTGAACACAATGAGTTACTGCGTCTCCCCGAAACATTAATGGCAAACAGACACACACAGAAATTGTACCACAAGAACTTCTGCTCTGATAATACCACGAGACACCTACATACGAGTATTTAGGCTGCTTTCACACGGGCCACTAGTGTCCCAGCCACAGACACGTAAATGTCACGACAGGACACGCGTAGCTCTGACGTCACACATATTTGTCCACCTCCATGTGCATCTTCTAGCGAGTCTGACAATGAGTACGGCTAGCGTGAACGTTCTCCATAGACTATAAGTTAACGCAGTGAAACGGCCACAAGTGTGTCTGCCACTGACGAGGAGAGCCACTGCTTTGCCACAGTGGCTGACGCCCGGCCACTTTGTGTCTCGACTCAAAAGGTACATACGACCTTACGGCCTGACAGTCGCCGGCCACTAAGTGGCCCTGTCAAAGCGGCCTGGAAGACGCGTAACAATTACAATGATTGCATTCACAATAAAATGAAACTTTCACACTAACGCGGTTTACCACATCAGACATCGCACACACTGAGATTCTAGCAGTGGCCCCCAACTTACTTTCACACTTTTGTTATAATTAACCCTTTAAAGACGAAGCCTATCTGCTTTATATAAGGACTTAGTGCGTACCGCGCTGTAAACACTCTCCACTTCGGTTATAAAAACCAATCTCTTAATGTTTTATAAGGCAAAAGTTGCTGTTTGTTCTGAGATCCGTACACAACACATAAACGCAATGTGGGCACCACGTAGAATTTTTTAATGTTAAACCTGGTGATATGTAAAGTTACCGCTAGGCTTTAAAAGTTTAAAGACGAAGCGTGTCTGTTTTATATAAGGACTCAGTGCGTACCGCGCTGTAAACACTCTCCACTTCGGTTATAAAAACCAGTCTCTTAATGTTTTATAAGGCAAAGTTGCTGTTTGTTCTGATATCCGTACAAAACACATAAACGCAATGTGGGCACCACGTAGAATTTTTTAATGTTAAACCTGGTGGTAAGTAAAGTTACCGCTAGGGTTTAAAAGGTTAAAAACCAACTAGATTAACGATACATAATCTATCAGTGTATTTTACACCTCCGACATGTTTCGGTGTTATCATCATCATCATCATCATCATCAGGGAGGACACATTTCAATACTTTCAAGGTATATCTTACACGTATAACACTTAACAACAAACGTTTCTTTTATGGGCGCAACCGAACACGGAAATTTTACCCCACACAATGCCTGCATCCATCGACACTCTTGGGGCAGCTGCGGTGCTCCGACGACGATAAAAGCAACGCAACGTTATGTGAACTTTGGGGAACCTCTACTGTTATTGTAACAGATCTCATTCAGTTTGACCCTGTACGTCGAAATACATCCGAAGAGAATAAAATACAGTTGTGATTTACAACTTGTGCGTACGTCGTCGGTTTGTGTTCATTCACGTTAACGCAACTTCGAATCCATCGTGGACGGGGGGGGGGGGGAGTTTTTAACTGTGCGATTGTTAGCTTCTAAAAGTACTTATTGTTTTAACCCTCTGAATTCCAGTAGTTTGTTTACATGCCACCAGGCTTAACATTCAAAATTTCTACGTGCTGCCCACACAGTGTATTTACGTGTTCTTTCCGAATCTCAGAACAAACAGTGATTATTTCCGTATACAGCATTAACAGATTGTTTTTATAACCGGGACGCAAAGTGTTTACTGTGCGGTACGAACTGGATCTAAATTACAATTCAGGATAGCCTTAGCATTCCAGACCGTGCAATGGTTCAGGCGGTTAGTCGCCGGCCTCTCGCCGTGGAGATTCAGGTTCGATCCCAGGCTAGTCCAGGTGACTGTGTTGGATAGTGGTACTGTGACAGGGTTTTCTGCGAGTACTTCGGTTTTACCTGGTCATTATTATTCCATCAATGCTCCACACTCATTTTCATCTGTATGTTACTCTTACCAGAAGTACAAATGGGCGAAATCTGGGAGCCTTCCAAAAGGCAAAGCTCTTTCGAATTTCGTGGCGGGGGGGGGGGGGGTGGGGGTACAACTCCGTTTATGCCCCTAAAAACATACAATATTTATGTCAATACTTGTCAATCATACAAGGCAAAACCCGTACAACTCATATAAATATTCTGCTAGACAGTCCACTACTGACGCTCACCAAATCCTGCAAAACGCGAAGTCAAATATGCAAATATGAACAAAGCACGACGGGGCACAATGTAAATTTGAACACACAACACAGCACAGTGTACTCTTACCAAACCATGTGACACGCAATTATTAGCACCGTGCCACATCCTGCTTCTTATCGCGGAGACCAGAGTTCAACCCCGCAGCAGTCCACGTGGAGTTTACTAAGACACGTGGTCCAAGAGTTTTTCCTCGGGAACATGTTTTCGTCTTGCCACTTACATCTATCGCTAATCCGATGCTCCACAGGCCTATAGCACAAACAGCAACAGACCGCACTAACAAGGGACTCGGCTTCGCCCTGTTGCAGTATAGAAACAAAGATTTCCCTGTGCACGCCAGAAGGCAGTGCTTTTGAACCTATTTTTCTCTCGCAAAGGCCTTCCATTACCACAGACAGAACTTTACGCGTACCACTAAGCACTGTACCTGTTTCCAACTGTGAACAATCTCTTATAAAATATAAATAAAAAAAATATAAATAAGTACCGTAAAGCAATCCCTGTACAGGTCCAAAAGGTATTTCCTGACAATCGGGGCACTTGAAGGTAGCAAGGTTGTCAGCTCTAAGCACCGGCTGCCTTTAGCCCCAGGAAACATTCCTGGTACTCATTTCTGTTTGAGGCTGAGTCGACCCCAGGGCTGTAAAGCGGCCGGAAGGATTAAGTTACGGAACAATTCCGATGACACCAGCTGAAATCGAACCCGTTACCTTCCAGCTTGTAGCACAGTGCCTCACGCAACTGCGCCACCGCGTGCCCTCATAAATAAATATTAAATTTGTTGTATTGCTTGTTACTGTCCCCGGTAGGTGGAATTTCGGGTTAGTAGATTTAGGCCTGTCTCTCTCGCAAAATACTCGTATTTCCTTTTTTTTTTCTGCTTGCTGATCCCCGTCCACCTGCAAAATATTTCAACCAGACACTGAAGGCAGTGAGTTTGAAAATTCATGACCGTAAATTCTTTCTCAACAGCGATTATCCTTAGAAATACACGCGGATGTGTCAAAAAGTATCGGGTGAAGATTTTTTAAACGTTGTTGTGTTCAGGGCTGTGGAGTCGGAAAGAATTTTAGATGGAGTCGGTAAAAATGTACCGACTCCGACTCCGACCTCAATCTAAAATCTTGTCTAGATACTCCAAATCCAGAGCCCTGATAGCTACAGTAACCGTTAGACTTATACTTAAATATAGGTTATAAGTCAAAAAAGTAGCCTGATGATTCACGTGGTGGCGATGAAATGTCTTATAGGTTTACCATTATTAATGCATATTGAGCTTTTATTAACCCTTTAAAGACGAAGCGTATCTGTTTTATATAAGGACTCAGTGCGTACCGCGCTGTAAACACTCTCCACTTCGGTTATAAAAACCAATCTCTTAATGTTTTATAAGGCAAAAGTTGCTGTTTGTTCTGAGATCCGTACAAAACACATAAACGCAATGTGGACACCACGTAGAATTTTTTAATGTTAAACCTGGTGGTACGTAAAGTTACCGCTAGGCTTTAAACGGTTAAGGACTCGGAGTCGGAGTTTTAAAATCGAGGAGTCGGAGTCGGAGCTTTTGTGTACCGACTCCACAAGCCTGGTTGTGTTGGACACACTGTTCATGCTGGTGCAAGCACGAACCCTCAGCGGTTTCGACCTTTGCCGACAACCGTAGTGTCGTCACAGTAGAGTTAACGTGGCCTCTCCGCGTTCCACTCGTACCAAAGAAGAACAGTTTGCAGTGTAAAATTTTTGTGGCGTGATGGTATACCATCGAATAAATTAGTAGACTTTCAGTACAATACGGGAACAGTGTCTCACCACAGAGTACCCCGAATATATGGCTTATCATGTTTAAAAACGGATGCACAGGTGTCGCCTATGATGCACGATCAGGGCGGCAGTCCACGTCCTCCTGTGATCAAATCACTGAAATAGTCCCTGGCATGACTTCGAATACTCGACGGGTGACTACTGACAAAGTGGCTCATTATATGCACACAGGTCATGGTTATGTGCACGAAATCATTCACAAGACATGACTTCAACCCTTTAAAGACAAAGCTTATCTGTTTTATATAAGGGCTCAGTGCGTACCGCGCTGTAAACGCTCTCCACTTCGGTTATAAAAACCAGCCTCTTAATGTTTTATAAGGCAAAAGTTGTTGTTTGTTCTGAGATCCGTACAAAACACATAAACGCAATGTGGGCACCACGTAGAATTTTTTAACCCTTTAAAGACGAAGCGTATCTGTTTTATATAAGGACTCAGTGCGTACCGCGCTGTAAACACTCTCCACTTCGGTTATAAAAACCAGTCTCTTAATGTTTTATAAGGCAAAAGTTGCTGTTTGTTCTGAGATCCGTGGTATGTAAAGTTACCGCTAGCCTTTAAAAGGTTAAGAGTGGGGCACAACAGTTAACAGTCTGTTACGGTGAAATGCTCTGGGGACGACTGAGACCAGGAATTTGGGCGAAACGCTCAGGAATCGTGAGGAAGGGTGTAGCGTTCCTGCAAGACAATGCCCGTCCACTCACGGCTGTCCACACTGTCGACACCCTCCGGCAACTGAATATCCAGGTGCTGGAACATCCTCAGTATAGGCCTGTCTGTCAACTGCGGATTATCACGTTTGGTCTACTCAAAGACACTTCAAGAGGACGCCACTTTAACTAACTAACTAACTCCATGGAGGAGAGGCCTTCTTGAGAAGTTAACAGTTTCTCAGCTAGTCAAGAAATTCGCCACATTTTACGGAACCCGGAGGTTCATTATCGCATTCACAAGAGCCCGCCACCTGTCCCTATCCTGAGCCAGCTCAATCGAGTCTATGCTCCTATTCCACTTCTTGAAGATCCACTTTAATATTATCCTCCCATCTATGCCTGGGTGGACGCCACTTTACCAATGGTTATTAAGCGAAAGAAGCGACGCATGCATGCCTTGCCAGGTAAACCTTACAACCTGCCACGTAGGCACAGAGGCGGAGCACAGGTATAGGTTTATTCTTTCTTCAACCTCGGCACTAGATTGTGGTGGGTGGTTAATGTCACGATCCAGCCCCTTTACCCCCGGGAATAACCCACTACCTCCCGTATCTCAGGCTGGGTGGGCGACAGGACCGGTCTGGACGGGTATGGAAAATCTCTCCCCTACCGGCATTCGATCCCCGGACCGTCCAGTCCACAGCCAGTCGCTACACCGACTATGCTATCCCGTACCACTGAATGCCTTGTCAGACGAACATTTCTTTTTTTCTGAGGGCATACAGAAACTTATGCGCCGGTGGACTAACAGTGGTAAGTGGAAAATCGAAGCTACTGTACAGATATAAATACTATTGTAGTTTTAAATCAGTACATTTCGGATACTGTCTGGTTTAACCTCGTAATTGAAATTAAAAAAATAATAACCACGATATGCTAGGACCCTCGAATCTCTGCTCTGACACACAGTTTGATGTGTTTAACCCTTTAAAGACGGAACGTAATCTGTTTTATATAAGGACTCAGTGCGTACCGCGCTGTAAACACTCTCCACTTCGGTTATAAAAACCAGTCTCTTAATGTTTTATAAGGCAAAAGTTGCTGTTTGTTCTGACATCCGTACAAAACACATAAACGTAATGTGGGCACCATGCAGAATTTTTTAATGTTAAACCTGGTGGTACGTAAAGTTACCGCTAGGCTTTAAAAGGTTAAACATGTTAAAATATTCGGCTGCCAGTCGCGATTAGGCGACAGGGGAGAATCGGTTTTTATATTCGGCCAATGATATGGTGTTTCTGTCGCACACTCTTTATCATTATTTTAATTTAAATACATTACGAACAATTCCGAATAAAGATATCAAAATTTCCGAAATTAAATTATGAAAAACACGACAGGCAGTGTGAGTATAACGTAACTCTGAAGGGCGTTCGCGTAACCACTGTTGCCGTGGAAAAGGAGTAAGTATTACATATTCTGGGTGTATGTCTGTAGCCTTCGTTATCCAGCATGCAAAGCGCATGCGCCGTATTATACTGCCATCTGTGGCCTGTCTGGCTGTACCATATTTTACCACATTATGTCATAAACGGCTCGATTTTCAGGAAAATGGTTATTGAACATAAAACGTTTATTATAATTTTCTCTATAACTTTTTCTGAAACATTTCTCATTCTAAGAATTCAGCGAGATACTGTCATAAATGTACGTAGGCATTATTCTTGTCAGATTTTGATGAAACTTGAGTTTTGTAGACAGATTTTCGAAAAATCCTCAAATATAAAATTTGGTTAAAATCTGTCCAGTAGGAGCCCCGTTGTTCCATACGGACAGACATGACGAAGCTAACAGACGTTTTTCATAATTTTGCCACCGAGCATAAAAACGATAATTCCTAACTATCTCCGCATTATACCCGCTGAAACGCAATGCATATCGGGAAGGAAGCACGGCTTCACTAACTCCTAGCCTCGTCGCTAGATGAAGGTGGTCAACGTCACACACCGGCCTCCTTACCTCCGGGGAAACGACCCCGGGCACCCACTGAAAGGGATGCTGACCGGGATCCAGGGCCGGTCAAGACACTTTGGAGATGAAAAAATCTCTTTCTGCTGACGGGAATCAAACCAAGATTGCTCGGCTGGTCGTATTTATTATCACAGAAACCGCGATTTCAGGGTGAATACTCATTCTCTTACATACTGAACAGCACACATTAACCTTTTAAAGCCTAACGGTAACTTTACGTACGACCAGGTTTAACATTAAAAAATTCTACGTGGTGCCCACATTGCGTTTATGTGTTTTGTACGGATCTCAGAACAAACAGTAACTTTTGCCTTATAAAACATTAAGAGACTGGTTTTTATAACCGAAGTGGAGAGTGTTTACAGCGCGGTACGTACTGAGTCCTTATATAAAACAGATACGTTTCGTCTTTAACCTTTTAAAGCCTAGCGGTAACTTTACATACCACCAGGTTTAACATTAAAAAATTCTACGTGGTGCCCACATTGCGTTTATGTGCTTTGTACGGATCTCAGAACAAACAGCAAGTTTTACCTTATAAGACATTAAGAGATTGGTTTTATAACCGAAGTGGGGAGTGTTTACAGCGCGGTACGCACTAAGTCCTTATATAAAACAGATACGTTTCGTCTTTAACCTGTTAAAGCCTAGCGGTAACTTTACATACCACCAGGTTTAACATTACAAAATTCTACGTGGTGCCCACATTGCGTTTATGTGTTTTGTACGGATCTCAGAACAAACAACAACTTTTGCCTTACAGAACATTAAGAGACTGATTTTATAACCGAAGTGGAGAGTGTTTACAGCGCGGTACGCACTGAGTCCTTATATAAAACAGATACGCTTCGTCTTTAAAGGGTTATAGGGTTAATTGTACAACAGTTATAAATGGGGCTGTTTTAGGGCACAGAGAAACAGTGAAACAACTGCACAGCTGGACCCCACACAGACCAGACATAAACAAAAGACGCGAAGGGCAGCTATACGACATTTCAAGATAAACAAACCAAATTGAGGAAAGACACGGCTACGTCACAAATAAAGTGTTTAAACTTGTAATTACAAAGCACCGCATATATACTGACTGCACAGAGGCTTCGCACAAGCGGCCAGATGGCGTCTGGGCGGCCGTCCACCCGGGGCACGCACTCCCTCCCTTTCATCGACCCGGGAGCGACGCCTCTAATACCCTGCCCCTGACGTCATAGCAGCTCACACCCCAACCACAGTATCAGGGTGCCTACCCTACACTCACACCCACTGATGCTTTTCTGGAAGATTCCATGAAGTAAGTTGCTTGATTGATTTGAATGTGATTTGGGATCTGCCCGCTTCTGGGATATTAGGCAGCGCTGAGTTCTGTACTGACGTTTCGGGACAACTTATCGGTCTCCCACCTTCAAGGGCCAGCATTGTCCCGAAACGTCGGTACAAAACTATAACTAAGCGCTGCGTAAGATTCCAGAACAGCGCAGATCTCATTTACAATGCGGCTGAAGCCTAGTATCTTGAATGTGGTTTGTTCCAGACAAGTGGGGACATTTAACAAAATGGAGTCTAGAAACGGCTGCAAGTCGCAACAATAATAAAACAATGCATGCATTAAACTGGCTTTGGATTCCGTTCTTCTGGGATATGACAATGAGCCACTGGGTAAATTGGTTCCCGACATTCCGAGGCAACGCTGTGGCCTCATATTGAAAGGCCCCTTGGACGGAAACCTCAGCTACACGGCTGCCAAAATCATCAAAAATCGCCCATCTTGGCTCTGTTTCTAAGTAGTGTGTACTATTAAACTTGTCGAAAACAGAGCTACTTCATTCCACGTACCGCTTGCATTAACAGCGAAAATGCCCTTCGCGGGATCCTCAAAATAAACAGCGACTGCTTTCCTACAAACCATTACAAGATTGGTCTTCATAAGAGACAAATTGTGTTCTCTGTGAGGTGGGAACTGAATTACTCGTCGTTGTCGTCATCATCTTCATCTTACTTTCAGACGCTTAACCTTTTAGAACCTAGCGGTAACTTTACGTACCACCAGGTTTAACATTAAAAAATTCTACGTGGTGCCCACATTGCGTTTATGTGTTTTGTACGGATCTCAGAACAAACAGCAACTTTTGCCTTATAAAACATTAAGAGATTGGTTTTTATAAACGAAGTGGAGAGTGTTTACAGCGCGGTATGCACTGAGTCCTTATATAAAACAGATATATTTCGTCTTTAAAGGGTTAAAAATCCAACAGCATATTGAAAACCTCAGTAAACGATAAGCCGACGTTTAAAGTCCCCCAAAACCTGAAGCAAACAACGAAGCCTGCAATGGCACTCGTGCATGACCGAAGACTGGACTAGGCAAGGGCAGTGACACGCCGCAGAGGCAGGAACGGTTTTACCAGCCCGTATGTCCTGTGCCGTGCCGTGCTGCGCTACAGATCGCAGAGCCACCTGCAGCGCGAGTAGCAGCTGCACTCCTCTCACACACACTCCCCAGCCCCAGCCACATAACGTGCTATAAACTACTCTTCTTTGTGCCAACACGAACTTGGCAGACGCATAAAATGGATACCCCACACACCCCCGACATTCTGCTCGTATTAAAAAATACTTTTTCATGGAATAGGTGGACGAATATATGCGAGTTTACTATAATGTACTGCATAACACCAATCTAAATAACGTGCCTACATAATGCTTCATTACCGTATAATGATTATAGTACCAATTAACACAACTCCGTGAGGCAGTCATCCTTGAAAACCTAACGTATTACTTCGAACTTAAGACGCCCTCTAATTTAAGACGCACCCCATTTTAAAAAGGGATTTCCAAAAAAAAAAAAGAAGAAGAAGCTATTAGAAAGGAATAAATATGTTTTAATGGAGTTTAATTAACGAATTAAAATGTTAATAATGCACTTAAAATAAAAAACAGAAAATATATAAATACACGGAACATTTAAAAGGAATAAATATGTTTTAAAGGAGTTTATTAACGAATTAAAAATGTTAATAATGCACTTAAAATAAAATATAACAGAAAATGTATAAAAATACACGGAAAATTTAAAATTTTCATTACAATAATCTTTCTTCCTGCTTTCTTTATTCAATCAGAATGCCCCTCCCATGTTTCTTATGACTCCTGTCATTCTGAAGTTCAAGCATCTTCATCGATTGATTCGCTGTTGTCCCAAAGAATGTCGTGTTGCGTCCTATCTTCCGCATTGGATAAGTAACATTTTTAAAAAAAGATTTTCTAATAAAAC